>CM065724.1:30862099-30877099 GCA_033310375.1 Conus canariensis
CTGACTGCGAATGTTACGTCAGAATGGAAGTTTCATCCTTCAAAAGTATCATCGGAAAGTGAGGTCATACATATCCTCGTCGATGGTGTCTGCTTGTGTTTTAGTTGTTTTGCAAACGTTGATCACAATGGGTTCAATATTCGTTCAATACGTTTTCCATAACACAGATCTTGGAACAGTGTGGTGATTATGCAGACTCAGCCAGGAAGAAAAGAACTTGAACAGAGTTTAAAACGTACACCCCGGCGCCTGGAAGCGACTTTTTTGATCGAGTTGTGCTCTTGTCCTTGCGGATAAATGTGACCATGTTACAGTAAACAAAGGTGAGTACAGAAGAAACCACGACTGAAGGCTGGCTGCTGTTGTATTTGCATTCAGTTTTCAAAAGTATAAAAGAACATAAGTCTGGCGATTTAAAATGAGTAATATGCAAAATACAATACACGTCAAAACTCGGACATCAAGATATACATACATATAATGTTAAAAGTGCTCATGCTCATGCGTGCTGTAACGGATGTCATACATGGTTTGCACATGAGGAATATTTATTCATCGCCATGGATTTGTCATCCACAAAAGTGCGTAACCGAAAAGGAATTTGATTATATGTGAAATACTCAAAGTTTTCACGCAAGCCCCTGATTTCCCGAAGTATTATTGATTCGTTGTAACAACAACAGCAACAGCAGCAAATGATTAATAACGTGACACCCTTGAAAAATTCAACAAAGGTTTACTTTACGGAAAATTTAAGACCCGATCTGGAACAGAGTAATAACAATTCACCGATCTGATATCAGTATACTCGATTTGTTAGATGTAGATGCAGTTGTCATCAACTCTGAATTGAATCGGGCAGACACATTATAATTTGAATGGAATATAGAACATGGAAGACTTGTATGTATTTGGTAACTAATTCATTTAAATTTTTGAATGTCCAAACTAGCCCACATTGAACATCGAAAAGCATTTTTGCCCGAGAACTCCACTTCTCTCTGTAAACTGATTGTTTTCATTGTGTAGTGTTTTAAATACAAACGAGTATGTTCAATAGAAATTAGCTAGAAGTGGATCAAAATTGAAAACCTGTCCCATTATGTCCATTTATGGTTGGATACAATTCTCCTGCATGTTACTTTGTGTTAACATTTGCGTGAATGACATTCTCATCCGCCATGACACCAGCATGGGATTAAAGGGGTAAATACTCTTGAACCTTGTGTGTGTCTGCCAGACTGTCTCTTTCTCGTGTCTGTTATTTTTGTTAGACACACGTACTCGTGTGGTTTGCCCGTTTGTCTGTCTGTCCGCCTATCTGCTTGGCAGGCGATGTCTGTCTGCTTCAGCTCGTAAAGAAGGTGTTGTTAACAGTAAGTTTTCAGGGCCGTGCATTCGTAATGAATCAGCTATGGACATAGACCTTGAAGCTGTCAGGCTGTCAGTTTGCCATTGTGCTCAAGATCAGTCATGGCCCTAGAGTCAGAGATCTGCTCTGGTCTACCTTGAGGTTGGCAGGATAGCTTTTACCCGGAGATAGTTGGCGATTAAAGTAGCAATGACCTGGGTTCTTTGCCCCCATCTCCACTCAGTCTGCCTGTCTGTGTCTGTGTATCTCTATCTGTCGTTCTGTCTGTCTGACTGTCTATCTGTCTCTCTCTCTCCCTCTCTCTCTCTCTGTCTGTTTTGTCTGTCTCTCTTTCTCTATCTGTCTCTCTCTCTCTGTTCGTCTGTCTGTCTGTCTGTCTCTCTCTCTCTTTCTGTTCGTCTGTCTGTCTCTGTTTGCCTGTCTGTCTGCCTACCTGCCTGTCTGTCTGCCTGTTTGTTTGTGTGCCTCTCTGTCTGTCTGTCTGTCTGTCTGTCTGTCTCTCTCTCTCTCTCTCTCTCACACACACACACACACACACACACACACACACACACACACACACACACACACACACACACACAGCGCGCGCGCATACACATACGCTTCTCTGTCTTTCTACTGAGATGGATAAGAAAGATGTTTGTCTTTTAACTTTCGAAAATCAGAGCATGTCAACTGGGACGTTATGTTACCTAGGTCTTTGAACAACCGGTTTGATCATGAGATAGAAAATTACACTTCACATCTAACTTGCCTTGAACTTTTGTTGACAGCAGATATTGTTTTCGAAAGCACGTCACTTCCGGGCCATACACATGATGCAAGATGGTTAATGCACGGGTGTTTAGGCTTTGGGGAAAAAACACAAACAAACAAACAAAGAATTGTTTGAAAACTTCTCAGTTTACATCAGACGTTGCATGTAGTTCGTGTCCTATCACCAAAGATAGGCAACATCGGGCTTTGTTGGTACTTGGATGGGTGATTAACCTACGAACACCAGGTGCTGTTGGCATCTGTTAATGTTAGGTAGGTACGCGTGGTACGTCCAGCGCGTTGGGCCAATGCGCAGGTCAGACATCCACTGAGTAGTCTCCATGAGACCTTCATCTTAGATCCTCTCTTCTTGAATACTTATTTAATTATCCGGCAGCTGTAAATCCCGCACTGTGGGCTCGTTGCTTAGCAAATGTGGTTTAGCATATATGGACTGGTCCGCATGAAGTAACACATCTAATGAACTGAAACTCTTATTCAGAAAACTGACGTATTTCCGGCTCTTATAATTCACCGTGCTTTCTAGAATTTAGAGCGATCCCTATCTCAAAACAACCGAACGGCAACAACAACGACAAAAGGATACCAACCGTTTCTCCTTCTCACCCTCCTCTCCTCCTTTCCATCCCACCGACCTCTCCCCTCCCCGATCTCCCCTCTCCCACACCTGTCACTTCATCTTTCCTACAGCGTGCTAGACATCGGGGACCTAGATCTAAATCTGCCAAAGCTTCACACGTTTGCCAAAAACATTGCATCACATTGCTATTGTTTTGCCATACCGATCATCGGTCTGTTTTGTCGTGCCAAAAATAGCCCCAGTGTTAATCCAGCCTAGTTCGCTTTGCCACACCAACAGACTCACAACTGTATGGAACGCGATATTCCACGGAGAGGTAGGATGGGGTTGGGGTGGGGGATGGAGGCGGAAGAGAGAGAGAGAGAGAGAGAGAGAGAGAGAGAGAGAGAGAGAGATGTTACCACAATTGTTTTGAATTGTCATTTCAGCTCAAATAAGATGTGTGTTTTTTTTCTGTCTGTCTCCATACTTAACCCGTTTCCCTGCCCCTCTCTTCTTTCTGTCTCCCTCCCCTCCCTCCTGCAGGATTTCTGCATGTTTTCCTTGTTTGTCCTTCATCGTCAGCAAAGCCAGAAACAACTTGACTGGATATACTTCTTTTTCACAGGGTTTCCTTCTCATTTCCCTTTTTCCTCGTTTTGGTTGAAATGTCCAAGAGGAGGAGACCACTCTTCAGGAAATCCCGGATTGAATCTATGTCCTCTGCTGTGGTCTTTGCCTTGCGGAAACTTGAAAGTCAGAACAGTACACCTTGGCATGTTTTGATGTCCGATATCTGTCAGTATAAACTGTATTGAAGCCTGTCAAAAACGACCTAAGAAGCTAACTGTTAACATGGATGGACGGATTATTGCCGCGAAGGCCCTGATTTACTGAAAAAAAAGGTCTTTCAAGGACGTACGCGGTGACAGCTCCCATAGCTACTTGCACCTGACCAGTGTGACTGAAGCCAGTCAAAAATAGCTGAGTGCAAATGTTGAAACGGATTCTTTCACTTTGTGACTTTAAACTTAGTGTGTCAGGTAAAATCACAGCATTCAGTTATGCCCAAGACCGCGTGATGATTCATACTGTGTTGTCCGAACCAGATCGGAATCGATCCCAAAATACTCCAGAAATCACTGTCCAGAAATGTGGGCATACTGACTAATCCTGTTGTGCAATTGGCCTTTCGAATTAACCTTCTCGTCTATTCTCCACCCCCCCCCCCCCCCCCCCAACCCTTTCTCCCACCCCCACCCACCGTCTTGCTAGAGGCTTTTACTTTTTGACAGTTTCTGGTATATACATATTTTCAGTTTTGTTTCATTCATACTGGTCAAATAAATCCATAAAAAGGAGCACAAATTCCCCAAACGAATGTCTTGACATTGTAATTTTGAACAGGTCAGTTTTAGAAAATCCATGTTACCATCCACGCACGCACGCACGTATGCACCCACCCACCCACCCACCCACACACACACCCACGCATGCTGTGTGATCTGTGTGTGACCCTCTAGCGGAGACGAAAAGATGGTGAAATTTTTGTTTGACCTCTGGTGGACTAGAAAGATTTTTCATCTGTGTTAGACCTGGTCCAGAAGAAAGATGGATGGTTAAGCCTGTGTTTGAACTTCCGGTGGTGAATAAAGGATTGTTAAATCTGTGTTGATCTTCTGATGAAAAAGAAAGAAGGATGATTAAATATAATTATGTTTAGGTTCTGATGGAGAGGACTGAAGAGTGGTTACATCTGTGTTTTGACCTTCCGGTAGGAAAGAAACGTTCGTTAAGTTCGAGAAGAAAGAAGGATTGCTAAATCTGTGTTGACCTCTGATGGAGAAAAAAGAAGGATAGTTGAATCTGTGTCGACCTTGTGGCCGAGAAGAAAGGAATGTTACATTTGTGTCGAACATCTCAGTGAGAAGAAAGGAGGATGGTTAAATCTGTGTTGACCTAGTAAAGAAGAAAGATGGATGGATCTGGTTGACCCTCTGGTGGAGAAGAAAAGATGGTCAGATCTAAGTGTGATCCTCGGGTAGAGAAGAAAGTCGTATGACATGTTCACACAGGCCTACTCATTTATTTAGTTGTTGGTTCAGTTCTGTCTGGTTCTCTCTTTTTTTCCCTTGTGTATCTAAAACATGAACTTGAAAGTTTAAAAAGGCAGTCACTTGTTTCAAATGTTCTGACAACATGAATAGATCTATAGGGCAATCCCATCTGGAGTAACCCTTCATTCGTGCCCAGTATTCTGAGCAAATTTTCCCTCTCCGGTCGTGTGGATTCAATGCTGGAAACAAATCGGATATTTTTGGAAGTTTTTGAGGGGTACGCCAAGGACGACATCAATGCTTAGCATCTCCTGTACTGCTGCATAGGCTGTTGTGGTTTCTGCCCTCCTCCGTTACCCTGTCCCATTGTTAAACCCAATTCTCAGCTCCTCCATCTTCCTTTTATCCGTCAGGTGTCTGATAATATCTTTTCTGTCGAGTGTTTGGCTTCCCAATACAAAGTCTTCGATTCCTATTTTACACATGAACCGTGTTTGTCAGTTCGCATGTCCACTGTCCCCACCAATATTCACACATTTCCTTTCTGGTTTCACGCTTCTATGCTTCAAGCATTTTTTTTTTTTTCGTGTAAGTAAAGGACTGAATTGTTTATTTCGCTCACGGTGCTCATTATTTGTAACACACCATTTCATAAGACACAGCTTTCTGTCAGTATGGCTCAGCACTCGTTGACCGCAAGGCTTGATACCTAACTCGATATCCTTTAGGCCTAATGACAAAAGGTCAACAATTTTTGCGCTTTTCTGTATTTTGCGTGCCTCTATTTGATAGCCTTTCTGCATGTATACCGGCCTACTTGCCTCTGTTTCTGGTCGGTCCTTCGGTCCGTTCGTCTACTCTCTCTGTCTGTGTCTCTATCTGTGTCTCTGCCACTCTGTCTCTGTCTCTCTCTCTGTCTCTCTCTGTCTTTACCTCTGCCTGTCTGTCTTTACCTCTGCCTGTCTGTCTGTTTCTCTCTCGCTCTCTCTTGCTCTCTCATATACATGTCTCCTTCGCATTTTCGGAATCTGTCAGTCTTTGTTCTTATGCTTCTCTCTCTCTCTCTCTCTCTCTCTCTCTCTCTCTCTCTCTCTCTCTCTCTCTCTCTCTCTCTCTCTCATATGTCTGCTTCGCATTTTCGGGAACTGTCATTCTTTGTTCTTATGCGCTCTCTCTCTCTCTCTCTCTCTCTCTCTCTCCTCTCTCTCTCTCTCTCTCACCCTCCCCCCCCCCCCCCCCCCCTCTCTCTCTCTCTTTCTCTCATGTCTGCTTCGCATTTTCGAAATATGTCAAGCTTTGTTCTTATGCTCTCTCTCTCTCTCTCTCTCTCTCTCTCTCTCTCTCTCTCTCTCTCTCTCTCTCTCTCTCCCCCCCCCTCTCTCTCTCCCTCTCACTCTCGCTCGCTCGCTCACTTGCTCTCTCATATGTCTGCTTCGCATTTTCGGAATCTCTCAATCTTTGTCAAACTTTGACGAATCTCTTTCGAACTCTCAATATGCGTTGGATTGTCTACTGCTTTTCTGCTTTATTATATTTGAAATAATCTTTTTACTTTGTCGGTCATTCTGTCTGTTATTAAATTTTAGTGGCATATCCATCTACCTGTCCATCTGTTCCCCTCCCTTTTCCCTCCTCCCCCTGCCCATCCACCCTCTCTTTTTTCTGCCGTGTACCCGTTCCTCCTCGCACCAACACCCTTCCTCTTCCCCTCTCTTCATTGCAATCACCTTATTCATGATTTCAGGGCAAAATTATCGACTTATTCTCATTTCGAACTTAATGAACTTGTTCACTTCATTTTACGGGGCCATTGAAATGCGATATCATTCAGCCGATAACGTACACGTTCGACGCATGTGTGTGTGCGTGTGTGTGTGTGCGCGTGTGTGTGCGTGTGCGTGTGTGTGCGTGCGTGCGTGCGTGCGTGCGTGCGTGCGTGCGTGCGTGCGTGTGTGTGTGTGTGTGTGTGTGTGCGTGCGCGCGCGCGCGCGTGCTTGAGTACATGCATGCGTTCGTGTGTGCTCAGTTTGTTAGATCAACGAACATTTTTGTAATGATTCAAGGACTGATTCGAAATGATCACAAAGAATTGTATTTCTCACGCGCGCGCGCGCGCACACACACACACACGCACGCACGCACGCACGCTCACAAAACACACATGAACACTAACACTAACACACATAATGGCGTTTAGTGTAGTAAGGAAAAAGAAGGGAAAGAGAATGAAGAAAACGAGGGTGGAAAAGGGGAAATGGAGGGGCGAGAGAGAGAGAGAGAGAGAGGGGGGGGGGGAGGGAGAGAGAAATTGTTTATTGAGGGAAAATGAACAAATAAAGAAGGAAAAAAAGACAAGAAGAATGGAAACGGAAGGACGTGTACAGGCAGGATAATAATAACATTAGATCGATTTTCAGTTCACATGAATATCTAAAAATATCCTGCAAATAAATTACATCTGTATGAGCAAACCAGATGAGGTGGGGAGCATTCCAGGTTGATAAAAAAAAAATCATGATCCTCGCATGCACAATGCCGTTCATGTTGTCTATAGCTGAACTGGCCGCAGAGAAACCCATATTACATGCGCGATGTACCTTTTCAACTTTTCCGACAAAGTCAAAAACAATTTACAATTGTATTAGACGAAAAAGAACTGAAACAACAACACCAAGCTGTAAGAAGAAAAAAAAATACCGAAGGGGGGGGGGGGGGGGGGGGGGGGGGGGGGGGAGAATACAGAAAACAAGAAAAGAAAGAACTTTGTAGGATAATGCAAGGAATAAAGCAAGAGAGAGAGAGAGAGAGAGAGAGAGAGAAAAGAATACAAAGAACAGAAAAGAAAACGAAGGAAAATGTAGAAGGCAGAAAAAAAATCGCCCACACGGAAACCGAAAGCCTAGGGCTGTTTCGTTTCTCTCCATTAACAGGGACTTATTCATCATCATCATCATCGTCGTCGTCGTCGTTAAAGCCATTCCTGTGGCCATGATGAGTGAACAACAAGAACAGAAACGGTATCCGTGGACACGTACACCGGAAGGCGAAACCTCAGGTAAATCAACACAGGCGTCTCTGCCGCGACAACATGGAGGCTGTCAATCGAGAAGGATGAACAGATTTGCTGTTTGGAAAAAAACACCTGGTATTGAATGATGCCCCCTTGTCCTTCCGCACCCATATCTCCTTCCCAGCTGACCCCACCCCTCTCTGTGTCTCTCGGTGTCTCAGTCTGGCACTACACTTTCTGCCTGCCTGTCTGTCTCCGCCTCATACCCTTCCTCCCACCCTGATCCTTCCCCCTGATCCTTCCCCTCTGCCTTCCCTCCAATCTCTCTCTCTCTCTCTCTCTCTCTCTCTCTCTCTCTCTGTCTCTCTCTCTCTCTCTCTCTCTCTCTCTCTCTCTCTCTGACTGTGTCTCTCTCTGTCTCTCTCTGTCTCTGTCTCTGTTTTTGTCTCGGTCTCTCTGTCTCTCTGTCTCTCTCTCTGTCTCTCTCTCTCTCTCTCTCTCTCTCTCTCTCTCTCTCTCTCCTCTTTCTCCGTCTCTTTCTCTCTCAGTCCCTGTCTCTCTGACCTTTTGAACTGTAACATTTGATGCTTATAATCCTTTTTGCGAAGGGAGGATGAGCGATAGCAGGAATGGAAATGCTACACTATCAAGTGTAAGCGCTCTTACACTACCCTAAGCAATCATCAAGACGGCTTCGATTTAAGGTGACTGGCAGAAGAATTGGCTTTTTTTTTTTTTTTTTCGTTTTGTTTACTCATCTTAAGAAAAAAACTGCTGGGTGAATGGATGGTGGAGTTGAACAGAATGCTTGAAAACTGGTAAAGCTCGTGTTCCGTGTGGTTATTCATTATTTTGTACCCCTGGCAGCCTCGACTTTTGTTTTGCTTTTTGTACTCCCAGTTCTTATAGAACAGGGAGCACTTCAGAATGGGAACGAAGAAATGCTGTCTGTGTGTCTGTCCGTCTGTCCGTCCGTCCGTCCGTTCGTCCGTCCGTGGTCAAAATGTGTTCCACTCGCTCCAGACAAAACTACTGGACCGATCTTTCTGAAAATTTGTAGGTATGTTCATTATGGGTCAAGGATGATGCCCGATGTTTTAGTTTACCGTTATAGCTGTTACTAATGGCTGTGACGGCCTGTAACGGTTTTTCTTCTTCATGGAATATCTCCGAAAGTACTTGGCCGATCTTTGTGAAAATTAGCAGGTAAGAAGAGGATGGGTCACGGATGACGCCCGATGTTTTAGTTTACCCCGTTATAGCCGTTACTAACGGCTGTAACGGCCTGTAACGGTTTTCCTTCTTTATGGAATATCTCAAAAAGTACTTGGCCGATCTTTCTGAAAATTTGTAGGTATGTTCATTATGGGTCACGAATAATGCCCGATGTTTTAGTTTACCATTATAGCCGTTACTACGGCTGTAACGGCCTGTAACGGTTTTTCTTCTTTATGAAATATCTCCGAAAGTACTTGGCCGATCTTTGTGAACATTAGCAGGTATGTTCATTATGGGTTACGGATGATATCTGATGTTTTAGTTTACCCCGTTATAGCCGTTACTAACGGCTGTAACGGCCTGTAACGGTTTTTCTTCTTTATGGAATATCTCAGAAAGTACTTGGCCGATCTTTCTGAAAATTTGTAGGTATGTTCATTATGGGTCAGGAATAATTACTTACTTACTTAATCCTCTTCATCCCGCAACCCGAGACATAAGGCGCCAACAAGCTCCCTCCAGCCCACTCTGTCCTGGGCAAGCCAGCTCAGTTCATTCCAAGTCTTGCCTGCCTCTCTCATCTCCTCCTCCACTGTCCTCCTCCAGGTGCCGAGTGGTCTGCCTTGCTTCCTCTTCCCCGGTGGTGCCCATCTCAGCGCAGTATGAGCGAGTCTCTTCTTGTCCATCCGAAGGATGTGTCCCAGCCACCTCCACCGCCGCTGCTTTACCTCGGCCACAATGTTGTTTATGCTGGTGCGCCTTGACACTTCCCTGTTGGTGACACGCTGCTGCCAGTGAAGTTTCAGGATTCGGCGAAGACACCTTCCTTCGAAGCCTCTGAGCCTACTCTCAATCTTCTTGTTGGTTCTCCATGTCTCTGAGGCATATAGGAGTACTGAGCGTACGTTGGACCTGTAGATCTTCAACTTGGTTTTGGTTTGCAGGACAGTTGACTTCCAGATGTTTTTCAACCCGCTGAATGCCCGGGCTGCGAGTCCTATCCTGGTCGAGATCTCCTTCTCGATGTTGCTATCGGCCGAGATATAGCTGCCGAGGTACTTGAAGTGTTCCACCTCCTCTAGAGCTGAGCCTCGCACACTGGTCTTCTCTGCGCTCTTCGTCTTCACCTTCATGATCTTGGTCTTGTCAGGGTGAATCTTGAGTCCCACACTGCTGGCTATTAGGTCCACTCTTGATGTTTTTTTCCTGAATGTCTTTCTGGGCGTGCGACAGCAGTGCAATATCGTCGGCGAAGTCGCAGTCTTCAAGCCTGGCTGTCAGTCCCCATACAAGCCCTCTAGCCCTATCGCTGGTGGCCTTCCTCATCACCCAGTCAATGACGACAAGGAAAATTGTCGGCGAGATCAGCCTTGCCTGACCCCGGTCTGCACGTGGAACCACTCGCTCTGCTGTCCATCATGTCGCACACAGCACTGGTTGTCTGCGTACATGTCCTGTAGGATGTTGATGACTTTAAGAGGAAATCCGTAGGCTTCCAAGATCTTCCACAGCGAAGGATGATGGATGCTATATGCCCGATGTTTTAGTTTACCGTTATAGCCGTTACTAACGGCTGTAACGGCCTGTAACAGTTCTTCTTCTTCATGGAATATCTCCGAAAGTACATGGCCGATCTTTGTGAAAATTAGCATGTATGTTCATTATGGGTCACGAATAGTGCCCGATGTCTTAGTTTATACGTTTAGCCGTTACCAACGGCCTGTACACGGTTTTTCTCTTCATGGATTATCTCCGAAAGTACTTGGCCGATCTTTGTGAAAATTGCAGGTATGTTCATTATGGGTCACGAATGATGCCCGATGTTTTAGTTTACCATTATAGCCGTTACTAACTGCTGTAACGGCCTGTAACGGTTTTTCTTCTTTATGGAATATCTCAAAGGTACTTGGCCGATATTTCTGAAAATTTGTAGGGATGTTCATTATGGGTCATGAATAATGCCCGATGTTTTAGTTTACCGTTATAGCCGTTACTAACGGCTGTAACGGTCCTGTAACGGTTCTTCTTTTTGGAATATCTCCGAAAGTTCTCGGCCGATCTTTGTGAAAATTAGCAGGTATGTTCATTATGGGGCACTGATGATGCCCGATGTTTTAGTTTACCGTTATAGGTGTATACTAACGGCCTGTAACGGTTTTCTTCTTTATGGAATATCTCAAAAAGTACTTGGCCGATCTTTCTGAAAATTTGTAGGTATGCTTATTATGGGTCACGAATAATGCCCGATGTTTTAGTTTACCGTTATAGCCGTTACTAACGGCTGTAACGGCCTGTAACGGTTTTTCTTCTTTATGAAATATCTCCGAAAGTACTTGGCCGATCTTTGTGAACATTAGCAGGTATGTTCATTATGGGTCACCGGTGATGCCCGATGTTTTAGTTTACCCCGTTATAGCCGTTACTAACGGCTGTAACGGCCTGTAACGGTTTTCCTTCTTCATGGAATCTCTCTGAAAGTACTTGGCCGATATTTCTGAAAACTTGTAGGAATGTTCATTATGAGTTACGAATAATGCCCGATGTTTCAGTTTACCGTTAAAGCCGTTACTAACGGCTGTAACAGTTTTTCTTCTTCATGGAATATCTCAGAAAGTACACGGCCGATCTTTGTGAAAATTAGTATGTATGTTGATTATGGGTCATGAATAATGCCCGATGTTTTAGTTTACCGTTATAGCCGTTACTAACGGCCTGCAACGGTTTTTCTTCTTCATGGAATATCTCCGAAAGTACTTGGCCGATCTTTGTGAAAATTAACAGGTATGTTCATTATGAGTCACGAATGATGCCCGATGTCTTAGTTTGCCGTCATAGCCGTTACTAACGGCCTGTAACGGTTTTTCTTCTTCATGGAATATCTCCGAAAGTACTTGGCCGATCTTTGTGAAAACTAGCAGGTATGTTCATTATGGGTCACGAATGATGCCCGATGTTTCAGTTTACCGTTATAGCCGTTACTAACGGCTGTAACGGCCTGTAATGGTTTTTCTTCTTTATGGAATATCTCAAAAGGTACTTGGCCGATATTTCTGAAAATTTGTAGGTATGTTCATCATGGGTCATGAATAATGCCCGATGTTTTAGTTTACCCCGTTATAGCCGTTACTAACGGCTGTAACGGCCTGTAACGGTTTATCTTCTTTATGGAATATCTCCGAAAGGACATGGCCGATCTTTGTGAAAATTAGCAGGTATGTTCATTATGAGTCACGGGAGATGCCCGATGTTTTAGTTTACCGTTATAGCCGTTACTAACGGCTGTAACGGCCTGTAACGGTTCTTCTTTTTGGAATATCTCCGAAAGTTCTCGGCCGATCTTTGTGAAAATTACCAGGTATGTTCATTATGGGTCACGGATGATGCCCGATGTTTTAGTGTACCCCGTTATAGCTGTTACTAACGCCTGTAACGGCCTGTAACGGTTTTCCTTCGTTATGGAATATCTGAAAAAGTACTTGGCCGATCTTTCTGAAAATTTGTAGGAATGTTCATTATGAGTCACGAATAATGCCCGATATTTTAGTTTGCCGTTATAGCCGTTACTAACGGCTGTAACGGCCTGTAACAGTTTTTCTTCTTTATGTAATATCTCAGAAAGTACATGGCCGATCTTTGTGAAAATTGGCAGGTATCTTCATTATGGGTTACGGATGTTGCCCGATGTTTTAGTTTACCCCGTTATAGCCGTTACTAACGGCTGTAACGGCCTGTAACGGTTTTCCTTCTTTATGGAACATCTCAGAAAGTACTTGGCCGATCTTTCTGAAAATTTGTAGGTATGTTCATTATGGGTCACGAATAGTGCCCGATGTTTAAGTTTACCATTATAGCCGTTACTAATGGCCTGTAACGGTTTTTTTTCTTCATGGAATATTAATACAGAAAGTACTTGGCCGATCTTTGTGAAAATTACCAGGTATGTTCATTATGGGTCACGGATGATGCCCGATGTTTTAGTTTACCGTTATAGCCGTTACTAACGGCTGTAACGGCTTGTAACGGTTTTTCTTCTTTATGGAATATCTCCGAAAGTACTTGGCCGATCTTTGTGAAAATTAGCAGGTATGCTCACTATGGGTTACGGATGATGCCCGATGTTTCAGTTTAACGTTATAGCTGTTACTAACAGCTGTAATGGCCCATAACTGTTTTTTCTTTTTTATGAAATGTCTCAGAAAGTACTTGGTCGATCTTTGTGAAAATTAGCAGGTATGTTCATTATGGGTCACGGATCATGCCCGACGTTTTAGTTTACCGTTATGGCCGTTATTAACGGCTATAACAACCCATAACGGTTTTTCTTTTTTATGGAATATCTCAGAAAGTACTTGGTCAATCTTTCTGAAAATTTGTAGGTATTATGGGTCACGGATGATGCCCGATATTTTATTTTACCGTTATAGCCGTTACTAACGGCTATAACGGACCCTAACGGTTTTCCTTCTTCATGGAATATCTCAGAAAGTACGTGGCCGATATTTCTGAAAATGTGTAGGTATGCTCATTATGGGTCACGGATTATGCCCGATGTTCAAGTTTACCGTTATAGCCGTTACTAACGGCCCATAATGGTTTTCTTCTTGATGGAAAATCTCAGAAAGTTCTTGGCGGATCTTTCTGAAAATTTGTAAGAATGTTCATTATAGGTCACAGATGATGGCCGATGTTTACCAGAATAGCCATTACTAACGGTTAGACCAGCCCAAGACGGTTTTTCCTCTTTATGGAATATATCACGCGTATTCAGGATATACTGGGAGTACGTTTATATGCTTTGCATCTTGTTTGTTGTTTTTGTTTTTGTTCTTGTTTATTGCACTCTAACCTCCGATCTACCTCAGTGGCAATATTCCCACGTCACTCATTCGCCCAGACTCTGCAAGCACGCAGCATCAGCATCGGCAGCCTGTCTACAATCAGTCAGGGACATCATTGACAACCCGCCTGAGAAGACACTGCACTGTTGCCGACGAGTCACATTGGTGGTGTTTGGTGGTGCCTATTCGGATCCAGCATAGGCAGGGCGCTGCCCAATAAGTTCACTACTGATGACAATAATTGCTTGTGTTTCACAGAGCCAGCGTAAGTGAGCGCCCCCCGCCCCCCACCTCCCCTCCGGAGGGTGTCATCACGTCCCCAGGAACTTGCCGATACCGATAATGTCAACTACATCACGGTCGTGGACATGGAAAGGAAAGGGGAACAAAGGTCAGCAGGAGAACAGGACATAACGGCCGACCAGTTCTGAGTTTGCTTGTTTGTTTTAACGTTGAACGATGAGGATGAAGGATGGTCTACTTTTCATATGTGAACGTATGAATCCGTTCACTGTATGTAGACAGTCTGTGTTCGAAATTTGTGCCTTTATAGCAATGCCAGTACGCCATACTCAAGACTCGTTACCGCCCGACCTGAGTGCCCTCAGCTGCTTTAACATAAGCGCTAACAAACGCAATTTAAGGGATGGTAATATAGCAGCCGCGTTGGTCAGATTTAAACTTAATTAATCATTGAGGCCTCTTTGATAGCTTCGACGGCGGTTGTAAACTATAGCAATTTCAAATGTTCTTTCCGTCTCTCTGAGAGTTCGACAGTCGCAAACCAGTGCGGCGACCATACCGACAGAGGGGCCTCTGCATTGAGTTGGGTTTAAGTCTTCTATAGTTAGATTCCGTTTTCTTTGTGAGAAGCACGCGTTTGACTAGATTCAGGAGATGTTTAGTTCGTAATTTGACTGCCAAAGGAAGTAATATTTCTTTTACCAAAATAGTCACTTATTCCCTCTGTGATTATTGCCTGGGTTTTGTTTTCTTTCGATTTCTTTTGTAAAATCGGTGGATTTGTCACATAAACAATTAGTTGCACTGGCCCGTGAGCTGCGATTTTCGTCTGCTCTGCGGCAAGGTGAAAACAGTATTGTGGCAGCTTGCAGCCGGGCTCCTCACTCCACCACTCTTACCTCCCCTCACCTTCACATCGCCCCTCC
>CM065724.1:30887099-30917099 GCA_033310375.1 Conus canariensis
ACAGGCCACCAGTGTGTCAGTGATTTCTCACCATCACGGGAGAGTTACTGTTCAGCGATTTTTAAAAGCAGCTGTGAAGTGCAGAATATAGGAATAGGAAGCAAGTGAGACAAAGAAATGAATAGTTTATTTGTTCTAATGCTTTGGTGGTAACTACAAAGAGATGGAGATCTCGCGCATACTATGTAAAGATGAATATGTATGTAATTGTCAGTTTCCGAGACATATATTGTATTTCCATTGTTTTGTTTTTTTCAGAGATGGCTTTTAAGACAGATTAAATAACTGTTTTGAAGGTTATTTACATTGTCACTTTTTGTCTTGAGTTTGACAGCCTTGATTTAGCCTTCACAGTATGCTGCACGTAAAAACAAAATGTGAAGGAAATGTGTTTAATTTTCGATTTCAGAGACACATTCGGCATTTACAGTGATGGTTTTTGGTTAGATTCTTTAACAGGTTTGAAGGTTATATACATTGTCACTTTATTTCTCCTGCTTGACGAAGTTCATGCAGCATTCACAGTCTGCTGCACGTAAAAACACCACGTGAAAGAAAGTGCCACCATGGGGCTTGCTGTGTCTGTACTACAGTCTCTCTTCCTCTGCTCTACAGGGCTGCTCTTGCCTATCCTTGAGTAGAGAGATCCTCAGCTTTGTCGCGTCCTTTAAAAAAAAGTCGGCGTCTTCCATTGAAGTTGATAAGCCAAACATTGCCCTATCTCGTCTCCCCCCCCCCCCCCCCCCCCAACCCTGTCTCATCCATCATCTCTCCCACATAACAAGAGCTGCGGTACCTGGCATTGGGGACTGTGTTATTAAAAACATCCCCTTTTACCACCTACTTGCTTGATCGTACTGTGATAAATTAAAATGATACGATGGATTATAAAAGAAATGTTTTCATATGTATTCCCGCACTTCTTATGGTCTTCATTACATGATAATACATGTGGAATAGCGCACTTCACCTTTCATCCGTACTTTTTCTCATTATACTGGGGAAAAGGTTTGTGCATGTTGAGGTAAAGATAGAACTGAAAAAGAATAAAAACCACCCTCTTTTCGAAATCCAGTGACAAATACTATCAAACTTTCCAAACCGCTGTTTGTTTCGTCAGCGGTCTGGAAAAAGGGATCAAAAACTCGAGTGAAGAGTCCAAAGCGAAGCAATCAGACAAGCTGTGTCGGCAAGTCTGGCAAAGGGAGTTCACCGGGTTCCACCATCAGCCCGGCCTCGTCTGCCAGACAGACAGATGCACAGTGCCGCGGCAAACACGGTGATGCAATCACATGACCGGAAAAGGCAGAGACAGACATGCGCCGGGAGAGATCATTTTCGCGCTAGAGGCGCCATCATGTGCAACAAACAGCAAAGCAACAAGTGACTGGGTCAGGTGCGTTCGCATTTCTGCAGCCCTTTTTTTTTTTTTTTTTTTTTTTTTTTATCAGAGGAGGGGTGGTGGGGTGGGGGTGAGGCGCAAGGAGGAGTTGGTTTGGAATGGGAATGGGTGATGGTGGTGGTGGAGGAGGGTGATGGAGGTGGTGCTGCGGTGCACAGATTTTCCAGATTTCCAATTTCAGTATCAGCAGATTAGATCAGTTCACGCGACACCCGTCTTCTGAGTGTCTGGCAACGCTTATCAGTAAAGGCGGTAAAACGGTGTATCTGGAGGCACCACAACGGAGCAGTTGGTGCATTCTGTTATCGTCCGTAAGTCTGTGGCCTTCTAGCTCATAGCCCTACAGAAAACCGCAACAGGGCTGCGTCAGGGTTGACATAACTTGGTTGTCTTGTTTTTGTTGTTGTTGTTGAAAACCTACTACTGCAAATAACAAAAAAATAAATCGGTCAGGCCGAAAAATAAAAATACATGCAGACCATAAAATGCTGAATAATATGAAGCATATCTCTAAACGACAATTGATTAAACACAGGGCTGTGAGCGCCAGTCATTCTGCTAAGTTTCTCACCATGACATTAAAAAAGACAAAACAATCACGACAAACGTTCTTCTGCAGAATATAATTTACAAGTTGCCCCAAGTGCTGATTATGTTGCAGTCTCAGCTGCCTCTGCTGGTTACAGAGCTCAAGTCACATCGCCTGTTTTTTTTTTTGTTTTTTTGTTGTTGTTTTTTCCCAGAACAGTAGCACAGGCAGTACATCAACAATTAGAAATGGAGACTGTGTGCGGAAACAATACTGGTGACTGGACTAGGTAGAATATGACAGAAAGAAAGAAAGAAGAAAAAATGGTCAACTTCAGACAAAACGCAGCAGAAGGCATAGTGACAACTGATTAGGTCAGGAGTATTCACGTTTTTTTTTCCCTCGTCTGGGGTCACAGCATGTGCATACAGCAGCCCTGACGAATCTCCGGAAGACAAAATTCCTAGTGTTCATTTATCAGAGGACGGATGCTACTTTTAGCTGAATAATTCCCTTGCGTCTCACTTGGGTTCAAATCCTGACAGTAACGGCAGGATGGGAGACGGAGAGCTAGGTTTTTTTCCCACCCTAACATGACAGTGGAATACATCACAAAAAACTCCAGACTCAGTCTTTCAGACTAAAGCGTCAAGGTCAGTGTGGGGATTTGTAGACTACCCGCAGTGGCAGACAGTGTCTGTCTTCTCGCCTCCACCGTTAAGGCTATAATTTGATCTACGCCTGTTGCTTTGTTCTTTGTTCGTTCGTCTGTCTGCCAACACGAGCACGCAAAAACCACTGAATCAGTTGCAACGAAACATGCTGAGATACGAAATGTAGCCCTTGATCCCCCGTTTTTAATGAGCGCAAAACAATATTATGTATTTTTCGAACTCATAATTTTTCTCAAAGTTTTGTTAACCTTGCTAGAACCAGTTAAAGCGAATAGCTGCGTTTTCAGCACGTGAGCGCGAGTTTCTTATTTTCTTGAAAGTATTTGTAGTGAGAGAGACAAAGTTGTGAGTGGATGAGTATCTTTATTTTTCACTGTTAAGAGTTCCATAGCGTATTGAAGACAGTCACCACTTCCCGTTGATCTCTTAGGGTCTCTGTCAGTCTTCTGTTCACGGGCTGGCTTTCTGTTTGCCTCACTTCGCTCTGAAAGTGTCAAACTGTGAAGTTTGACGTACACATGTGATGGTTGGCGCTCGGTCTCAGGCTTCGTAGAAAAAGTGGGCCAACCTCGCAGAACAGGAGACAACACGCTGTCGTATGTGTTTATCTGAGAGGACAGTCCAGCCATTCGTACGCGTCTGTCGTAGCAGTCAGTGACTGTCACGCAAATGAAATCGAGTGAGTGGACGAGACCGCAATAAAGGCGAGTAGAGGAAAAGTGAGGCGAGATACTTATCCTGTTCTCTCTCAATCTTTAGGAATGTTAGCAATCGTTTCGGTACAAATAATATAACAATTGGCATTTGATCGGGTGCGTTTCAAAGCTGCACCGATGCACAGTTGCCTGTTTTCTTTTTCTTCACTACAACTTACTGTTTGTTCCGGAAAGCTTACCAGTCCATCAAATTACCCTCTGCACCATGAAATCTTCCAGTAATCGGATTGTGGTCCTTGGTCTTGGTTAGAGAACATGGTGATTGCGAGGGTACGTCAGACCACTGATCGGTGGATGGACGGTAACCACCCGACTAGTTTAAGGGCCAATCAGCTCAGTGTGCACTGTTCTGATCTCCCTATAGCCTGTTGGAAATGGTTGACTCTGACCTTTGATACAAAGTAATGGTGCTGATGAGTCTTTTTCCCCCCACCATTCTGTTATGTACATATAAGGATTCAATTAGTAGTCCTCGTCATCATTTTTGTGAGCGTGAGTCGTACATGTGCTTGGGCTCCTTTCTGTCCTCAATCATGGGCAACAGGATAGGGATGTTATGACGAGTCCAGTCCTTCTTGTACAATACAGTATAATGGGGACATTTCCCGCCTGTCTGTGCAATGTTTACCACTTCCCGATGCGCCCCTCCTCCCTCCTGTAAGATGGCCTTGGGCAGTGAGAATATATGCCCGCGGTGTTCTGTCTCTAGCCGTTCTGAGAAGAGATAAAAAAAATAATAAGATTCTTTATACTTTGAAGAGATTAAAAGTAACAAGATTCTATACACTTTGAAGAGACTAAAAGTAATAAGATCCTATACACATTGACCTTTTCAACTAATTTTCGTGTCGTGAGTGTTCATATTTTTTTCATGAGAGGCACTGGAAAACAATGTTTGGTTTGACAAACCCCACCCATTCCTTAATTTGCATTCAAAGTACCAGTTATTATGCGCTGGGTAGTAATTCCATTGCAAGCCGTGTGCACATCATTACTCTCCCACGTGCACCCTCAGACATCTTTGAGTTCAGTCAGAGACAGAATTCTGCCTGGTACTGTAACCATTTCCACAGTGCCACAGCAAAACCAAGCAAAGGGTCTAATGGCTTTAGCCTTGTGCATTCCACGAGTGGGTGGAAGAAAAATGTGCGCCCGACTTGTAGTCATTAAAGCCGGCGCAGACGGTGCTCTCGAATGAAAAACTCTGCGGGGATCGTCGACGATGGCTCCTATGACCGGCTGAAGTGAATGTTTAATTATTTGGGAGAGAGAGAGAGAGAGAGACAGAGACAGAGACAGAGTCAGAGAGAAGTACAAATAAACGGGAAAAAACCCAGCGTTGGCGGATTGTAATCCTTGTCTATTTATTGACAACATACACTACTCCACTGACGAGACACTTTTGTTTATTTTTTCTTCATATCACGTACAAGGACAAAACTGATGTCAGTGATGCTGTTAACATGATAATCTGGATAAAAGTGGATATAATAAACACCCCTGTAGGCCTGTCTTTTGGTTATTGAACATAATGCTGAGCTGTTTAGTTTCTCTGCCAGTCTGTCTCGTCATGGCTCGTTCATTCGCCGCCCCCTTCCTCCTTCCCCCCAACACCCAGACCTTCACCTCTTCCCCTTATTCTCATTCGTACACATCTCATCTGACACTCTCCATGTCTGTCTCCGTCTGTCTCTCTCTACTGTCTGTCTGTCTGAATGTCTGTTTGTCTACGTCTGTTTTTCTGTCTGTCTGTCTGTCTGAAGTCTCTCTCTCTCTCTCTCTCTCTCTCTCTCTCTCTCTCTCTCTCTCTCTCTCTCTCTTCTTCTATAATTGAGAACGTTCGTGGTTCGAGCTTCTGTACTTGTGCAGGCGCGTGTGTTCATGCGGATGCCATGTGGGGGTGTGCGTGTGTGTGTGTGTGCGTGTGCGTGTGCGTTTTACAATAAATTGAACCTTCTTTTGTTCAAAATGGCCAAGAAACGAAATAAAAATCAACATTTCACAAATACTTATTGAACATTTCAGTTTCTCGAGAGTCGAAAAATGTCCAAAAGGTTGTCTTCAAACATCCAAATTTGCCGTAGATGAAGGATTTCACATCTGATGTCAAACTGGCTTATCTAAACTTTGCGTTCTTTATAACTTCCATAAAAAAGCACTTGAAAAGTCGATAACTCCAGTTTTAGGAGTCTTGTGTGTGTGTGTGTGTGTGTGTGTGTGTGTGTGTGTGTGTGTGTGTGTGTGTGTGTTTTCTCTCTCTCTCTGTCCCTCTGTCTGTCCGTCCGTCTCTCTCCCTCTCTGTCTGTCAGTCTCTCTTTCTTGTTATGCTTATTGTAATGTGGACTGGTTGTTTATGATGCACACACCCTGCATTAGGGGGCGATGCTTTCTGTGAATAAACAATTGTCATCGCCATTCTCTCTCTCTCTCTCTCTCTCTCTCTCTCTCTCTCTCTCTCTCTCTCTCTCTGTGTGTGTGTGTGTGTGTGTGTGTGTGTGTGACTTTGTAATTTGCTTGTCCATTTGTTAAACCTGTCGTAACGAGAGAGAGAGAGAGAGAGAGAGAGAGTTATTGGCCAGTGAAATGCTAATTGAGACGAGAGAGTGCGCCCAGGTTAGAAAAGGGTGATGGAACAGAGGTTGGGGATGAGAGAAGAAAGAAAGGGAGTGTGTGTGTGTGTGTGTGTGTGTGTGTGTGTGTGTGTGTGTGTGTGTGAGTGGTGGGAGGGGGGTGGGAGCTAGGGTGAGGGTGTGTATTTTTGTAGGCGTGCTTTCCTCGTTGAACGATGCAAAGTTTTCTAGTAGGCCCTTCCGCTTTATTTTGGAACAGATCAACTTCTGTGTTGCATTCTCTCTGGCGGTGCCTGTCTGCCTAGTTGGTTGTCTGTCTGCCTCAATCTCGGTCAGTCTCTTAATCTGACGTCTTTGCGAGTGTCTGTTCCCACCGCTTTCTCTGCTGTTTTCTGGTTTTAATGCCTTCCTCCCGCAAACTGTCATTGCTTCCCTCCCCCCCCCCCCCCTCTCTCTCTGCCTCTGGAGAAAGACAGAGGGGGGGGGGGGGGGAGGGAGGGAGGGAGAGAGCAACGCAAGCACAAGTAAAGTGCACGCACGGGGATAGGGGGGGGGGGGGGGGGGTACAATGGAAGGACGAAGAACGAGAGGGAGAGAGAAATATATTTTCAAATAGCAGTGAATCGTGAATCGAAGTCTTCTCCTTTTCTTCCTGCCCTCTGTCTTCTCCTCGTTCTCATTCGTCTGTTTTTCTTCAGCTAGCCCTTGTTCGCCTCGTTATGTCGTGTCCTTCTCTAATCAACGTTATTGTCATAGTTATCACCATCATTATTATCAATATCACACCCTCAGCTGGCACTTCTTGACGCCACTATTTTGTGTTCATCCCAAGTCAACATTATTGTCGTTGTCGTCATCGTTGTGAACATTTTCATCATTATCACCATCATTTACATCATCATAATTTTTTTTTTTCATTTTTCTCTAGCATTTTTTCTTTTCTTCAGACGTTCATGTCCTCATCATGATAATGACAAGCCATCTGTCTCTGTCTCTCTCTGCCTCTCTCTGTCTCTGTCTGTCTGTCTGTCTCTGTCTCTCTCTGCCTCTCTCTGTCTGTCTGTCTGTCTGTCTGTCTGTCTGTCTGTCTGTCTGTCTGTCTCTCTCTCTCTCTCTCTCTCTCTCTTTTTCGTTTTCTCTCAGCCCATTCTGTCCCCCACGAAGATGTTGAAGGGTCGTTCACTATAAATCTTATATCCACCCGAAAAGTTTCTGCAAGTGATTTCCTCTTTTCTATTACTCTCTCCGATTGTCTCCTAATGGTAGTTTTCTTGTCTTCTTTTGGTTTTACCAACACATAATGTGAATCGTACTTTTTTTTTTGGTGTTCTGCGTGTGTTGAACCACAACAGACAACACCGGCATGATTCAGCCGCCGTGGCGTATCTTCTCTGGTGAGTTATCTCATGGCAATGTGATAGTGAGTGCTCTTTTTGGACTGCCAGAGCTGGGGCTGAAGTAGAACTAACGGGGTGTAGCTGCGTGTGAGTGGTTGTTATGAGCGGCGCCACTGAGGGGGCGAGCAAGATAATACCGCTCCCATCCTTCATCCATATCCCTCTCCTTCACTATCACCACCTTCTCCCCCCCTCCCCCTCCCCCCTCCCGGTCCCTTTCCCCCCCCCCACCCCCCCCCGGGTCCCTTTACAAAAAAAAAAAGAAAAAAAAGAAAAGCTAGGCAAGTAGGGACCGACCAGTGTGTGCTTTTCGTCTTCAGTCTTCATACCAGCCATCGTATATAATTCGCTTTGCGAGAGAGAGAGAGAGAGAGAGAGAGAGAGAGAGAGTGGTGGGGATGGGGGTAGGTGAAGAAGTTTATGTTTCCGGTGCGATGTGGCATGAAGAGTGAGCCGGATGATGTGCGTGTGTGCGTACGCCTCTCTCTCTTTCTCTCTCTCTCTCTCTCTCTCTCTCTCTCTCTCTCTGTCTCGCTGTCTCTGTCTCTGTCTCTGTCTCTCTCTCTCTCTCTCTCTCTCTCTCTCTCTCTCTCTCTCTCTCTCTCTCTCTCAATGTGTGTGTGTGTGTGTGTGTGTGTGTGTGTGTGTGTGTGTGTGTAAGATAACCAGTTTTTAGAACATGCAGACGACTATTTACGTGGTGTGTGTGTGTGTGTGTGTGTGTGTGTGTGTGTGTGTGTGTGTGTGTGTGTGTGTGTGACAGAGAGAGATAGAAAGAGAGAGAGAGAGAGTTATCCATAAAAGTTATAGCTCTTGAGAAGTAGACAAACACGTCACAAACCGTGCAATCTGTTAATATGAATTAATATTACAATCTTGACAAACCGTTTCGCATTTTGAATTCTGTATGTGAATACACAGCTAGTTGCTTCACATTTTGTTTTCCGTTTTGCAATGCCATCAACATGACTACATTGAAGAAACAAGGTTGTCTGAGGTACTTAAGAGGAAGTAAATGTGTCAAGTATCTTCTAAATAAGAACAGGTAAGACCACAACGAGTTTCATTTTCCTCATTTCCACGACAGAAATGACAGCCAGAAATGAAATTACTGTCATTCAGAAGTCTGTAACAGTTTGAATGTTCACAAATATCCAAAACACCAAATCCGAAATATATTTGACATAACTCTTGATATGTATAGACAAGTAATATAGGATACATTGTAAAGGATTCAACATTCTGTAAACATTACCTAGTGACTGTCCCGGACACAGGAACTTCACCTGTGCCACTTCAATCTATCTTGCGGAAAAGTTTGGATAAAAACATTCAAATTACCTGCATCCTGATTTCTCCTACACAAACCCGAACCATATTCATATAACGTCGGCCTTCTCATCGAAATAAGTTGGGTTTTTTTTGTGTGTGTTTTTTAATCGATGAGATTCCGATCTGGTAATAGGTGATAAGATTCATATGGCAATCTGTGTGATGTCATTTAGATTATTGGTAGCTAGTATCGAACGCATCTGATTACAGAAAGTAAATGCATTGGGTATCTGTTGGTCTGCTCATACCCACCCACCCATCCCTACATCCACATACACACACACACACACACACACACACACACACACACAACAAAAGAGAGAGAGAGAGAGAGAGAGAGAGAGAGAGAGAGCAATCAGACACTCAGACACATCCACATACACACACACTAACGCGCGCGCGCGGCGCGCCACACACACACACACACACACACACACACACACACACACACACACACACACACACACAACTATCAAAAACAAGCACACAGACGAGAAAGACATCAGGGAAATGACTGCTTGAGAAGAAATGTTTTGATATTAGTTTTGAAAGACAAGAGAGACGGACTGTGGCGGGCGGAGACTGATAAAGAGTTCCAGGTTTGTGCAGCAGAAATATTGAAGATGATTACGTGATTGAGGAGGAAATAGAGTGGGGGTTCTTTTTAATGAACGAAAAGGAAGGAAGGCTGTGGAGAAGGGGTGGGGTGGAGTGCACCAAGAGCAACAAAACCAACATCAGTGTGAACTTTCAAGCGTTGTATATTGATGTCTGTAACTTGGAGCTTAGCTACATACCTACATATATTCTTACTATCCCCATCCCCCATATGTGCACTTCTCTCTCTCTCTCTCTCTCTCTCTCTCTCTCTCTCTCTCTCTCTCTCTCTCTCTCTCTCTCTCTCGCTCTCTGTCTGTCTGTCTCTCTCTCTCTCTCTCTCTCTCTCTCTCTCTCTCTCTCTCTCTCTCTCTCTCCTGTCACGCACGCTTGCGCGCTCGCGCGCGCGCACACACACACACACACACTCGTTTAATATCACTTAATGTGGAAAGACGTTAAATTGAAGACGACAACAACAACAGCAACAACAACAACAACAACAACAACAACAACAACACACACACACACACACACACACACACACACACACACACACACACACACACACACACACACACTTACACACACACACACAGCTCGAAGTATCATTCATATCACAAGACTTGCATGTTCTATTTTCCATTGATATTACCCCGTGTCTACCTATTTCAGTTAGAACTTTATGACAACTGCATCTAAACCTAATTAATGCGAGTACGTAGATGATACATTGTTAGATGATACATTGTTTTCTTTTTATCAAAGTGGACTTAAATAATCTATAGAATGAGCAGTTGCTGGCGTTTCCAAGGATATTATGCAATAATCCTCGCAATATTTGAACGCATCAAAGACTTAAATTGAAAACTTCGAGTATCCCTTACACATCAAGACCATTTTTAGTTATACGATTTTATATGTGACGAATCCTCAGCGAGGAATGAATACCTTTTATGTACAAATCGTACAAAGCGCGCGCGCACACACACATACGCACGCACGCACGCACATTTTGAAACAAAGGAAAGTAATAAAACAAATCGGTTTCTTGCTTTCTCATCAAGCAGTATATCACACACACACACACACACACACACACACACACACACGCACACGCACGCACGCACGCACGCACGCACCACCACATTTTAATGAAAATTGGGAAATGCTAGAAGAGATCGCTTTCCTGTACCCTCATGTAACAGAACGAAATGTTTCATAACAGCGTTTGTACTGATTTTCTTTCATCGCATGATTGTATACGTACGGTCTCCACCCCCCACCCCACCCCTCCCTCTCTCTCTCTCTCGCCTTTACTCGTTGGCTCCCTTGTAAGCTCATCTCTGCATACAAAAGGTTACATTTTTGTATTTTGTATAGATGCGTATTCAGCCCCTTCCCTCCCACTTGTCACGACCTCTGTTTCTCGACATTGACATAGCATTCAAATAATTATGTTCAGTTACAAACAACAGTCCACAGACTGCTTCCTCTGTCAAATTTAAGATCAGCTCCCTCTTTTAAATCTTTTCCGTTTTGACTTTTACCATTAGTTTTATCAATTTGTGGAAAATGCAATTACAGCCTTTCAGCATCATTTCCTTTTCAACAATTGTTTGCTAAATTGACCCAGATTTCAGAACTATTCACTTCTGCAAGAAAACTAGTATGAGAGAGGGAGAGAGAGAGAGAGAGAGGAGAGAGAGAGAGGGGAGGGCGGGGTTGAGGTGGGATGGAGTAGGGGACGGCGGCGGGGGGGGGGGGGGGGGGGGGGGGGGGGTAAGTTTCAAAGTACACACAGTATATTGCAACGTTTGAAGGATGACACACTGATGTTGATTTTCTCGTCATTCAGCCGCATTTTTTCTATCTCTTGAAAAATTCTTATCCCAGTCCGTCCACCTGACTGACCTCAATATCTTCAATTACAAAGAGCGCTCCACAGACATTTGTCGGTTTACGGTCTAACTTTTTTGTAATGTACAGAGCCATCTCCATGTTCAATCATCTAACCGCAGTACGCATACTGCTATTGTTGTGTGACGTAAGTTCAGTTTTTAACGTCATGGGGTAGTTCTTACACACATCCAAGTTCCAGCACCACCCCGTCATCTGAAACCACCACGACCATCACCTATTCATGACCTGCACCTGCCTCCTCTTCTCCCACCTCTTCCTCCCTCCCCCCCCCCCAACCTCAATTCCTCTGTCAACCCTACGCTTCCCCTTACAACATCAAGAGAAAGAGAAACAGAGAGAGGAAGAGAGGACGGGGGGGGGGGGGGGGGGGGGGGGTGGGGGAGGGGGAGAGAGAGAGAGATGAGGGGAGGGAGGGAGAGAGAGAGAGAGAGGAGGAGAGAGAGAGAGAGAGAAGAGACAGAGAGAGAGATGGAGGGAAGAATGGAGAGAGAGAGAGAGGAGAGAGAGAGAGAGAGAGAATGTTTTTGGACTTTTTAGTGAATTGTGGTGAGAGAGAGAGAGAGAGAGAGAGAGGAGATGAGAGAGATGTTTTGGACTTTTTAGTGAATTGTGGTGAGAGGAGGAGAGAGAGGAAGAGGGGGGGAGGGGGGAGAATGTTTTTGGACTTTTTAGTGAATTGTGGTTTCTTTTGTATCACGGCTGGCTTACAAGCAACATTATCTCTCTCACTACGCATGTCAATCTATGCCCTGTATTTTGTTCGGGTACATCTGAAGGCAGTGGCTCTAAACACTGCATTTCTACAATCTGTAAGGCTTACAGAGAGAACTTCTGACGTTTTAGTACTGGATGGCATACTTTTAGAGACATTGAAATCCTCTGGAAAAATCGGTTGTCGTGCGGTGTCTGCCGCAATGTTGGTTACAGTCCTGCCCATTTCAGGCTTGGGATAGCTTCAGGATGCATTCTGAACCCATCAAATTTTGGGTCTGCGGTTTCTTTTAATTTCACATTTTAATGCGTTTTATTTTCCTTATATGGTGTTTTTGTTCTATTCTGTTTCGTTATCTCATGTTGCTTTATGCGACGATCCAGTTCTCGTCGGTGTTTTTCTACGTCTTCATTTGGATCTGCTCTACATAACGATGATCCCTCGGACCTTGAAACTAAGAAGTTTTAAGTAGATCTTGCTGTGCATACCATCTGCTAGATGCACCGGGGATTATATTCCTTCCCCATCCCCACCCCCGCTACCTTACCCACTCTCCCCTCCCTTCGTTCCTACCCCCACCTCCTTTCCCTTTCCTCACCAGCGCTTTCTGGTGATGTCACTTGGCTCACGGGCCTGGCGGCGCTCAGCTTGTTTTTCTTTTTTCTTTATTTCTTTTTTAAAACTGCATTTGTTTACTTGCATGCTCGCTGGTTTGTTAGCGCGCTTGTTTGTTCGACCTTAAAGTGCAAGTGCACCGAGTGCAAGCAACTCTTGTAATTTGAAAGGCCCGATCTCCGAATGCTTCAACACCAATTAACCTCATTTTCTTTCCACTCCCAGACCTACAACACCTTTCCACTCTGGTGTTTTCCACTCATCCGTCTCTCGCGTGTGAATTTTTGTGGTTTGTTATCAACGCCGCGATTTAAAAACAAAACAAAACGAACTAGCAGACAGCGACAACAAAACCGTTTCACGGACAAGAAGAAAGGAGGAGGAGGCAGAAGAGGAGAAGATGGGGAAGAAAAACAAGACAGAAACAAAAAGAAACAAGGAGGAAAAGAGTGAGCAGAAGGGGAGGATGGGGCCAAAAGGAGAAAATGAAGAAAAAGAAATAAAACAAAAAGTAGAAGGGGATGGAAGAGGGGGAGGAAAAGAAGAAATGAGGAGAAGAAAGAGATGTAAAAATGTGAAAGAACGTGTAAGAACAAAAAAGAAAGAGAATATGAAGTGGAGGATGGTGGAAAAGAAGAAACAGAAGACAAAGAGTGAAAAGATGTGGAAGAGAGAGGGGGTGGGGGTGGGGGTGAACAGAAGAAGAAGAAGCAGGAGGAAGAGGAAGACGAGAAAAAAGACAAAAAAAAAAAAAAAAAGAAGTAAGAGGAGGAAGAGAAGGATGAAAAGAAGAAGAAGAAGAAGGAAAAGAAGAAGAAGAGGAAGAGAAAGAAGAAAAAGAAAAGAAAAGGAAAGGAAGACTGGACAGATGATGATAACGTCCATGATGCGAAAAGAAATGTACGTGAACGATGATACTCACATTGTTGTCACCTTCTGCTAAAGGCGTG
The DNA here is from genome assembly GCA_033310375.1 of Conus canariensis. Classification (NCBI taxonomy): domain Eukaryota; kingdom Metazoa; phylum Mollusca; class Gastropoda; order Neogastropoda; family Conidae; genus Conus; species Conus canariensis. The sequence goes on from CM065724.1 coordinate 30,900,517, forward strand.
CGCGCGTCAAGTCCGTTGAAATCTGAGGGATGATCAAACGTAAGAACCAAAACAGTTATTAAAGTATTTCCCATCTCACCCTACACAACTGTCCCTTTCTTTCCCAGCTGTGCCCTCCGCCCGTTCCACTCCCCCCCCCCCCCCCCCCCCCCCATAAACCCGCCTCCCACGCACGCACACACACACACACACACACGCACACGCACGCACGCACGCACGCACGCGCGCACACACACACACACACACACCCTTTAAAAAGGTCAAAATACGTGCACATCGAGGCGATGTTTTAGTATTGTTTCTGTGGAATGGGCTGGGCGTCCCATTCGAGCCGATCTTCGAGCTTGTGACGTTCGCCGTAAACAAACAAAATCGAAATAAAATAAAGGTACTAGCCTTGGTTTTGCTTCCTTGTTCGCAGATGATTAAAACTGATGATCTTGTTTCCGTTTCTCAGCAAGAAATGTGTGATAATAATTTCTGATGTTCAATAGAAACGCAGGTCATTCTCCAAAAGCTGAACCCTTAAGAATAACAGAAGTTCTCAGGATACATGAAAGTTGCAAATAACAATTTTAGAATGATATGGCTATGCACCCTGGGCATCCGGCAGTACTACAAGATTAAAAAAAACAAACCAGCATTTGATTACTAAGAAATGGACAGTGGAACATCGAAGAACGCTGATTATTTAGACGAAGAATTTGTACATGCTCTACATGCCAAAAACCAGAACCTCAACTTGCCACCCGCAGATACGAAGAGGAATAGGAGAAATTAAATTAAATTAAACACACCACACACACACACACACACCACACACACACACACACACACACACACACACACACACACACGTTATATTCTGGGATAATGTGTATGAAAAAAGCGGAGATGCCAAAGTGAAGACACTTAATGAATCCAGACATCATAGAGAGATAGACACCACCCGGAAGAGAAAGAGGAATCCTTTCAAATAAGTAAATGAATGAATAAATAAAAGCCGTATCACAAGTTGAAAGAAAAGGCTTGAGAAGTTTTGGGGAAACCTAAAAGCACAATTCAGTGCCCTCAGCAATGCAGAATAAGCAAGAAAGAGGAGCAGGAAGAACAAGAATACCCTATACAGTATCTTCAGAAACTCTTTCCAGTTTCCCAGGAAACTAATTTAGCAGGTAAAATCAGGTACACTCACTGTAGTCATAGAAACTCATGAACAGCATCTCAGCAAATATGAAACTACACTTAATATCGGGGGCATGGTGCGGCCTTCGGTGCCCTAGAAAAAGTGCAATGCCAAGTTACCATCACTGCCAAATCTTTGCTTGAATCTCATGGCGTACCCTGTCTGCTGTTTGAGAAATGTCTCAATGTCCTTGTTTGGCTCCACAAACTGATAAGATAAACCTGGAGGAACTTGAAAATCAGCGACCAATGGATGAAAGCTGATGCTGGAACTTACTCTCCCAATGAGCAGAATTCGAGTGACTTTGACTAGTTTAGAGTAATATCACTCTTGAACGTAGATGGGGAATCTTCTCTGTCATAGCAGCGAGGCTGACTAAATACCTCACAGAAAATGAGTACTTGGATGTTTCAGTTCAGAAAAGAGGCACCCCGTGAGCTTTTGGCTGTGTTAAGCATGCCACTGTGATTTGAGGAGCAATCCAAACAGCTAAAGCATCGATGGGGTGATGCTCGATCTCGCAAATGCATACAGATCAGTTCCACACAACATGTTTCAGCTGGCCGTCAATATGTATCATGTCTTAAAGAACATCAGGGAAAGGCTCGTGAGGTATTTCTATGACTTCTTGACGAGGTTCCCACGAAGGAATGCACAACAGACCTCATCAGTATGGAAATTGGCAGAGCAATGGGCTGCGCAGTTTCTCCAATATTGCTTGTTGGCGATGGAGATCGCCTTGAAAGCGTTGATAAGTGGTACAGGTTCAGCAGACCTAGAAAATCGACACCAAAAGCCCCCTCTGAAAGCCTGCATGGATGGCACGACAGCCCTTTTTACCGAGAAATATGAAGCATACTAAGTACCGCAGCAGCTAAACGTTGTCCTTGCACCGAAGCCACAGAGTTGATGTCGCAGAAGAAAGTCAGGAGCGAGGCATGTAGTGCCATGAACTGCACAAAGTCTCCATTTTGATGTCCAGGACTTTTTAATCTGAATCTTTGCAAAGTCTTTTAGGAATTGTGAGCCTGCACTTGCTTTCCCCCACAATAACAACAACAAAAAGCAGCAGCAGCAGCAGCAATAATAATATTGATATGGTGATAATAAAAACTATGATAATAATAACAAGAACAAGAACAATAATGATAATAATAATGATAATATAATAATGATAATGATGATTAGAATAATGATAATAATAATAATAATAATATATAAAATAATGATAATGATAATAATGATAATGATAATAATGAGGACAATCTGCATAGCGCCCATCCAAACAAATTAGGCTTCTGACCACTTTTACAAATTTTTAGCACACAATTTCTAACACACACACACACACACACACACACACACACACACACACACACACACACACACACACACACTATTTGTTGAGCATAGCATTTTTTTGACTGCTCAGTCGGGCATAGCATCTATAAAGAGATTCAGGAAAAGGCTCTTCTGCACAATTCTTTGCTGTTGTCGGCACTGATGCCTGGGTTATTAGAAGATGAGTTAACCACTCTTGACTGTCGACGCCTTCTGACCTCCCTTATATCCTTAAATGGATCATTGAGCATAAGCTGAAATATTTCGCTCTGTATCATTTGCTTATTGATATTATTTCTTATTATTTTCTTAAAGTGCTTTCCTCTGATTTTGGTTTTTCTATCTTTCACCTTGTGCTTTGGGATTCCATCGGATTTTGTTCTTTCGTCTTTGGTGGTGAGAATACTACTAATTTGTAGGTAGTATATCTCCACTTGGGTCCAAGAGAGGAGCAGCACAAACAGCCGGGTTCCACTGAAGAGTCCGATTCAGGCGACGAAGGGCGAATCTTGACTTGCGGCTATGCCGTTCAATGAATAGCCTGCTTTACGCTGCATCTACCGCCATGAAAAAATGGAAGATCGTACCGTGAGTTATGATGATGATGATGATGACGATGATGATGATGATTATGTTGTTGTTGTTGTTGTTGTAGTATCAGCAGCAGCAGCAGATATGTTATTATTGCTGTTGTTATTTTGTTTGTGTTGTTGTTCTTCTTCTTTTCCTCCTTGTACTTTTCTTTTTCTTCTTGTCGTTTCTTGTTTTTGTAGTTGGGTGCTTAAACGATCGCAGTAGCTTAAATATTATCACGCTGTTAATGATAAGCCCGTTTGTTGTTGTCGTCATCGTCATTATCAGCATCTTTATTCTTATTGTTGTTTCTGTATTCCTCCTCCTACCCCTTCTTTCTTCTGTCTTTCTTTCTTTTTCTACTTCTTATGCTTCTTTCTTTCTTTCTTTTTTTTCCAATTAGATGTTTGAAGTAAACATTTGTTTTCATATTCTTTGTCACGACTGTTTTAAGTAAGACTCGTTTCAACTCCAGTAAAACATTGCTTATGGGTACGCGAAGTGTGCTCAGAGTACTCTTTCAGTACGTCGATTGTACTCTTATCATACGAATTTAGCCACGCAAAAATTTGCAAACGGGAGTGCTACACCGATCCATTCTAAATCATGCGAGTAAAAACGAAAGTACCCGTATTTAAAACTGGTTTTGAAAACATTGCAAATTAGAACTGCTGTTGAGAATTATTTTAACCGCATCAGTCTTTTGTTTCCCTTCTCTTTGAATACCATGATGATGATGACGATGATGATGATGATGACGACTTTTGTCATCATTATCATTTTCGTCTGTATTGTCTCCCGTTCGACCTCTTCTCCTTTCAGTTCCATTCCGAAATTTTAGTTGTCCACCAAAGAGAAAATTTTGCACCTATTTTGAAGAGATAAGCAACTATCTGTTTGTCCTTTGTTTTTATTGTTTTGAATGTTGTTGTCCCGTCTGAAAAAGACCCAATAGGTCGAAACGCGTTGTGTTTGTTTTGTAATTTGTTTGTGTCTTCGTTTGGCGGCCCAGTAATTCTGTTTTTGCTTTTGTTTCAATCTCCGCCTGTAGTCACCCCACTTCGAAACCTTCTCTTGTCTTTTTCGTTAATACAGCCGAATTATATCACTCCTTGAAATAAATATTCTCTCTCTCTCTCTCTCTCTCTCTCTCTCTCTTCTCTCTTCTCTCTCTCTTGTGTGTGTGTGTGTGTGTGTGTGTGTGTGTGTGTGTGTGTGTGTGTGTGTGGTGAGTGAGCATATGTGCGTGCAGACCTTTATTTCCTCTTAATCGTTCTTTACCATGTAACAGACTTCTTCTCCACTTTCCTCTCTCTCTCTTTTTCAGTGTGCTTACAATGCATGCGCGTGCACTGTGTGTGCCCTGCATCATTGTAAATGCACGTGTGTAGGCGTATGTGCACGTGTTCTGTTTGTTTCTGAAGGACAATTATTTTCTCTTTGGCTGAACAATATATGTACTAATTTTCACATTTTTGTCATTTCCTATTATGACTGTGTCCTTCTTCTCACACCCCTCCCCTTATCTTCCTCCCTCCATTTCTCTCTCTCTCTCTCTCTCTCTCTCTCTCTCTCTCTCTCTCTCTCTCTCTCTCTCTCCCCTTGGGGGGTGACAATAGATGATGGGATGTTAAATAATACTTTTTCGAGTTCTGGTATCGTATCTATTATATGTAATGATTTTTGTACAAACACGTGCGATGTAGACTCGTCACATAATAGAATGGATAATACAATGGATTGCACGGACAAAAAGAGAACTGTTGACGGTCATTTCCAAGAACCAGAGCGTTATGTACTGTCAGATGTTATTGTTTGTGGTTTAAATGAGGGGACATCTCACAAGGAAAATGGCAAGGAAAGGCGTACAACTTATAACAATGTTCCATCGATCAAACAAGACAAAAATCAATCTTTAATATCTCAGAATGGACGACAGTGTACGAATAGTGGCATATTATGCAATGTTAGTGATGGTTCTAGAAAATGCGAGACTTCTCTTTCGTTTATACATTGGAATGTAAATGGTCTACTGTCCAAGGTGAATAACAGAGATTTCATGTCTTATTTGTTTAAATTTGATGTCGTATGTCTAGTAGAAACGTTTGTAGATGATATCCAATATGTCACATTTCCAGGTTATACTATTTTTTCCAAGCCAGCCATTAAATTCACTAAAAAAGGAAGAATGTCAGGTGGCGTACTGTGTCTTATTCGAAATGAAATTATGTTTTATATTCAAGAAGTCAAGATTAATTCGCCAAATGTTCTCTTGTTTCTGATTGATAAAAGTCTTTTTGGTTTAACAGCAGATGTCATATATGCATGTGCCTATGTTCCACCAGAGGGCTCACATTATTATACACATTTTGATATTGATAACGGTATAAGTGCACTTGAGGAATGTATTTTTGATTGTATGACTGGGTTTGATGATGTTTTTGTGATTTTATCAGGAGATTTAAACGGGAGAACTTCCAGTTTTTCTCCTGATGTGTTTGATGATGGTTTATTTGGAAATCATTTTAATAGCCATTCTGTTTCCACTGGTCATGTAAGAAAATCTGCTGACAGTGTACTTAATTCTTATGGAAAATGTTTGTTAAACATGTGTACAGCGCTTGGTTTATGTATACTTAATGGCATTTGCAATGGTGACACTGATGGCAATTACACATATATATCAGAAACAGGAAACAGCGTTAATGATTATTTTCTAGTCTCTAAAGAACTACTAACCCTTCTGTTTTCTTCTTGTAAACTGATTGTATCAGAAAGATTGGAATCAGACCATTTACCTGTTGAGTTATATATGCAATTGCCTGGGAGTTCAAACAAGGTATGTGTTTCCGCTCTGGTGGATGTACAACAGTATACTGAAAAATTTGTGTGGAACTCTGACTTTGAGAATGTTTATACTAATGCCATGCAGTCTAAGGAAACATTGTCGCTCTTCGATCGTGCGATTGATTTGGTTGATCATGATTGTAACGATGCTTTGAACATGTTCAATGAATGTATTAGAAAACAAGCTAGCTGTATGAAAAAGAATATTTGTTTGTCAAAAAGGGATGAAAATGACTGGTATGACAAGGAATGCAGATTAAGTAAGAGTAGTGCGAAAGGTTTGCTCTCGATATTCAGGAAAACAAGGGGTAAAAGTGACGGTGATGCTTACTGTATTGCGAGAAGAGAATATAAGAATATGTTGAAAAGAAAAGAAAAACAGTACAATGATATGTTGTTGGAAAAACTTGTCTCAACAGTCAACAGTCAAAGAGAGTTTTGGGAAACTGTTCATAGGATATCCTTTAAACGTAAACAAGTTCATAATAACTTAACTGTCGATGACTGTTTTAAGCATTTTAAAGACCTACTTGAAATAGATGCAACTCCAAGCGTAGATACGACAGACACTGATTTAGAATACATTTATCAGGACGAAGAGGAAATGACAGCTGTGAACCGCCCTATATCAAGAGAAGAAGTAATGGTTGCAATAAGAAAATTAAAAAATGGCAAAGCTGCAGGACCAGATGGTATAATTGGGGAAATGCTGAAATATGCAGGAGATCGGACAGTTGATTTTTTTGTGAAATTTTTCAACGTATTGTTTGACCAGGGAATTTTCCCCGACAGCTGGACAGAGTCTATAATAATTCGTTTATTTAAAAAAGGCGATGTAAATAATCCTAGCAATTATAGAGGTATATCTTTGTGTGACATTAGCAGTAAAATTTATAGTGCAGTCATAAATAATAGACTTAGAGAATGGATAGAAGAATATAACTTGACAGGCGAACATCAAGCGGGATTTAAAAGAGGATATTCTACAACTGACCATATGTTTACTTTGTTAGCATTAATACAAAAACAGTTTTGTTTCAACCGTAAACTTTACGTTGCCTTCATTGACTTTGAAAAGGCGTTTGACTCCATAGAAAGAAACTTGTTATGGCCGATCCTTTTGAAAAATGGGATTAAAGGCAAGTTGTATAAATGCATTCGTAGTATGTACATAAATGTGAAAGCTAGGGTCAGATGTGGAGTTAAATTGACTGAGTATATTAATTGTACACGTGGGGTGAAACAAGGTGATGTTTGCAGCCCTATATTGTTCTCTTTATTTATCAACGAATTAGCATTAGAAGTTATAAGAAGAGGCAAACATGGTGCAGTATTTACACATGATTACTTTGAGCTGTTTATATTATTACTGGCTGATGATGTAGCTTTGCTGGCAGAAACAGTTATTGGCCTGCAAACACAGATAAACAGTTTGTATGGCGCAGCGTCAGCACTACATTTGAAGGTGAATATGAATAAAAGTAATGTTGTTGTATTTAGGAAAGGGGGTTATTTATCTGCTAATGAGAAATGGACTTATAATGGAATAAGAATACCTGTTGTTAACGTATACAAATACCTAGGAATATACTTCTCTACAAGGCTTAGTTTTGTAGCCGCGTGCAATAGCCTTTCCAGCCGAGCCAAGAATGCTCTGTTATGCATTTTGCAAAAACTATATAAGTTGAAAAATAATTCTCTGAACACGCTTCTAAAATTATTCGACTCACAGATTCAGCCAATGCTTCAGTATGGTGCGGAATTATGGGGACTGGATAATGCAGCTGTACATTGCGAAAAAGTACATTTGTACGCTCTCAAACGTTTTCTAGGCGTCGATTTTCGAACACCAAACGATCTGGTGTATGGAGAAACGAACAGGTATCCTATTTACATAAATTCTGTTATAAAATGTATTAGGTTTTGGTTAAAATTAACAAGAATGGATGAGCATAGATTACCATATAAGGCTTATCGCATGTTGTTTGATTTGGACGAACGTGATAAAATAATAATAATAATAATGTATAATACTTATATAGCGCATTTCTTGTTACACAACTCAATGCGCTTACATCCACCATTTGCACTTATTCATCAACACTCGTTTACACAACGGGCTGCCTACCTGGGTAGTGCCGACTGAAGAGCTGCCAGCTGGCGCTTCATTCAGTCGTTTCCCGTGTCATCCAGTCAATATCGTTCACTCAGTTTCTTTACTTCCTTCATCTTTTTTTTTTTTCAAATGTTCGTTGTAAATTATACATGTATGGGTTTGGTTATGTCTGGTTGAACCAAGGGGTTGATGCAATTGATGATTTTCTCCGAATCTTTAGAGATAGACTAATTGCGTGCAGATGGCAAGAGTGGAATTATCATATTAGTAATAGTGAAAGATTTAATGTTTACAGGACGTTTTGCATTGTGCCTAATGTTAAAACTTATCTTTTGCTTCATCTGGATACGCATTTAAGGTATGTAACTACTAGATTTAGACTTGGTATTTCTGAAATTGCTGTGCATTATTACCGTCATCGATTCCATAGCGATTAAACCACAGTGCCAAGGACATCCACGCTGTTGGTTCGGATGAGGAATTTGCACAGGCCCTCGATGCCAGGCGCCTGAAACTCAACCTGCCACGAGCAAACGAAACTGAAGATTGGGAGAAACTGGATGCAAAAATCGTCCAAAGACTCGATGCACTGATAGGGAAAAGCACCCTGGAACACAAACTAGCCACATATGGGGACATTGTGTATGCCACATGTAGAGACGCCTATGGAGCAAAACTACCCAAAGAGAAAACACCTCCAAAGAAATCCAGACGCCAAGAAAAGATGGACAAGATCAGGGTCCAAAAGAAAAACCTCAAGATGCAAATGAAGACCGCACTGCCAGCTGAAAAACAAGGCTTGGAAAAACTGTGGAAAGACCTGAAAGAAAAACACAGTGCCCTCAGCAGAAGCGGCAGAGAGGTGTTCAAGCTGGATCTGGTCAAGGAGGAACAAAAGTGAACTTCATAAGGCTTAATTTCCCTACAAATATCAGGTGTCCCTGTGGCTCAGTGGTTAAAGCGCGAGTCATTAAGTGGAAAATGAGCATGTCCAGAGGGTCATGGGTTCGAATCCCAGCCATGGCTCGTCCCAAGATGGGAAAAAAGGGGCAGCAGAGGGACATCCGGAGTCATGAACCGGGTGTGGCCCAACCCCCCTAGAGTGTCAGGAGATAAGGGCCGAAACACTTGCTTGAAGGGGGCTTCTCTTCTGAGGACTCTCTGCTGCCACGCTCTCCACGAGTTTCTTTCTACTGATGCATGGGTAAACCATTGACTTCCGGGAATAGGCCGGAGGACGTCCGGGAAAGACCGGAGGACACTGGGAAAGACCAGAACCAAGGGCTCTGTGGGCTGGCTCCCCACTTTGCCTTAAACATGTGGCTACTAAAAATAAAAGGAAAAGATGCTCCCAGGATTCACCGAAAGGGGGAGAGAATGATGAATCCATCGGTGCTCAACCAATCATGACTGCAAATCCCAAACGGACTATGAACATGGACCAAATGGAATATCCATGTGTCTGTGGAAAGCGTTTCGCTACCACCCGTGGCATGAAGATCCACAGAACAAAGATGGGATGTGTGAAGACTCATCTGAATGAGCAGCAGCGCACTGCATTAGCAGATAAGACGTCGGAAGACCAAGGCCAGGATTTAAACCACAGTGCCAAGGACATCCACGCTGTTGGTTCGGATGAGGAATTTGCACAGGCCCTCGATGCCAGGCGCCTGAAACTCAACCTGCCACGAGCAAACGAAACTGAAGATTGGGAGAAACTGGATGCAAAAATCGTCCAAAGACTCGATGCACTGATAGGGAAAAGCACCCTGGAACACAAACTAGCCACATATGGGGACATTGTGTATGCCACATGTAGAGACGCCTATGGAGCAAAACTACCCAAAGAGAAAACACCTCCAAAGAAATCCAGACGCCAAGAAAAGATGGACAAGATCAGGGTCCAAAAGAAAAACCTCAAGATGCAAATGAAGACCGCACTGCCAGCTGAAAAACAAGGCTTGGAAAAACTGTGGAAAGACCTGAAAGAAAAACACAGTGCCCTCAGCAAAGCGGAATCTGCGAGGAAGAGGAAGAGCAAAAAGAAGAAGACACAAGAGCGCTTCTTCAGAGACCCCTTCCAGTTTGCCAGAACACTGTTTGAGCAGCCAAAATCTGGGACCCTAAGTGTGGACAAAGGAGTTCTTGAGCAGCATCTGAGGAAAACATACTCTGACCCACAGAGCAAAGCACCACTCGACATTCAAGGTCTGGTGTGGCCAACCAACCCTGAGGAACAGTTCAATGGCAAGCCTCCAACGTTGGCGGAAATCAAGAAGGTGGTCGACAAAGCCAGAGCCAAATCATCACCAGGGCCAAACGGAATACCTTACCAGCTTTACAAGAAATGTCCCAAGGTGCTGGAGTGGCTCCACAGGCTGCTGCGATCGGCTTGGAGAAACCAGAAGATCAGCGGCCAGTGGATGACGGCAGATGGTGTGTACATCCCCAAAGAGCAAAACTCAAGTGACATTAGCCAGTTCAGGCCAATATCACTACTGAACGTCGAAGGGAAAATCTTCTTCTCTGTCATGGCAGCAAGGCTGACCAAGTACCTGATGGAAAACAAGTACTTGGATGTGTCAGTCCAGAAAGGTGGCATCCCAGGCGTGGCGGGCTGTGTAGAACACGCCACAATGATCTGGGACGCAGTCCAAAAAGCAAAAACAGAAAAGAGAGACCTGGACGTAGTGTGGCTTGATCTGGCAAACGCATATGGATCTGTGCCCCATGAGATGATACAGTTGGCTCTTGAGATGTACCATGTGCCAAAGAACATCCGCGACATGCTCAAGAAGTACTTCAATGGCTTCTCAATGCGGTTCTCTACCAAGGAGTACACAACAGACTGGATCAACTTGGAAGTGGGTATTGCAATGGGCTGTGCAATTTCCCCAATACTGTTCGTGCTTGCAATGGAACTCATCTTGAAAGACGAGACACGTCATGTGCTGGAGAGGCTGGACGACATAGTTGCCTCATCCAGAATGAAGTTCAAGCCAAAGAAATCACGGAGTCTCTCACTGAGGAAAGGAAAAGTGGCCGGATCTGTGGTCTTCAGTGTTGCCAACCAGGCCATTCCAACAGTCACAGAAGAACCAGTCAAGAGCCTTGGAAGATGGTATGATGATACGCTGAAAGACACACAAAGAGCAAAAGAAACCAAGCAGATGGCGGAGGAAGGCTTGGAGACCATTGACCAGTGTGGGCTCCCTGGCAAATACAAGGTCTGGTGTCTGCAGTTCATGCTGATACCAAAGCTGCTATGGCCTCTGATGATATACGACATCTGCACCAGCATAGTGGAGGCAATGGAAGCCAAAATCAACAAGTTCACAAGGAAATGGCTTGGTGTCCCACCCTGTCTGACTAACATAGCGCTGTACTGTCGCCAAGCAAAGCTGAAACTACCCCTGAAATCCATCCTGGAGGAATACAAAGCAGGGAAGATCAGACTTCAAAGCATGCTGGAGGACTCAGGAGACAAGGTGGTAGAAACAATTAAGCCCCAGCTGAAGACAGGCAGAAAATGGAAAGTTCAAGAGGCGATGGATTCTGCAAAAGAAAGTCTCAAGATCAGAGAAATAACAGGACACACACAGACCAACAGACAGGGACTGGGGTGACCAAAACTGAATGGTGGTCAAAGGCCAAAGGAAAAGCCAAAAGAGACATGATGATTCAGGAGATGAGAAAAGAAGAAGACCAAAAAAGACTCCAAAAAGCAGTCCAGCAGAGCCAGCAAGGGCAATGGACAACGTGGGAGAATGCACTCCAAAGAAGTCTCACTTGGAATGACATTTGGCACATGGCCCCTCTCAGGATCAGCTTCATTCTCAGATCTGCATATGACCTTCTGCCCTCAAATGCAAACCTGGTGAAGTGGGGGAAAACAGACGATCCTGCATGCCCCCTCTGCCATGAAAAACAAACAGTGGAGCATGTCCTAAGCTCATGTAAAGTAGCCCTGGCTCAAGGAAGGTACACATGGAGGCACAACCAAGTGCTCAAAGAAATTGTACAAGTAGTCTGGGCTAGTACCAACACCACAAAAGGGAAAATCAGGACTCCAAAAGCACCCGCAACATTCTTCACGGCAGGAGGCAGCAAATCATGGCCAAGAACAACAGTGCCACTCGAAACATGCAGGCAGAGTCTGCTGGACGGGGCAGATGACTGGGAGTGCACTGCAGACCTCCCAGAATGGAAGAGTCACCCAGAGATCATCAGCAAGAGTGGCATGAGACCAGACATAGTAGTCCACTCTAAGTCAACCAAGCAGCTGATCATGATCGAGCTCACGGTGCCATATGAGAACAGAATGGAGGCAGCTCAAATCTACAAGACTGAAAAGTATGCTGATCTGGCAAACAGCCTGAGGAGAGAAGGCTATCAGGTCAAAGTCCTCACTGCAGAAATTGGAGCTAGGGGTTTGTAGGAACGTCTGCATACAGCCTCATGAAACAGCTCTCAGTTGCAGGGAAGGAAAAAACCAGAGCCCTGAAAGCAATGGCAGAAGCGGCAGAGAGGTGTTCAAGCTGGATCTGGTCAAGGAGGAACAAAAGTGAACTTCATAAGGCTTAATTTCCCTACAAATATCAGGTGTCCCTGTGGCTCAGTGGTTAAAGCGCGAGTCATTAAGTGGAAAATGAGCATGTCCAGAGGGTCATGGGTTCGAATCCCAGCCATGGCTCGTCCCAAGATGGGAAAAAAGGGGCAGCAGAGGGACATCCGGAGTCATGAACCGGGTGTGGCCCAACCCCCCTAGAGTGTCAGGAGATAAGGGCCGAAACACTTGCTTGAAGGGGGCTTCTCTTCTGAGGACTCTCTGCTGCCACGCTCTCCACGAGTTTCTTTCTACTTAATGTGCCAGCTTTGCAGAGAGGAGACAGAAAGCGAATTGCATTTTGTGTTATGTTGTCCTGTCCTGCAAAACTTAAGAACTCAGTATATACCGTTGAAGTATTACAAAGACCCAAACCATTTCAGATTAGTACTGCTTTTGGCATGTACTCATGAACAAACAGTCCGAAATTTGTCGATTTATCTATTTAAAGCGTTTAAACTGCGATCCCTTATGCTATCTTAAGATCGTTTCTGAATTCATGTTTGTTATCTGTGTCTAGTTCTTATGGTACTTCTATGATTGTATTTTCTTGCACCCCTTCATGAGGGGCAAAGGCCTAAAATGAATAAATTATCTTGAATCTTGAGTCTTGAGTCTCTCTCCCCCCCCCCCCCCCTCCCCGAATACATCCTTCTTCTCTCCCACCTCGTAACATCCTCCCTCCATCTCTTCCCTCCCCCCTCTGCCCCATACCTTCATTCCTGTTCACTCCATCGACTTTAAGTATGTTTGTATGTCTGTGGTTCTCTCCCGTGTCCCGTCCTTTATTGGTTTCTTCTCAGTTTTGTGAGGGGCGGTGGGAAGGAAAGAACAGGGGAGGGAGGGGGGTAAACCGCAGAAGCCGGTTTCTCGGTTTTAGCATTACCTGTCCCTCGCTGTGGGTCAAGGCTGGAGGGAAATGTGATTAGTACGAACCGCTGGATTCCTGCCGAAGCAAAGCAGGAAGGGTAGCAGCACACGGTGGGCCGTTGCTTTACTGTGACCACACACAGACGGAGAAGCGCTCAGCGGAACTTTACTCAACTCCTTAGCCCCGTTTCCCTAACACCCGAGGTATGTGTGCACGGCATAGGTGCATGGTTCTGGAATGTAGCGAAAACAAAGGGTGTAGTCTTTAATGGACGCAGTAATCCTAGAAAAGAAATTAAGTTCAGAAACCAGTCTATAGAAATAGTACACACTTTCAAATATTTAGGTATAATCATTAGCAGAACAGGACATTTTCATATAAGAAGTTATTTGTATGACCAAGCGCAATATGCAATGTTTTCTTTATTAAAGATGGCAAGATTTCAAAATTTGACTATAAACATTGTACTGGACTTATACCAGTCAATGGTACTGCCAGTACTTTTATATGGCTGTGAAATTTGGGGATATAGTGATTTAAAGCTAATGCAAAGTTTTCAGCTTAAAATTTTAAGCATTTTTTTCCCCATTTAAATCGTTCTACAACAGAATTGATATTTGGAGAACTAGGAATGCATCCTGTTTCAGTTCAAGTATATGCACGAATGACAAAATTCTGGTCATCCTTACTTTCTCCACAAACAAATATTCATCTAGATTGTATCAAGTATTATATGAATTATACAGAAATCAGAGTTTTACATCTAGGTGGTTGATGTGTATACGAGATATCCTAATAGAAACAGGATTCAACTGTGTGTGGGAGATACAAAAGTTTTCGTCTGTTCACAGTCTCTGTAGAAATTGTAGAAATGTTCGTAATTCATTAGATGACATTTACATACGTGCATGGAATGATACTTTAGAATCTAGTAATAGGTGTTTATTTTACAGAAATTTTAAAACAGAGTTTTGCTGTGAAAACTATATTGAAATGTTGCCTGATGTTTATATATACCCAATGATTCGGTTTTGCTGTGGTAATCATAAACTCATGAGAAAATTGGCAGACGATTTGGTATACCTCACGATGAACGATTCTGTCGGGACTGCGACCAGAATGACCTTGGTGATGAATTTCATTTTGTAATGAAATGTACCAAATATAACGACATTAGAAATCAGTTTATACCAAGAAAATGTACATGTATAAAGTCCGTATTTAACTGTTGTCGTTTACTGTGTGGTGGTAAAAAAGTGCTGCTACACTTAGGGAAGTTTCTAAAACTTAATAAGGTTGTGTAACATTATAATATTCAGTGTGTTAATTATAGGGAACATTTTTTAGATATTTAATTTCTTTCATTTATATTTGTTTGATTTGTTTCAAGTCCTCCACGCTCCAAAAGGGGTTACATGATTAAAATCTTTGAATCTTTGAACGAGCAGATTTTCATCTTACACACTCAGAAGAAGCGACAGTGGTCAGTTAGTGCTAACGGCCTTACGAAATGCACATCGCCACTCCTCTCCCTTCTTCATCCCCTTAACCTTCTTTCCTGACGGCTTTAACCGTCTCTTTTCAGCTCGTTACAGTTATTTCTAATCTTTTGAACAATATCTTAAAGGAAGAAATCGACGCACATCATGTCTTTGTTTAAATTGTATCGGTTGCTGAACAATTTGTGACTGCCTAGTAGATCTGTATTATCCTTTTCATAGCATTCTTCAGTTTCGTTTTTTGAGATTCTAAAGAGGAGCAATAACATGATTTTAGAGGGAACGGGAGACTGGAAGGAGGTGTGTGCGTAGGATGGGGGAAGGGGGTAGGTTCGGACACGTGAAGGGATAAATCTAGAACGGTCTACGTAACACAGTTAGGCCTACCTAAATAGCATCAAACCTCAGCTTCAGGTCTGACGTCAAACGTTTTTGACGTCAAACTGATTACGCATGAACCATTTTGTAGCTTTTGGCTGTTTTTTAGCCTACAACGTTTCCAGGTCACTCGTTCATGTCATAGCGACAAACTTTCTAACATATGTGCGTTTTCTTGTTTGTTTGTTTTTACTCATAAAAGCCACTATAGCATCACAGAGACTTCAGCAAATCAAGACTGGTTTTGAATTAAAAAGAAAAGGTGCAAAGCACGCACACACACACACACACACACACACACACACACACACACACACACACACAGATGTGTGTGTGTGTGTGTAATACATTGTCTTGACCAATTATTGTAGGTTCAAAACTTCAATGCGCGTCACGAACGTACAATGTTTGATAACGCCAAACATAATGTACACAAGTTGAATACTGAATTATCTAGCATTGGTTGGGACTTCTTCTTGAACCTAGAATCGATAGACAAAGCAGCGGAAGCTTTTCTGATCAAATTGTGTCTGTAGCAAACCAGTAAATGCCTATGCAAGATATTTATATAGGCGAACATTATGTGCCGTAGATTACGACATAAAAAATTAATTAAAAAGAAGAACAATAACCATTAACTAACTATCTAATTCTGTTTGGGCCTGGGCTCTATACCGACAAATTCGTAACGATAGACCAAATAGTTCTTAGGCAAAAGAAGGCAGAGTAGATAGCAGAACTCGACAATCGAATTTCTTGCCCAAACCACTCTGGATCAAACGACTGGCGGAAGCTTGTTGAATCATTCATTTTTAAGCAGGGCATGCCGAACTCCCTCCCATTGAAGCCAGTGGCAAGGTTTACTATACGCCTACAGATAAGAGCCGACGCGTTCAACCAATACGTTACTAAACAGTGTTCCGTAGAAAACGAAGACCAGCCTGTTCCTAGAGTAACAGAATTTGGTGGATCCATTACCCAGTTGATAATCACTCAAGAAATGGTCAAAGGCATATTAAAAGA
The DNA here is from genome assembly GCA_033310375.1 of Conus canariensis. Classification (NCBI taxonomy): domain Eukaryota; kingdom Metazoa; phylum Mollusca; class Gastropoda; order Neogastropoda; family Conidae; genus Conus; species Conus canariensis. The sequence continues at coordinate 30,916,957 of CM065724.1, forward strand.
TTTGACTGTAAGACAGCTGTTGGTCCGGATTTGCATAGTAACCTTTTAACTGCTGCAGCAGATACTGTTAGCAAACCACTGACACACCTCAACAATCGGTCACTATCTGAGCATAAATTTCTGTTCATTTTGAAAATAGCTCA
>CM065724.1:30922099-30929599 GCA_033310375.1 Conus canariensis
AGCAGTAAGTAGCAGAAGCAATTCCCTCCTTTGATATAGAACCATCAGTGAATATTCTTTGAAAGGATAGAACTTTAGCTGTTAGTTAAGTGCAGCGCTGTACAATATAACATTATAATGTGAAGAGAGAACACTGGTGGGGGTTTTCCCCCTTACGCACACACACACACACACACACACACACACACACACACACACACACACACACACACACACACACACACACAAACGCGCGCGTACAACACACACACACACACACACACACACACACACACACACACACACACACACACACACACACGCACGCACGCACGCACACACGTACTCACACACACACACACACGCAAGCACGCAGCACGCACACCACACACACACACACACACACACACACACACACACACACACACACACGCACGCACCACCACACACACACACACACCACACACACACACACACACACACACACACACTATCACACGCAATCACAGATAGACGCAGTCACACACAGTCGTGAAGCCCTTGCAGCCACCGAATGTGATTTTGCTGTTTACGGCTAGTCTCATCACCGAAGAACACAGACATGTAGTCTTGTATCTCGGTTGCACTTTACAAGGGAAGGCGAAAACGTAAAACAGAAAGAGAGTGGAAGGAAGAACTCATTGCCCTGCGCACATAATCTTGGCTGAAGGCTATGGGAGACGGGGAAGATAAGGTGAAAGGGAGAAATCGTGCACACGTGCGTGCGTGCGTGCGTGCGTGTGTGTTGTGTGTGTGTGTGTGTGTGTGTGTGTGTGTGTGTGTGTGTGTGTGTGTGTGTGCGTGCGTGCGTGCGTGTGTGTGTGTGTGTGTGTGTGTGAAAGTAAAGAAACATCTGTTTGACATTATATGTATTAAGTACCCGACAGCTAGTGTAAACACATTTTAGCGATGTGTGCTAAGATTCTTTTGTTGATTACAGCAATTGTCCTACTCTGTTTTTAACACACGTGACGAGCTTTTTCAGGTTTGATCGGATTTTTAAACACTAGACACGGAAGTAATTTGCTGTCTTTGTAAGAGCCCTCAGTCTTGATGTGGGTCGAATGCGTGCTTTGCAATGAACGGTTAAAGAAACAAATACTCGCAAAGAGATAACTTCATGATGCAAATGCAAAAAAAAAAAAAAAAAAAATTGTAGTTCTTTGTTTCATAATGCACGAAGAAATTATTGTTCTCTATTTGTGTGTGTGTGTGTGTGTGTGTGTGTGTGTGTGTGTGTGTGTGTGTGTGTGTGTGTTTAGATGGGTATACTATCGTTCTCTGTTGTCATGATCCGTGGGGAAATGTTCTGACATGAAATGAAGAAAATATTCTCTGTTTTTATGATACGTGGAGGAACTTACCACGAACATTCGCTTTGCAGACGACATCAATAGCCTGGCAGGCACTGAAAAAGAACACGCCAATCTTGTTTACGGACTGGGTGAAACATCAACAAGATGTGGCAGGGAAATCAGCACCGAGAAGTCCAAATGGATTGCCAGCAGCAAAGCAACCAGTACTACTGACATAACTGTCCATGAACAGAAGCTAGGGATCGTTCAACAGTTCTTTTATCTAGGATCTATCGTCAGCAGCTAGGGATCCAACCAGAAATCCTTTCAATGGCAGAAAAATCAGCATTATTATTATTATTATGAATACTTCTATAGCGCCTATCCTCGGCTAGAGACCAAACTCTAAGCGCTTTACAATTCACACTCGTTTACGCAACGGGCCGCCTACCTGGGTAGTGCCGACTGAAGTGCTGCCAGCTGGCGTTTCATTCAGTCGTTTCCCGCGTTATCCAGTCAATATCGTTCAATATCGTTCATTCAGTTTGCTTACTTCCTTCATTCTTTCCATTTCTCACGCAGGGTGCATGGTATGTGTGACGTGTCGTCCATACCAACGGCCAAAACTAGCCTTCTCTTCCGAAAGTTGGTGATGGGATTTTACGTGTGTGCAAGATGTTATGACACTTTTCCGGACACTATCCAGACAGAAAAGTTGTATTGAAGGACTATAGCAATTCCATGAAAGAAAACCAGGCTTCTGCTTGACCTCATGTATTCCGTCTGCGTATAAGCAGGTAAAACATGGACCTCCACAGCAGCTTTGTGACGAGGAATCCAAGCCATGGAAATGAGGTGTTATCGTAAGATGCAAAACCTGGGATTATATCAAGCATGCCAAACCATCAAGCAGCACATGGCGTTACATGAAGGTTTACTGGTGTCAGTTACGAACAGAGAATTGCGTTGGTGTGGCCACATAACCAGATCCGATAGTCTTGCTAAAATAATCCTCAAGGAAACTTTTCAGGGAGGGAGATGGAGGGAAAGACAAGGAAAAGAAAACCTATGGCCTGACAACAGTACAGAATAGACAGGAGAACTGGAGAAATCTGGCCACGAATTTTAGTCAGTATGTAAAGGGTATGATTCTACCCAACTTTTGAGAACAGAGAGTTTGCAGTGATTAATCCCTTAAACGTGGGATAGGATCGCAGTGAGGGGTAACCTAGCTGGTAGTTTGGAATGCCACTTAAGAGGCTGGTCACTCAGCAGAAAATTTGCCTCCGGCTGGTCTGGGCAGACGGTTTAGAAGAGACAGCCATTGGGCTTCAGTCACATCGTAATTGGTGTCGCTTTTGCTGAGGAGGTCTTCAGCCTCTCTTTGACCATGGCTGGTCTGGATGGCTTGGCCTGGAAGACTAAGTAAGGCCAAGGCGACAACCCCGGGAGACCGTGGAGCCGTTGTTGGTGTTGTCTTTGTTGAGGTGGACTTGAGATTTTAGAGAGGTAAATATCCTCAGGTGGGAGTCGTTGCTGGATTTTGGCCAAGATACGGAGTCTGAAGGGTCTGTTTCCCCTGCACTCCTCCAGACCCAGCCACTTACATGACGGTCGGCCCCGTTGGTTGTCGGGCCTTAGGGGATAGAATGTCTGTTCAAGGGCAGCCCAGCGAGGCCAGATCTTAGACACTTTAGACGCTTCTAGTGGTTCTATTGTGACTCAGGCCACAAAGGAGTTTCTCGAAAGATCTCGTTGAAAGGGGCTGGAAGGCCTATATACTCCCAGCATTCTGGCTCTGAGACCATTTCTTCACTGAGCAGGATGTAATGAAGGCTGTGACGCTGATTCTGTTATTCAGGTGTTCGTAAATGTTAAGGTATGTTGATGGGTTTTGCCTTTGGTTTGGCTATGTTTTACCTAGAGTGAGGGCAGATAGAGTACTATTTTAGTGAAACAACACTAGTAAATCGAAGTTAAAAGTTCTGTGTTCTTACATTTTTATTGTACAAACTCCATTTTCTTATTAACTGGAAATGTGATATACCAAATTTCCACCATCAATTATTCAAGTACCTCTGTAACTAAGCAGGGACTGGCGCTTGATAAGAATAAAATCAAGAACAGTTATTCAGTATTATCATAGATTTTATTGTTGGTAATCAACAAATCATTGCCAGAAAACAGAGATCACAGAAGTTGCTGTCTTTTATTGTGATTAGTGGATAAAGTTTAACGCGCGCCCTGCAGGTTCCATGTGTTCGAATACTAGACAAACTGGCTTGTAAACGTCGCCCTTGTTGGCTGGCGAAAATAATAGGGTTAAGTCACATGACGAAACTGCATGGCGGCCTGTGCAAATGATTAAGATACTGTCAGTGAAAGTAGTTTGATTATTCCTCTGTGTGGCTGGATTGCTGCCTATCCACAAAAGAATATTTTACCTGTTTGTTCGATTGTTTCATTATTTGAGCGACTGAAGGGTTGCGTGGTTACTTGGCTGAGTATTTAGGCAGTTAATTACGTGAATGCTGTTCGATTGTTCGTGCGTTCATGTGGCTATTTTGTGCGCGAGTAGCCACTGGTCAGTCTGTTTATTCGGTTGTCGCATCGGTTAGTCTGTGAGTGTTTATTTGTTCAATATATTTACACCCATGGGTCCATTGCAGGACTGAAAAGCAACAGCCATTATTGGGCCGGGGTGCAGGCCTATCAGGTGAAACGTGAGGAGCCGTAGCGTACAGCACGCACTGTCCTGAGATGAGTGTGTCTACTGAGAAAGAAAAATAGCTTTAGTTGGCGGGTTAATGAGCAAGATGTGTCATTTTTTAATTTGATCATATATGTGGACACTATGCAGATGATTTTTTCCATACAATTGTTTAACTGCTATATGGTCCAAGTGATGCCTTACTATTGAAAATTAGATGTTAATTAATTTCATTCATTGTTCATAGCTCCTGCCGTTCGCAATGGGGATTCCCTTTTTTGTGTGTGCTTATGTATGTTCATTTATAATACTATTCTTCGCTATAAAACTATGATCCATGCTTTTGACTGTATATAACTCCTGCCGTTCGCAACGGGGAGCCTCTTTGTTATGATTATGAAATAATTACATTGTTGATTCTGCTGGTGGTAACAGGAATCCCCTTTGGTTAATGTTATGATTATGATATGATTATGTTCTTGATTGCAAACATATGTTTTACCTCCTACCGTTCGCAACGGGGAGGCCTTTTGTGTTTTTTTGTTGTTGTAAATCCTGCACCTTGATTTTGGTAATGTCTATGTGCTGCAGGGACAATATTTAGATATTCTTTGAAGCTAAGACCTATTGTTTATGGACGTTTGATACTTGTCTTGGGTTAATTTGAATGATTATGTTTTTCTGTATATTTTTTTTAAAATATTTTTTTAAATACCTCATGTTTATGATTATCATTGTTTATGTCTTAATAGGTCGATGTGGTTGGTTCGATCCAACTATGATTTGAAATAAAATGAGAGAGGAAACCAACGAGCTGGTGTTGGTGTGGAAGATGATGTGCCCACTCACTCTCTTCCCTATCTGCTACTCCTCCCCTCTTCCCTCCTTATCCACATCCTCTTTACAAGTGTATTAGTTTTTGTCATATTCTCAGCCGTTCAAAAAAAAGTATCCCTGTACATTGTTACTGACCTCGAGTAAAAATGTTCTCTTTAGCTACCTGAGTGCGCATGCCCATGTCGACTTCCGCAACACCCTTCCTGTCTCCTTCTGAGTTGGTCGTGAGAGCGTCGGACGAGAGGCTTAGTGATTGCAATTGAATTTTTCTTTAAACAAATTGTCCACACAAAAAAAAAAGTTGAGTGAATTAGTCTGATCAAGGAAAGTTTAACGTTCTACTTTCTGCCTGATGAGATCATGCGTAAATACATATCCGTGTGAGTTGGTGAGCGCGAGTGTGCTGAACTGTCAGATTCAAGCAGACTGCGTCAAGCGTCTTTCAACTCGTACAGCGTTTGCTGTCGGCAGGCTGACCGAGCGAATGATTATGGCGACAGAGGCCAGGATTTGTGACATTCAATGCAACGCATGTGTCGCGTTATCTTTGTCTCTTTTCAGGCTTGACTGTTAAGCAGTACTGTCTGTACAAAGTCTTCTTGTCATGTCTGTTAAGTGGCATGTCCTGTCAGAGAAACAATTTCGTCACAAAAAGTTTTTTTGAATCGATGACATATGAAATCCACCATTGTGAGTATAAGCACTAATTACCTGCGTATGGGTAATAGGTCAAACTGTGATCAGAGAGTACTATGACTATCATTTATCGTATATTAAAGTGTACCTAAAATTGAGAAGAAATAAAACGGTGTAGTACGCCATTATATTACCAGCCCAAGTGCATATTTCTTCAGTATGGTGCTGCAACAATTCAATGTCAAAACATTCTTTTGCTGGTGTGGTTTTATGACCCTATCTTTAAATGATTTAAGCACATTGCTTAAAGCAGTTGATTACAGTAAACACACACACACACACACACACACACACACACACACACACACACACACACACACACAACCTAATAACAACGTATCATTCACTTATTACTAATATGAACACGGGACCTAATGATACCAGATTACTAAAAAGTGTCTTCTGGTTCCTGTGGTGTATTGTAATTGAACGCAGTTTTCATCTTCTCTTACATTCAGAGGCCTCGAGTACTTGGTCGGTGACACATACTAGTGTAATTTTGAAACATTTTTTTTTATGAAAGTGTTATTTGTGATGGGGTGGAGGGCACATATGTTACACTTCTGATGGCGACGTTTTGAGAAAGACCCGCATTGCTCTACAGGTGCATTAAGTTTTTATTACCGTACCATTTCTGTTAAAAACCAAATGAAAAGGATTTCAACCGTCCGCCTACAAGGGAATGACTTTTTGGGTGGGCACTCTCATGTTTGTATTCAAGATGTGCAATTAGTGAGAGGTGGATCTCTCTCTCTCTCTCTCTCTCTCTCTCTCTCTCTCTCTCTCTCTCTTCTCTCTTCTCTCTCTCTCTGTGTGTGTGTGTGTGTGTGTGTGTGTGTGTGGTGTGTGTGTGTGTGTGTAGAGTGATGTGAACACGTTTCACGAAGGTAGTTTCAAAGTGAGGTGACCGCAGGCGGAAACTGAAACAATTTTTTAAAATAATTCCTAGTGAGTCCGCCAAAAATGAAAACAAACAAGTTACAAGGCAAAGCACGATGCGTTTCGACCTCTTAGGTCTTCTTCGGGCGGTCGAAACGCGTCGTGTTTTGTCCTTTAACTTGTTTGTCCTTGTTTTTGGCGAACTCACTAAGAATTATGATTAAAACTCGTTTCATGAACCTTGCTGTTAAATTTTATCAAAATCTCATGTAAAAGAAATGAAAGGGCATATTATCATTTTTTTTTCTCTGAGCTTCGCTTCCGAGTGGATATTGTTCTCTGTACCGTCTTCCGTAACAAGAGAATAGATTGTTGATGTCTTCCGCTGTGTGGTTCTGATGTTTTCAAACTCCGAGCCGGCCTCTACATCGGCTGCACTGCAAACAAAATAACTAACTCAAAGTCTGCCTCGTTTGCCTCGGCCAAACGGGTTCACCCACCGCTCGCTTTTTTTGTTTTGTTTTGTTTGTTTGTAACCTAAAACGTTTCTCGTTTTGTCATACACCAGACCAAACAAAGGGAGGGAAACAGACCAACATAAAATCAACCTTCAGAAGTAAAACCTGCGTTAACAATGCGATGAACAGCCCCAAGTAAGGTTGAGAGGGTCTTAAGCCATCAGTTGGTTTCCAGTTCATAGCTTGGAAACAGTCGATAGCCTACTTATTGCAGGAACATCTAGCCCCGAGAAAGGTCTCGTAAACAACACACTCCCTGTTTCTCTATTTCTCTTTCCTTGGTCTTCATCCCCCCACCATCCTCTCTCACCCTCTCTCTCCCTTCTTGCCCTCACACCCCCTTCACCGGCCCTCCCCTTTCCCCCCGCCCTCCCCTCCCCCCCCCCCCCCCCCCCCTTTTTTTTTTTTTTCGCTTTGCGCGCGTCCTATGTACGCGCACACATATTTGCGAAGATAGGGCCTAAGCACACGCGTATAATTGTGTGTATGCGTGCGCGTGGCGGGCAGGTCTTAAGAGTTTTTTTGTTTGTTTGTTTGGTTGTTTTGT
>CM065724.1:30932099-30989599 GCA_033310375.1 Conus canariensis
TGAGTGACACAAACGATCACAGAGTTACATCATCATATAATTCAAGTTTTAGCTTTGTTATTGTAATTCAGCCGAAATTCAGCCGACGAAACAATGACGTTTGAGGACTGACAAGACATACACTATTTACACACATATAGGCAATGAATTATCGGGTAGCCAAATTGTTGACTTTCTTTTGGATACCCACAGACGTATGGGTTATTTACTGTCTTCAGACAGCTTTCAGACATACTGCACATCACAGACGTAGCCAGCCACACGCGAGACACAGTTGGGTAATTCGTATAACTAACCTTTTAAACCTAGCTTTATACGCGCGAAGTATGCATGGATGCAACCAGTCGAACAAAGAAGTTGAAATCTCTACAACATCGATTCAGAATAAAACTTTCGGCAGCGGTCAGACGCAAACAGCGACACAACAGCCACCAGCCGCCGTGGCAAAGTCGTTAGCGTCGCGGACTCCCGGTTATGGGTTCGATTTCCATCGGAGTAATTTATTTGTGGATTTTTTTTCTGCCCCGGCCGGCTCCTACCCAGAATTGAGTCTGCTACGGGCTCAGCTACGAAGACTTGGACCGCACAGTCGAGTTTCATCCACTTAATGGATGTGTCTCTGACAGTGCTGCTCAAATTTCCTGACCAACGCTGCAGGTGTCTATAATTATTGCCCTAACACGACAGCTGATGTAGTCCTAGTAAAGTATACGCCTGACTCCGCCCAATTATTACAGTAATGGACATCATGTAAAATTTAGTTTATACTGATGTAATGTAGAAATGAAAATGGGTATGTGATGTAGCGTTGTTCACTTCCAAAGCTTTAAACTTTTGCGTACTGTTACGACTTAAAAGTAATATTCTGTTATCACAATAAGTCTATAATTTGTGCTTATAAAAAAATGTCTCCTTCAGTCAGAAGTCAAGCCCTCAATCTCGATAACATTTCGTATTCGTATTCGTATTCTCTCTCTCTCTCTCTCCTCTCTCTCTCTCTCTCTCTCTCTCTCTCTCTTTCTCATACATATGTGTGTGGTGTGTGTGTGTGTGTGTGTGTGTGTGCGTGCGCGCGCGCGCGTGCGCGCGCGCGTTTGTGTGCAAATAGATAGTTGAAAAAAAGGAACTTGAATTTCATTTTCATTCGAATATAGTGCATGCTTCAAAATATCATGAACAGTGGATAACAACGGGAATTATGTGACCATTTCCGGGTTTTGACGTAGACAGTTTATCCCCTCGTAATTCTGGTTGAAAGTTTTAGGACCTTGCCCAGAGCCTTGATGGAAGTTCGTCAGTAAATATCAGCTCAGTGAATGTTAAGGCGTTTCTTTTTCTTTCTTTCTGTCTCTCTTTTAGCTGACGCTTTTCTTTTCTTAAACTCTCTCTCTCTCTCTCTCTCTCTCTCTCTCTCTCTCTTCTCTCTCTCTCTCTCTCTCTCTCTCTCTCTCTCTCTCTCTCTCTCTCTCTCTCTCTCTCTCGTTGAATCAGTGGCAGTGAATAAGGGGTTTATTGTGGCCAAGGATGTTATTTCTTTGACTTTTTTTTACAGACTGATGACGGGAAAAGGAGACAATTGGAACAGGTACTAGACATAAAAGGAATACCCAGAACGTAACTTGTAACTGCTGTTTTTTCACGCACACACAAATCAACGCGATAAGAGTCCAGATTGCAGTACTTGTGTCTGCGAACGACGTTCGTTTGCTTGCGCCTGCAATCGATTTCGAAAAAAAAAAAAAAGTCATTTCTCTAAGAGCAGAGTTGTGCATACATTGTAGATCAGATGAATGGCCTTGGACAGGCTTATTTGTCAGATTTCTCCCCTATCTTTCTCCGCAACCTTCTCTATCCGAAAAATAAAAGCAATCGATTTGTTACGAGCGCCATTGAAAGTACGTCCTGCCAATAGATAGACAAAGAAAGCTATTTCATTTTTTGTTGATTTCGATTCCCACAGTCTCTTCTCCCTGTTCATCCCCATTTACCCTCCCTTCCCCTCCCGTTTAGTTTTCTCCCGTTTTCCCGTTGCCCCAGCTTGCCCCCTCTCCCACCACACACGACTCTTTTTCCCCACAGACATGTTGCAAGTGATGGAAACTCGCAATTCCCCGCATTCTGGCAGATATTGCAGGGTATCTTTATCTCACAGATTTTTAGACTGCTACCCTCTGTCTGTCTGTCTGTCTGTCTGTCTCGTCTCTCTCTCTCTCTCTCTCTCTCTCTCTCTCTCTCTCTCTCTCTCTGCCGCTCCCCTTTCTCTTCCTCTCTCCTTACCTCCCCCCCTCTCTCTCTGTTTCTAGTTCGCTCGCTCGCTCGCTCACATGCTGTCTTACTGTCTCTCTACCCCCCACCCCACCCCACCCCTTCCTCCCCTCATCTCTTCATCAGTATTGCCATATGACAGGCAGTGATAAAGACCCATGTATGGACATTGGCAATATTCGTTGTCTCTTCAGAAAGTCCCGAGCCCTCTTGCCTCCGACGGAAAAATACCGGCTTGACCGCCTGGTAGATGTTTAGATGTCTGTGGTCTCGCCCTCCTCTCTTTCCATCTCTGCTCCTCCCATGTGTGTGTGTGGTGTGTGTGTGTGTGTGTGTGTGTGTGTGTGTGTGTGTGTGTGGCTTTCTTGTCTGTTTCCATCTCGTCCTCTCAATTATTGTCGGCGTCGGAGGAATGACTCGGTAAGTTATTCGTGTAACAGACATGCGTACGTGCGCTCGCACTCGTGGCGCTTGCAAGTGCACTCGTACAGTGTGTGTGTGTGTGTGTGTGTGTGTGTGTGTGTGTGTGTGTGTGTGTGTGTGTGTGTGTGAACACAATAAACGAAACCTCGTAGGGTAGTCGTAAAACATGCCCACGAAAAACAAACGAATATGCAAGCGAACTAGCCGGTTTACCCGTCGGGTTTCATCCGGACAAATTCCGATCGAGCCGACATCTTAGCTGTTCCCACCACGGTCATCTCCTTTGACCTCTCCGTTACAAACCCTTTGTTACTGCTATGGTTCCCGGCACAGGCATCACATTCAGACTAGGTTCTTTTTCACTCTTCGCCTTTTCCAATGGGGGGAGGGGGGCGGGGGAAGCAAAATCCGCCTCCTTCACTTACACTCTTCTCAAAAGGGAATGATCCCTTTATCCTTTCTCGGGGACCTGGGTGACAAAGTGGTATAACATTTTCTAATTCTTCTTGTTATAGAGGCTCTTTAAGTTGTATATAGATTGCGTTATGAGTGTACAAAAAATACAACTAATAAGTAGCTGTCATATAAACATATCAACTGTATACGGGGACAGATGAGTTCATCAAGCTGAGCAAAATCGTGCGCTCCTTAAAGATTTTGTTTAACAGTACGCGTTTGTTCTCTAAAACTCCTTCGTTTTGATTTGCCAAACGCAAAGTAGCTCGAAATGAACAAAGGTCCTCACAGGATTTCCGAGGAATAGATTCACGCCGTAAATCCAGAACAACAAAGCAAAAATTTGAATTCATCTTCATTTGCCTCTTTTTCATAAAGGACACAGCATACCGATGTGTTTAGTCTTTGCATATTAGTACTGATGCAATGTGATGTCTGTAATTCCGATTCTGAATCTTTTCAGAGAACTTCTAATATCATTGCCATTCAAATGAAATATACTTCTCCCAACTACTAGATGTTTTTAAAGTTCTGTAAAATTAATATTGTTCACTGCCTTGGATGTTTCGAGCCAGATTTGCCATCAGTTATCCATCAGTCTTTAAAGAAACTGTTTCAAAAAAGGCATTTATATTTTCAGTAGCTTGTTTTGTCCGGACAACTCCAAGTCCATTATAAAACTAAAACTCCCGAATTCCTGAAACCCACGACCTTTTACCACATGATTCTAATCTAATATAATGGCACAACAGTGTTCGGTCGGTACCAGGGTCAGACCAGCGCGTTGCGCTAATGCGCAGGTCAGACATCTTCTAAGTCGTAGCCATGAGACCCACTTCTGAAATTCTCTCATCTCAGTCATTAATTCATCCGCTATAAATTGTGCGCAGTGTGGTCTCGAAACTTAGCAAATGTGGCATAGCGTACACGGACTAGTCCTCAGGCAGTGACACCTCTTTGATGAAACTGAAACAAACTAATGTTAACAGCATGTTATATGCTTTAATTTGTAAATTTTCACCATGCATTGTGTTTTTTATGTTTGCCAGTATCCAGTATATTGCACAGATAAATTGATGTATATCTGATAACAGTTTGTGTCCTCATAAAAAAACAAAAACTAAAACCAAAACATTTACTTGGTTTCTTCTGTGAACCCCCAGAAATTGCTAAACAGGAAACAAATGGACTATTTTTTTGGTATGAATAGCAGGTTTATCTAAACCCCAAATCTCAGCACCATGTTGAGCTACAGGTTGAACCTGGGAGTCAAACGGTTTTTGAAGACATTGTTATGTAATTATTATTCAACATATGCAGATTTTACAAGATACACAGTAAGGCAATTTTTGTTCTGGTTGCTAGATCCTGGCAAGCAGTTGTAAAACTTGAACTTGTAGAGAAATATATACCAAGGTATTTGTATCAGTTGACAACAGCCATCGACTGTCCATTAAAAGTAATCTTCGGAAAACCACAATATTGTTCTTCGTCATATTCACCTTCAGCTGAAGCCTAGAAGCTACCTCGTATAGATTACATAACTGGATTTGGAGGCCAGCTGAAGCTTCAGACAAATAAAACAATGTCATCATCTAGTAACAAAATGAACAGTTCAATAAAATGTGGAGAGATAGTTGCACCACGCCTCCCATTTTCTGTTATTTCTAAAGCAAATTCATTTATAAACAAAGAGAAAAGAACAGAATTACAGGCATCACCTCGTTGGATACCCTGAGTACATATGATATAGTCAGTAAGTTTCTGCACAGTTCTTACCCGTGCTTTAAGATAGTTGTACATAATTTTAATGCATTGATACCATTCTTCTTGAGTCTTGGCCAGAGTTATTTTCTAGAAAGCGAATTGAACGCTTCCTCAAAATCAGTAAAAACTGCATATAATTTACGATTAAATGAAAATTGGTTTTGAATAACAGCTAAAAAGGTAGACACGTGATTGACTTTAGAATATTTCTTTTTAAAGCCAGCTCGATATTCACCGGTGTTATGAATATGTGTGACGAGCAGGGTTGGCAGGTGTGATCCGCTAGGGAAAGGACTCAGAGTGTATTCTTTATTAGAATTATAGAGTAGAATTATAGATGCAGAAAAACATATGCCGGGAGAAATCCTACCATGACACCGTCTTGCAGCCTTGAGTAACAAATTCAGTTTCAAAGACGGACCTCCTGTCAGCAGATGTTTAAATATTGACGACCGGAAGTGCTTCGCCGAGAGAGAGAGAGAGAGAGAGAGAGAGAGAGAGAGAAGAGAGAGAGAGAGAGAGAGAGAGAGATGATGATGATGATGACGAGGAGGATGATGATGACGATGATGATTTCAGCCAGTTTCCAGAACCATAGGAGATTTACATCAGACATCGTTTTGATCTGTGTGTGAGTGAGTGTGTGTGTGTGTGTGTGTGTGTGTGTGTGTGTGTGTGTGTGTGTGTGTGCGTGCGTGCGTGCGTGCGTGCGTGCGTGTGTGTGTGTGTGTGTGTGTGTGTGTGTGTGTGTGTGTTTTGTTGTTGTTGTTGGTGGTGGTGGTGGTGTTATATGGATGATATTCTGTCCTCAACAGTTGTAAAGATAGTCCCATACATCGTAGGTGTTGTAGACCACAGCCTTGTCTCAGGCCAGCTGAGTGGACGGTCACTTTTTTTTTTTTTTAAGCTTGTAACTTTGTCATTTCTGAAGCTCTCGTCTCACTACTTTCCGTAAGGGAAAGTATGAGCTTTCTTTTCTTTCCACAATAATGGGTTTGATTTTCCAATAGAGCACTTGGATTGGTGTGTTAATACAATATAGACACTCCTCAACCAGCGTTAAAAGAGTGTGACGCCTGTACTGTGAGTTGGCCCCACAGCCGTCTAGGCTATGGCAAAAGATGACTAGGAACTCTTTCGCAGGCTAGCTGCGTCTGCTGTGAGCGGTACATTTGGAGACAATTTCTCCTGTCGTTGTCAGCAGTGGCCGGTGTTTGTCCATCTTAAAATGCCCTCGCTGTATTCTGTCGAAGGTTTTTACCACTTTGACCCGGCCACTTGCGGCTAAGCTGTGTGTCAAGAGACAAATTTTCAGGCGCTGTGACAAAGTCGTAGCATTTGAGCCAGTAAAGTGCTACAAATTAGCAGAATCACAAGTTATCTTCTACGGTTTGGGAGAACGTAAAATTCAAATGGAAACTAGGGAGCCTGGTTGGCGTATTGAGTAAAGCGTCAGATTCTTGTTCAAGGTCCGGGGTTCGGTTCCAGCTCAAGACACGCCAGGCTGGTGGAAGACGTTTGCTCTTCGAAGTGAACATGTGTGCAGACACCAGCTTCCTCCTAGTCCTGTGTGGGTGACATGAAAATAAAACGAATGCACACTGGTGTCTTGTCCAGACATCATGCCCGAAAACGGAATGTAGCTACCTTTAGGAGAAATTACGAACGGTCTATTAAGCAAAATCTTACCCATGGTGAGCCTCGAAGTTCTAATGGAGGGACGAAGAAAGAAATTGGTTTAAAAAAAAAAAAAAAGGGGGGGGGGGGGGGGGGGGGGGGGGGGGGGGGGGGGGGGGGGGGGGAGAGAAAGAAAGAAAGAAAAAGAAAAACGAGATATGTAGTTGTGTTTCTTTGTTTGAATAGTATAGGGTGGTGGTGGTGGTCAGTGCGCCTGACTTGGGGTCGAGGAGGCAACTGGAAGAGGTGGGGGGAGGAATAAGAACTAAAGCTCCAGTGGTCAGTGAAGCAGACCATATTGACCCCGCGCTCTGTTGCCTGTTTTATTTGCCTTTGGTCACTAACTTTAGCACCTATCGAGGTCATGTCCATTTTTCTTTTTCTTTTTTTTTCTTTCTTAAACTCGTACCATCTCATGTGTGCTTGTAGCACTACTCGGAGGAGGAGGAGGAGGAGGAGGAGAAAAAAGAAGAAGAGGAAGAAAAAGAAGGGGGAGAGAGAGAGAGAGAGAGAGAGAGACTCTTGACTCTTGACGCGCGTTTAACGCCGCGCCATTTATTATGAGGCCAAAGGTCTGTACACAAAGAGTTCGCAGCGTCAAATTTTCGATTTTTCCAAAGAAAACAGTATCAAATGAAATGAAACATAGTTCTCGTTCACTTGCATAAGTTTAGTCTCAGTAAGGAGACACCAGCCTCAGAATTGGGGATTCCTGATTCTCTCGCTATGAAGGCCTTGTTTTCGGAGATCGTTTTTTTCTCCAAAACTCGAGTTAGATTTAGGGTTAGGGTTAGGATGGGGTTAGGGTAGGGTTGAATAATATAGTGACTTCATTGCAATCAAGAACATACTGAAAAACCATCCCTAGAATTTACGTCAGTAAACATATTATAGATATTCACAAAACATGCTAGTTAATCGAGACAATATTTCCTAAGTTTGATAAGCAACAATATTGTATAGCAACATATATATCCTCGAACCATTGTAATACTAGTCACCCAGGTAAAATTAAGAACAGGCCTTGTTGCTGTTCGCCCGCCCCGCATCCCCCCACCCCCCACCCCCACCCCCCAATCACAACAGGAGCGCAAGAGAGGGGGGGGGGAGAGGGAGGGGGGGGGGGGGGGAGACCGCGAGCCGCGGGAGGGGAGACCGCGAGCCGCACGGGGCGCGCCGGCCGGCAGCTGTGCTCCGACGTCTTCTGTTGCTGTCCGGCCCGCCCCCCCCCCCCCCCCCAGCGTGAGCGCAAGGGGGGGGGGGGGGGGGGGGGGGAGAGACCGCGAGCCGCACGGGCGCGCCGCCGGACACACAAGCTCACACCCAAATCCCTGAACATGTAACCTGCATGCCAACAACTTGTATCTGAAAGCAAGATTAACAAGACGCATATAAACACAGCGAAAACATAGACCTCCTTGAGATTATTTGTTTTGTTTTCCATGTTCTGGGTCGCCCTAGGCCGAATGTGGAACGCTCTCTTGCTTTCGCACAGAGGGAGTGCCACACTCAGCGTAAGGCCGACCACGACCTTTACTTCGTTCTGTACATAATAACCATATTATGTGGTGCCATATGAGAACAGAATGGAGGCAGCTCAAATCTACAAGACTGAAAAGTATGCTGATCTGGCAAACAGCCTGAGGAGAGAAGGCTATCAGGTCAAAGTCCTCACTGCAGAAATTGGAGCTAGGGGGTTTGTAGGAACGTCTGCATACAGCCTCATGAAACAGCTCTCAGTTGCAGGGAAGGAAAAAACCAGAGCCCTGAAAGCAATGGCAGAAGCGGCAGAGAGGTGTTCAAGCTGGATCTGGTCAAGGAGGAACAAAAGTGAACTTCATAAGGCTTAATTTCCCTACAAATATCAGGTGTCCCTGTGGCTCAGTGGTTAAAGCGCGAGTCATTAAGTGGAAAATGAGCATGTCCAGAGGGTCATGGGTTCGAATCCCAGCCATGGCTCGTCCCAAGATGGGAAAAAAGGGGCAGCAGAGGGACATCCGGAGTCATGAACCGGGTGTGGCCCAACCCCCCTAGAGTGTCAGGAGATAAGGGCCGAAACACTTGCTTGAAGGGGGCTTCTCTTCTGAGGACTCTCTGCTGCCACGCTCTCCACGAGTTTCTTTCTACTGATGCATGGGTAAACCATTGACTTCCGGGAATAGGCCGGAGGACGTCCGGGAAAGACCGGAGGACACTGGGAAAGACCAGAACCAAGGGCTCTGTGGGCTGGCTCCCCACTTTGCCTTAAACATGTGGCTACTAAAAATAAAAGGAAAAGATGCTCCCAGGATTCACCGAAAGGGGGAGAGAATGATGAATCCATCGGTGCTCAACCAATCATGACTGCAAATCCCAAACGGACTATGAACATGGACCAAATGGAATATCCATGTGTCTGTGGAAAGCGTTTCGCTACCACCCGTGGCATGAAGATCCACAGAACAAAGATGGGATGTGTGAAGACTCATCTGAATGAGCAGCAGCGCACTGCATTAGCAGATAAGACGTCGGAAGACCAAGGCCAGGATTTAAACCACAGTGCCAAGGACATCCACGCTGTTGGTTCGGATGAGGAATTTGCACAGGCCCTCGATGCCAGGCGCCTGAAACTCAACCTGCCACGAGCAAACGAAACTGAAGATTGGGAGAAACTGGATGCAAAAATCGTCCAAAGACTCGATGCACTGATAGGGAAAAGCACCCTGGAACACAAACTAGCCACATATGGGGACATTGTGTATGCCACATGTAGAGACGCCTATGGAGCAAAACTACCCAAAGAGAAAACACCTCCAAAGAAATCCAGACGCCAAGAAAAGATGGACAAGATCAGGGTCCAAAAGAAAAACCTCAAGATGCAAATGAAGACCGCACTGCCAGCTGAAAAACAAGGCTTGGAAAAACTGTGGAAAGACCTGAAAGAAAAACACAGTGCCCTCAGCAAAGCGGAATCTGCGAGGAAGAGGAAGAGCAAAAAGAAGAAGACACAAGAGCGCTTCTTCAGAGACGCCTTCCAGTTTGCCAGAACACTGTTTGAGCAGCCAAAATCTGGGACCCTAAGTGTGGACAAAGGAGTTCTTGAGCAGCATCTGAGGAAAACATACTCTGACCCACAGAGCAAAGCACCACTCGACATTCAAGGTCTGGTGTGGCCAACCAACCCTGAGGAACAGTTCAATGGCAAGCCTCCAACGTTGGCGGAAATCAAGAAGGTGGTCGACAAAGCCAGAGCCAAATCATCACCAGGGCCAAACGGAATACCTTACCAGCTTTACAAGAAATGTCCCAAGGTGCTGGAGTGGCTCCACAGGCTGCTGCGATCGGCTTGGAGAAACCAGAAGATCAGCGGCCAGTGGATGACGGCAGATGGTGTGTACATCCCCAAAGAGCAAAACTCAAGTGACATTAGCCAGTTCAGGCCAATATCACTACTGAACGTCGAAGGGAAAATCTTCTTCTCTGTCATGGCAGCAAGGCTGACCAAGTACCTGATGGAAAACAAGTACTTGGATGTGTCAGTCCAGAAAGGTGGCATCCCAGGCGTGGCGGGCTGTGTAGAACACGCCACAATGATCTGGGACGCAATCCAAAAAGCAAAAACAGAAAAGAGAGACCTGGACGTAGTGTGGCTTGATCTGGCAAACGCATATGGATCTGTGCCCCATGAGATGATACAGTTGGCTCTTGAGATGTACCATGTGCCAAAGAACATCCGCGACATGCTCAAGAAGTACTTCAATGGCTTCTCAATGCGGTTCTCTACCAAGGAGTACACAACAGACTGGATCAACTTGGAAGTGGGTATTGCAATGGGCTGTGCAATTTCCCCAATACTGTTCGTGCTGGCAATGGAACTCATCTTGAAAGCAGCAACAAACAACGCGAGACAAACAGACCTTGGCGATGGATACAAGATGCCTCCTCTCAAGGCCTTCATGGATGACACTACAGTGATTTCATCCAGAGAAGACGAGACACGTCATGTGCTGGAGAGGCTGGACGACATAGTTGCCTCATCCAGAATGAAGTTCAAGCCAAAGAAATCACGGAGTCTCTCACTGAGGAAAGGAAAAGTAGCCGGATCTGTGGTCTTCAGTGTTGCCAACCAGGCCATTCCAACAGTCACAGAAGAACCAGTCAAGAGCCTTGGAAGATGGTATGATGATACGCTGAAAGACACACAAAGAGCAAAAGAAACCAAGCAGATGGCGGAGGAAGGCTTGGAGACCATTGACCAGTGTGGGCTCCCTGGCAAATACAAGGTCTGGTGTCTGCAGTTCATGCTGATACCAAAGCTGCTATGGCCTCTGATGATATACGACATCTGCACCAGCATAGTGGAGGCAATGGAAGCCAAAATCAACAAGTTCACAAGGAAATGGCTTGGTGTCCCACCCTGTCTGACTGACATAGCGCTGTACTGTCGCCAAGCAAAGCTGAAACTACCCCTGAAATCCATCCTGGAGGAATACAAAGCAGGGAAGATCAGACTTCAAAGCATGCTGGAGGACTCAGGAGACAAGGTGGTAGAAACAATTAAGCCCCAGCTGAAGACAGGCAGAAAATGGAAAGTTCAAGAGGCGATGGATTCTGCAAAAGAAAGTCTCAAGATCAGAGAAATAACAGGACACACACAGACCAACAGACAGGGACTGGGGGTGACCAAAACTGAATGGTGGTCAAAGGCCAAAGGAAAAGCCAAAAGAGACATGATGATTCAGGAGATGAGAAAAGAAGAAGACCAAAAAAGACTCCAAAAAGCAGTCCAGCAGAGCCAGCAAGGGCAATGGACAACGTGGGAGAATGCACTCCAAAGAAGTCTCACTTGGAATGACATTTGGCACATGGCCCCTCTCAGGATCAGCTTCATTCTCAGATCTGCATATGACCTTCTGCCCTCAAATGCAAACCTGGTGAAGTGGGGGAAAACAGACGATCCTGCATGCCCCCTCTGCCATGAAAAACAAACAGTGGAGCATGTCCTAAGCTCATGTAAAGTAGCCCTGGCTCAAGGAAGGTACACATGGAGGCACAACCAAGTGCTCAAAGAAATTGTACAAGTAGTCTGGGCTAGTACCAACACCACAAAAGGGAAAATCAGGACTCCAAAAGCACCCGCAACATTCTTCACGGCAGGAGGCAGCAAATCATGGCCAAGAACAACAGTGCCACTCGAAACATGCAGGCAGAGTCTGCTGGACGGGGCAGATGACTGGGAGTGCACTGCAGACCTCCCAGAATGGAAGAGTCACCCAGAGATCATCAGCAAGAGTGGCATGAGACCAGACATAGTAGTCCACTCTAAGTCAACCAAGCAGCTGATCATGATCGAGCTCACGGTGCCATATGAGAACAGAATGGAGGCAGCTCAAATCTACAAGACTGAAAAGTATGCTGATCTGGCAAACAGCCTGAGGAGAGAAGGCTATCAGGTCAAAGTCCTCACTGCAGAAATTGGAGCTAGGGGGTTTGTAGGAACGTCTGCATACAGCCTCATGAAACAGCTCTCAGTTGCAGGGAAGGAAAAAACCAGAGCCCTGAAAGCAATGGCAGAAGCGGCAGAGAGGTGTTCAAGCTGGATCTGGTCAAGGAGGAACAAAAGTGAACTTCATAAGGCTTAATTTCCCTACAAATATCAGGTGTCCCTGTGGCTCAGTGGTTAAAGCGCGAGTCATTAAGTGGAAAATGAGCATGTCCAGAGGGTCATGGGTTCGAATCCCAGCCATGGCTCGTCCCAAGATGGGAAAAAAGGGGCAGCAGAGGGACATCCGGAGTCATGAACCGGGTGTGGCCCAACCCCCCTAGAGTGTCAGGAGATAAGGGCCGAAACACTTGCTTGAAGGGGGCTTCTCTTCTGAGGACTCTCTGCTGCCACGCTCTCCACGAGTTTCTTTCTACTAACCTGGTTTCGGTTTGGCTTATTCTTTATTATGCTCATGCATATATGTACTTTATTATTTTACTTACTATCTTTAAATGCCCATTTTATTATTGTATATACATTGGTCTATGTTTTCCTGTCTTCTAATCCATGCCTACTTATACATATACACATGTTACACATATTCATCCAACATACATCTCTACATTGCTTCCATCCTTCTGTTATCATGATCCCACCTTCCCGTCGTCATGCACTTGTATAAATTATGGATATGCAAGAACGTCATCTTTTCTCAGAAATTTCACTTAAGTATATTTGTCCAATCTTTCTCAGTTATTCCAGTCTCTCCTTCATAAATAGTCCATCATTTTTCCTCATTCTTTTACACACCAGCCCTCTTGGTGTTTTATTTTCTTATAATAGATTTTCTCTGGCTTTGAGTGCATAAAAGATATACATTGTGATATCGCGTGTGACATCTATGTTATCATTTTGTAGTAAATTTTCTAGTCTAATTGTATTCAAGTTTCTAAAATGTTTAGATATATATTTCTCTCTTAATTGTCTGTAGTTTGGACAGATTGTTAGGAAATGTATTTCTGTTTCTTCCACTGGACAGAAGGGGCAAGTTGCAATCACTAAATTGTCTATAACCTTCTTGTTAGTATGCAATTCATTTATTCCTAGCCTCATTCTTGTCAATGCTTTCCTGAGGAGAGAGAGAGAGAGAGAGAGAGAGAGAGAGAGAGAGAGAGAGAGAGAGAGAGAGAGAGAAGGTAAGTGTCCGTCTTACCAGAAAGCAAGCTGGAATAGCAGACTTTAAAAACGCGCGCGCGCGTGCGTGATCCGTATGTAAGTGTGTATGCTTGTGCGCGCGCATGTTCTCTCTCTCTCTCTCTCTCTCTCTCTACACACACACACACACACACACACACACACACCACACACACACACACACACACACACACACACACACACACACGATGACTGAGAGGAGAAAGATAGGTGGTGGTAGGCGAGGGCAACGAGAGTCAGTTTGTGGTTTTTATCCATGTATAACATCATGGCCGTGACCAGTGCCAACTCTCCACGCCAGGAAGGTAATGCTAATGAGAAAAAGTGCTGGTGAACCATGCGTTGCAAATCCAGAGACCTTGTGTGAGAAAGGTGACTCGGTTCAGAGGAGGCTGGGAGATGGTGGTAGTGGAGATGCGAGCGTCAAAGGTGAAAAAGGTTAAAGTCCCATAGCCTTGACACTGTAGGGGAAAAGACTTGTCAGAGAGTCGCCGTGCCTAGGCATGGCATGTTGGGAGACGGAGAGTATCCCTCTCTTTCTTTTATCTTCCCTGAATTGAGTCAGATACTCAGTTTCTGCTGGGTGGACAGATAGGGTTTTAGACCGGGGAAAAAATCCGACCAGACAACTGGCTTTAGTTCACGACTGTCAGATTCATACTCGACAGCTCTAACAGTTCGACAACGGGCCATTTTTAACGATAGGGATGGGATGGGAGTGGTTTGGTTCAAAAAGAAAGTCCACTCCTCTCGCTTCCCCCCCCCCCCCCCCTCCCCGCTCCTCCGTCTTCTTCTCCTAGGACAGGCTACTTGCATTTAAACAACAGTTATCTTGTCTCTTGACATATTTAAAACCTGATTTTTAAGATCAGTGTTCGTCTTTCTCTACTTTTTTCTTCTTCTCTGGTTTCAAGACATTTGGTCATGATGTAAAACCACACGAGTCCTTTATAGCGTGTGTTGTTTTTGTTTATTTCTCAGTAGCCAGAATAACCCTTTTGGCTTGCTGCATAGCCTTACAGTGGCAAGTGCGGTCATTGTATTTTAGTCCACTATGCCTATTTTTAACTAGATTGTGCCTGTGTGTATACCCGGCCGAAGAACCGGGGGACGATTTTTATAGGAGCTGTGTCATACGCTAGTTTGTCTGCTCATGCGATTTCCTAGGATAGCTGTTTTCGATTAAACCTGGACTAAAGTAGTCTTGTCTGTAGAAGCCTTCAGGGTCGAAGTGTGGCGTCTGTTTTCCATTTGACAGCGGGTCAGTAATCTTTTATTTCCTTCGCCGATTACCGATGTGGAAAAGATACAACAACAGCAGTGATTTTGGCCTTGACGTTGGGTCAGTGTCAAAAAGTCAAACAAATCATGACACAGTTACCTTTGTCCCTGAGGAGCGATTTGACTGAGTTTCACTGATAAATTTTGACAGACACAGAACTGACACCACTTGTTTCATGACAGGTGTTTAACTTTGGTGAAACTAGAATCAGATAATTGACCTGTTAGTACTGGCAGCATCTCGATTGGCCTTGAAGATTTAGGAGTATTGTCGTCTACACACATGGACAGTGATTAATCACATATTTGAGGTAAATGAGTATCTGAATCTGCTGGAACAGGCTAATCATTTCCCCCTCAGCCCGCATTGAAACTCAAAGCAGAACCTATTGAGTGCCTTCACAGAAACTCGATACGCATTTTAGTCTCTGAAGTGTCTTCGACGGCTATCAAGGTCATAAGGGGTGGAGGGATGGGGGTAGGTCGGAAAAGAGATGGCAGTGAGGAGGACGGGAAGGGGGGTGGGGGAGGGAGTTGAAGAGGATAGGGGTGGTGGTGATGGCTAATGCATTTGTCCACATGCACAGGTGCATCTGTCTACATGCATTTAGACCTAGTTAGGGTGAAGATTAGTTTCCTTGATGCTCTTTCTAACTTATTATTAAGATATTTGACATTGATTTATTGCGTTTAGTTTGATCGCCTTTGACATAGTTGGGGTCGTGGGATGATGAAACGCGTGTAGACCGTCAACCATTGATATTATCAGTAGGTAAGAAGAGCACTTTTACAGTTGAGCTTGATTGTTTCAATCTGTCCCATCTTCTTAACTAAATGAGGACGTAAGTTTGAAAGTGAAACAGAAAGCGCAGAAGGCCTTGCAGGGTCATGGGCTGGATTTAAGGTATTCATGGTTGAACAGATGTTTCTTGAAATTCTTGAGATCATTTTCGTCTTTTACGGGGAAAGAAGGGGAGTCGGGGTGTATGCTGAAACATGCGGGAACTTTGAACTACCTGCCACTTAAAACGAAAGTAAATATGAAATGAGGCAGGGAACAGCAAACAAGAAGCAATGAACAAGTAGGGTAACTCTTGCTCCCACAAGAAAACATAACTCCAAAAGAATGCTGCTTACGACACCGAATCGCAAAGCAGACATGACAGCACAAAGCACACAGAACAAACAAGGAAACATCCCCTAAAAAGATTGCTCCAAGCTTGCCCACATACCTTGTACCGAACACATCTACACAGCAACAAGAACTGGAGAAATGAATAAATATAAAGTAATTTTTAATCAAGACTGGCACAGCCTTTTTAAACTTGACTACTAAAGTCAGACAAATACAAGGACGGACAGAAACAAATACAAATAACCTCGATTTAATGAAACGAAGGAAATATGAAATGGGCAGGAAACAGTAAACAATAAGCAATAAACAAGTAGGGTAACTCTTGCTCCCACAAGAAAACAACTCCAAAGGAATGCTGCTTACGACACCTAGTCACCTAGCAGACATGACAGCGCAGATCACACAGAACAAACAAGGAAACATCCCCAAAAAGGATGCTCCAAGCTTTCCCATTATACCCTGTACAGAACACATCTACACAGCAACAAGAACTGGAGAAATGAAAAAATACAGAGTAACTTTTATTCAAGACTGGCACAGCCTTTTTAAACTTGACTAAAGTCAGACAAATACGAGGACGGACAGAAACAAAACAAATAACCTCGATTTAATTGAAACGAAAGTAAATATGAAATGAGGCAGGGAACAGTAATGTTTTCTTGTGGGAGCAAGAGTTACCCTGCTTGTTTATTGCTTCTTGTTTACCTTACTAGGTGTCGTAAGCAGCATTCCTTTGGAGTTATGTTTTCTTGTGGGAGCAAGAGTTACCCTACTTGTTTATTGCCACTTAAAAGATCATTCGTGATTAGATCAGTTGATGGAATGGTTGCAGTTGCATAGATACATAATAAAAGTTTGATTTGAAAGTAAACGTTGACATTGCTTATTAGGTGTTGCAACACACGCGCATGCCATGCAAGTGTTTGCTGTTGGCCCCATGGAGGTCGGAGGTTTTAATTTGTTTTAACGTCTGCTGTGATGTCCACTTTAAAAAGTTATGTACGTCGGGGGAAGTATGTCCACTCATTTTAGACTTCCTACTGAAAAATGATTATTTGGCTTTACCAAATCACTTTTCACAGGCGCTTGCGTACGTATGCGTGTGTGTATGTTTGTGTGTGTGTGTGTGTGTGTGTGTGTGTGTGTGTGTGTGTGTGTGTGTGCGCGCGTGCTTGCGTGCGTGTGTGCGTGCGTGTGTGTGTGGTGTGTGTGTGTGTGTGTGAGAGAGAGAGAGAGAGAGAGAGAGAGAGAGAGAGAGAGAGATGCAATCGCCACCGCCTCATTTACACACACACACACACACACACACACACACACACACACACGCCCGCACGCACGTATGCACGTACGCACTGACACTTTCTTCCCCCCCTCCCCGCCCCCTGACCCGTCCTCAACTGTACTTCCATCCTTTGTCTTCCGTGGCAATGTCCTGTTGCCTCATACACAGTAGCACTGAGTCAGCAGCCCGGAAAATGAGCATCCGGCGAGGCGATCTTAACCGAATAATCCACAACCGCCCTGTACTCAACTCGCGGGATATAAATAGATCACGTAATGTGTGTAGGTCACTGACGTGTTGGAATGTGCTCAAGTATTTCTGCTCTACAGAGATAATGAGGTGTATGACCTTGGGGAGGCGAGAGAACCCTGGGCTCGGCCACACTCGGAAGTTAAGTGAGCTGGTTACGTGTTTCGCTTGATCAAATCACGCTCAGCTGTGCGCTTTGGCTCGCGTAATGAGTTGAACGTGTGGATTTCTTCTTTGTTCTTCTCCCTTCTTTGTTGAGGGATGTTGTTGATCTTTTTATTTTCTTGGTCTCCTTCTCCTTCTGTCCTCCCGCTCCCTTTTTTGTTCTTTGTCCACCCCCCCCCCCCCTTTTTTTTTTTCTCTTCTTTTTCTGCTTTCTTCTTCTTCTTTTCCCCCCCTTCTCTTTCTCCTTGAGATTCGCTTCTTCTGCTCGCAACGCCTCCTTCTTCGTCTCCTTTTTCTTGTTCTTGAGATCTGCTGCTTCGATTTCTCCTTCGAGTCCTCCTTCGTGAGATTTGCTTCTTCTTCTGTTCTTTTCTTTTTCTTTCTTCGTGAGATCTGTGTTTTTTCTGCTCCTTGGTTTCCTTCAGCTTCTTCACTGAAGTATTTCATTTTCTCTCAGTATTGTCAACTATTTTGACCACTGTTTCTGTTGCTGTAGGTTCTCTCTCTGTCTGTCTGTCTGTCTCTTAGAAAATGACATTACTGGAGATATTTAAATTACATTACTGGAGATATTTAAGCAGGATTTAAAAAGGGTTATTCCACAATTGACAACATGTTAACACTTATGGCTTTAATACAGAAACAATTTGCTAGTAATTAAAAACTGTATGTTGCTTTTGTTGACTTTCAAAAAGCATTTGATTCAGTAAATCATAACCTACTTTGGCCTACTTTACTGGGGAAAGGGTTTAGAGCAAAATTGTTTAAATGTATCCGGAGCTTGTACAAAGACGTGAGAGTTAGAATTAAAACTGGAAACAGATTGTTTGATATTATAAACTGCACTGCTGGTGTTAGGCAGGGTGATGCATATAGCCTGGTTTGTTTTCCTTATTTATATATGAATTAACTCTGGAAGTTGTAAGGAAAGGAAGGCATGGAGCATGTTTTCTATCTGACGCTTTTAGATTGTTTATTTTACTGTTGGCTGATGATGTCATTTTAATGTCTGAAACTATCGTTGGACTACAGACCCAGTTAAATAGTTTGCAAAATGCAGCTTTCAGTCTGGGTCTACATATTGATTTAGATAAAAGTCTTCAGAAAGGGAGGATATTCAGCAGCTTGAGAACGATGGACTGATAATGGAGTTATAATTGTGTATGCTAAAAAGTAATTCCTTGGATATACTCCTCAAACTTTTTGAAGCCAAAATACAGCCTGTTGTTCAGTAAGGGGCAAAACTGTGGGTTTTTGAAAAGGCTGCTAAATGTTGTCAAAAGGCTCATTTCTGTGCTTTGAAAAGTTTTCTTGTCGTAGACAGACGTACACCAAATGATATACTTCATGGTGAAACCAACAGAAATCCGATTACTGTCAATTCTGTTCTTCTATGTGTGAAGTATCGGTTAAGGTAAATCAGCATGGAAGAAAACAGACTGCCATACAAAGCATATCTGACATTGTTACCGCTTGATGCTAAAGGTAAACCAGTATGAAGTTATGGTTGTTTAAATTTGGTTATGGTCATGTTTGGGTTAATCAGGGAGTAGGAAATGTTCAAATGTTTATTCGTAGCTTCAGACAAGGACTAGCTGATTGTAGCTTGCGGAACTGGCAACATCATATCCAGACCAGCGAGAGATTTTAAATGTAGTCGATGTTGAATGGGATATCTCATTCTGTTAAGCCATACGTGACCCTTAAATTAAGTCGGTCTTTGAAACGGATCACATCTAAGTTCCGATTTGGAGTGTCAGAAACAAGAGTTCATTACCTAAGATACAGGACTCACACAGATCATGATTTAGTATGTCCATTGAGCATAAAATCAAAGGAAGACAAAGTACATTTTGTTTCAGTATGTCTAGCTGTTCAGAATTTAAGAGAAAGTTTTTTCCTGAAAAAAAAGTACAAGCAGCCCTGTCTCTTCCGCTTGTGTATGCTGATGGCTTCAACCAATGAAAATATAGTTTAAAAAAATTGAGTCCTTTTCTTTATTACGTCTTTAAGATTAGAGACGTATTGTGTTCTTAGCAGAGTTTACTCGTTTTGAATTGTTTGAATATATCACATTCTCCTTCATATTGGGGCTATGGCCCGTATATATGAAAACACCATTTTCATTTCATTTATATATATATATATATATATATACAAACATACACACACACACACACACACACACACACAACACATATATTATATATATATATATTGCTGTCTCCCTTCTATCTTACCTCCTTCAGGAGTCTCTTTGGAGCCGCACTGATGAAATGTAACCCAGATTCCTCCGGCGCTGTCCATTGTTGTCCAGGGCCCGGGTCTCTGCAGATGGTTTCCCTGTCCGTTCTGCAATGCTGTCAGTCCATTGTCCCCTCCCCCCCCCCCCCTCTCTTGAGCTTCTCTCTCTCTCTCTCTCTCTCTCTCTCTCTCCTCCATCACCCCTTCCTCCCTCAACGGTTCCTTGGAGGACTGTTTTAGCAAGATCATTGGATCTTGTTACGTGGCCATTCCAACGAGTTTTCTATTTTAACTAATGTCAGCAGGTCTTCGTATGGTCCGATGTGCTGCTTGATGGTTTGACGCACTTGTTCATTAGTGATATGATCAGTATGCCCCGGCGTCAGTCTCCTGCGGTAACAACCAAAGTATGTATGAATGACCTCATCCTGTGAAGAGGTAAGATGAGGATGTGGTCACTCGATAATATTTTTAATTCAAAGATGCTTTCAGATTTCATATGTAATCTGTGGTCATTTGGGCTATGAACAACATGACCCTCTCTCTCCCCACCCCCTTCTCTCTCCTTCTGTGTGTGTGTGTGTGTGTGTGTGTGTGTGGTGTGTGTGTGTGTGTGTGTGTGTGTGAGAGAGAGGGAGTGGGAGCGCGCGCGCGCACGCGTTTCCAGGTCATGACCAGCACTTCACCCTCAACCAAACTTTTTTTTTTTTTTTTTTGTAGAAATGATCAAGATACAAGCTTCTCCAAATCATCACCATCAGTGCAGAAGATGTTTTCGCTTAAAAGCCTTTAATCGAAAATCGAACGGTTCAGAAACTTCTAGTTTTCATCTGAAGCTTAAAACTGAATGCGTTCAAAAAGACCATGCATTTACACTGTTAAGTAGCAGTGGGCAAAAGAAAAATGTTTTAGAAGGGAATACTTTTTAGTTCTGCAAATCGTTTTGTCTGCTGCACGAAGTTTCCGCATAGTTTTAGCCTGTCATGAGACACATATGACGTAAGATGTGTGTATGTGTGTGTGTGCGTGCGTGTGTGTGTGTGTGTGTGTGTGTGTGTGGTGTATGTGTGTGTGTGTGTGTGTGTTGGTGGGCGGGGGGGGGGGGGGGGTATTAGGGCACACTCATTATTCATAGATGTTGTGCTGCAAAGCCGGTTCTGATGCTGTTGTAAAGCCGATTTCTCATGGGATGCCAAAATGTAAAAATGTTATGTTACATCACTGTCCACATCATCTTTTTCTCCTTTCACTCGGTGGGGAGTCACTAGAGCAACACACTTACTATTACAGTCTATAGCAGAGTCACATTGTTTCCCTTTGCGTACCCTTCTGTTTTGCTTTGTTTTGTTTTGTTTTCTCAGTTGTCTGTACACTGTTACTTGTTTTCTTTCACTCTTCGACATAACTCTTCGATATTGTCTGTTCGTTGTTGCATTTTATCTTCTGACACTATCCGTTCCCTGAAACAATAAGATTTTTTGTGTTGTCTTTTTTTTAACAATACTTTATTTTTCTCTTATAACTACACTGCTGTATTATTTCTCCTTGTCTCCAAAATTGCTCCCCCCCCCCCCCCCCCTCTCTCTCTCTCTCTGAAATCATTCATTTTCCTTCTCCCGTTCTCTTACACCATATTCTCTCTCTCTCTCTCTCTCTCTCTCTCTCCCCTCTCTCCTCTCTCTCTCTCTCTCTGTAGTAGTAGTAGCAGTAGTCGAAGTAGTAGTCGTGTATCTTTCCCATTTATAATCAGAATTACTTTCCCTTTTTCCTACGGTAACACTCTTCTGCACCAATGACAATTTCTCACGACTGTCGTGACATTCTCACCTGCATTACTCTTATTTCCATGATATACGAGGACCCTTCTTATTTCCTCTTGGTGGACATGTAGTATGTGACTCGTCACTACCTCATGTGGGACAGTTCTGCCTGGTTGATCTTTGCTCTGTGGTAAAGCAGGTTCTCTTCTAGAAGTCTTCATTGACTTTCCGTTTCAGAACTTTCATGCTGTCCTTCTGTTTCGTATCATGCATGTTCTACTGATTAGAATAAAAATGTAGATTTTCATACCCGTATTAGAGAGAGAGAGAGAGAGAGAGAGAGAGAAAGAATGTTTATATCCGTTTTAAGGCAGTAATCCTGTATGAAAGGGGCGAAAGTAATAATTAGTTTCAAACAGTAATAACGTGGACAATGTTTAGCCTGTGAATCCCAAAACACGCACATAGAGACACACAGACACACCCTATTCTCCCCCCTCCCCCCCTCCCCCCCCCCCCCCCCCCCCCCCCCCCCCCCACACACACACACACTCTAACACTCGCTCGCGCGCGCGTTTGTGCGCATGAATTTACAGGACGTTGATACTACAACTATTATATCTTTTACTAGCTGGACCTATGTATGTGTACTGTATGTGTGTGCACGGTGGCAGAGATGAGGCGGGTATGGAGGGTAGTGGTGGGAGGGACGGGGAGGAAGGAGGATGTGTGCAGATGTGATCGGTACGTAAACGACACAAATCTAGACTGGTACATTCATCTTTTATCCATTCATCTTATTTTATTTCATTTTGGATGAATTTGCTGCTGGAATACAGATTTACTGTCTTCGTGGCAATTTTATGTGTCTTTTCGACGCGAATGGGACAGTGCTTAATCTAGAGCGCGGGATTGGTACAATCCCCCGAAAATCTGTCCCTTCCCGCAATTCTGTTCCTTCCCGCAATTATTGAGTCTTAACGCGGGCAGACTCCCGCACAGTTACAGAACTGCCCGCCCTGTTCACTGATCGTTGCGGGCGCTCGTTTGTCGTCTGCTTGAAAAACTGAAACTAGGACTGAGCAGGAGCGAACGATTTCTTGATATTTCATTGGCTGTTAGTGTAAATCAACCAATCGGCGGCGTTCATCTCCTCCATCTCGATCACAGACGAGAAGTTGCGAGAGTTTAAGGCGCCATATTGGATATTTTCCAAAATGAAGCGTGCACCCACCATATTCGACTTCGACTTTCGTGGAGGAAAAGTGAAAAAAAAAAAAAAAAAAAAAAAAAAAATTCTGTGCCATGCGAGGGTGGAGAAGATCATGAAGAAACCGCGACTACATCTAAAAGCTCGGAGAAGCAGCCCGAAAAGAGTGCCAGTGCAAGGGAACACCGGTTTCAAGACGCTTGCCTGAAGAAGTGGCCCTAGCGAGAGAGAGAGAGAGAGGGGGGCCTTTTTTGATATGAGGGGAGGGGACTGCCCCCCCCCCCCCCCTTTTTTTTTTTTTAAATCCTAGATTAAGCTCTGATGGAACACCATAGCGATATATCTATCGTGTACTCCCGAGAGTTGTGATGCAACACTCCGCACCGACACAAGCTGATCTGTAGAACATGCCAATAGTATTAAAATCGACCTGTCAACGAAATCGTTTTGAGTGGACTGTTTCTTTAGTGGTTAAAGGCTGTAGATTCCAAATGTTCTAGTTTACTCTCATGGCGCTCGAAATAAACAGTCGATGCCGACACAACATGCAGGTAGGTTGAAAAGCGATCTGCCCTTTATAAGGATGCGAGAACTGAAGTAGATAAAATCTGCTTAGTTTGAGTTTAGTGCTTTTTGTTATTAACACATCTTGGGCATCTAATTGAACGTTCTAACCTATTCCAATGATGACCCGCATGGACACGCTGTGTGAACTGTTTTCGACTTTGTTTGATTGTACCTCTCTGAAGGGTGAGCATTGCAAACTTCAATTACAAACCCAGCTTGCAGTCCATCGTATAGTTGCTGTTTCCATGGAAACGGCAACACTATCGCAGACAAGGCACGTCATCAAGGAACTAAAACAGACAATGTGCATTCTGTGTCTCTCCCATTCCGTTCATCAAATCTCTCTCTCTCTCTCTCTCTCTCCTCCTCCTCTCTCTCTCTCTCTCTCTCTCTCTCATCAGGGCATCAAGTTCACCACCAGAAATGACTTTACCAGGCGATATCTCAGCAGCCGACATGGGTTAGGGTTCGGTACCAACTGCACATTAAGGAAGGACTGCAAAGGCCGACTTTGGAAGGAAAAGAGAGAGAGAGAGAGAGAGAGAGGGAGAGAGAGAGAGAGAGAGAGAGAGAGAGAGAGAGAGAGAGAGAAAAGGAGGGAGAGGGAGGAAGAAAAACAAGAAGTACGTACAAAACAACCACTGCTGCAAAAGTGGCGTCCTTATGGTATGCCCCGCTCTAGTGCCCCAGATACCCTACCCTGTGATAATGAGAGAAGGAAAGTGAGGACATGATTGCAGACAATGAGATGGGGAAACCCGTGCCGCGCCAAAACCGCCATTCTTGCCATGCTCCGCATGCGCACGTGATGACTAGAGAGGCGGAGCCGGCAGTTGATTGGCTGGCATACGTGCCGTGTCTGCTTTTGTCGGCTTTTGTCAAGGTCTCAGCCTCTGCGTGAACTATAAACAGAATCGTCACCTGAACAGATATATCATCGGCTATTTCAAAGGATGGCAGTGCGTTTTCGACCATGTAGAAAGGGTATCATCTGTAATCCAAATAACACACAGCCACTTACACAGAATAAAAGAGCCATTCAGTGACACAGTCAGTCGCATGCTCCCGTTGACATGAGAAGATATTAAATTGAACAGCTTGAATAAATAGATGAATAGAAAACACTCTTCACGTCTGCCCGTCTGCTCTTCTCTTCTGCGCTCAATCCCTTCTTCCAGATCAGCACTACTGTGTGTATGTGTGTGTGTGTGTGTGTGCGCGCGCGCGCGCGCACGCACACACACACACACACACACACACACACACACACACACACACACGCAAGCACACACATACACACGCAAGCACACAT
This sequence comes from Conus canariensis, assembly GCA_033310375.1. NCBI lineage: Eukaryota > Metazoa > Mollusca > Gastropoda > Neogastropoda > Conidae > Conus > Conus canariensis. The sequence goes on from CM065724.1 coordinate 30,956,572, forward strand.
ACACACGCACGCACGCGCGCGCGCGCGCGCACACACACACACACACACACACACACACACACACACACACACACACACGCCCACACATACACACACGTGCAATAGTGGATGAGCGTATAGTGTGCGTGTGTGTGTTGTGAGTGTGTAGTAGTAAACTTTTACATGCAGTCAACTTCTTCCCACTCTCCCCATCCCTTCCCTTTTCCCGCATTCTTCTCCACCGTCTAAAATAACTTTTAGTGAACAAACGTTTGCATACGGGCCACTCGTTTTACACCATTCTTATCTTTTAAAAGGTGAAGAAGCTCCGTGGTGCATTCCATGTCGTGTTCCACTCACAGTGAAACATATTCTTTTAGAGTGTTGGGACTTGCACGATGTGAGACATTACACACACACACACACACACACACACACACACACACACACACACACACATATATATATATATATATATATATATATATATATACATAATGAACAATATAAAAGTGTCCTTAAAAAATCTGAAGGTGCTCAACCCCTTGGGGAGCAACATCTGTTAAAAAAATATTTTTTAAAAATGAAGTATTAAAATCTACAAGCTTGTTTCAAGCCTTGCTATCTTCAGGTATCTGAAGATAGCAAGTCTTGAAGCAAGCTTGTAGATTTTAATACTTCATTTTTAAAAAATATTTTTTAACACACACACACACACATATATATATATATATATATATATATATATATATATATAAAAGACATGCAAATGCATGTGCTGGCTATATGTATATATTTTTTTTTTCTTTTCTTTTTTTAAAGACATGCAAATGCATGTGTTGGCTGTTGCTTTCTTTGTGTTATTTGCTAATTCGATATTAAAGGACGAATGCGTTATTGTTATTTAATATTTGGTAGATTCTCATTGATTTTCATATGTTCATAGCTTTGATTCTCATTGATTGATAATTATGTAACGTTTTTACCCATTTTCCATATCCAGTAATTATATCTTAAACACTTGCACACACTCATGCAAGTACCGACAAACACACGTACGTTCATATCAAACTTTTACATGCAGTCAACTCCTTCCCACTCTCCCCATCTCTTCCCTTTTCCCCATCCTTCCCCACCGTCTAAAATCACTTTTAGTGAACAGACGTTAAACAGAATAACAACAACAAACACACACACACACACTCTCTCTCTCTCTCTCTCTCTCTCTCTCTCTCTCTCTCCTCTCTCTCTCCTCTCTCTCTCTCTCTCTCATCTGCTCTTTCTGTGTGTGTGTCTCTCTCTCTCTCTCTCTCTCTCTCTCTCTCTCTCTCTCTCTCTCGCCGTGCGCGCATGCACACACATTGTGTGTGTGTTTTGTGTGTGTGTGTGTGTGTGTGTGTGTGTGTGTGTGTGGTGTGTGTGAGAGGAGGAGGGGAGAGAGAGAGAGATAGACATTAGGCTGGGAGATACATTTGAGGTCTGTAACGCTTTGTTCTCCAAACCCCACTCACCCGTAGCATTTATTCCCGCAGACAGGCATGTTTTTATGTTGTGAAGCCCAACTCTCTGGCCGTCTCTTAGTAGAATAAGGATGTTGTTTATAGACGCAAGGGTGTCTGTCTGCGAAAGAAAAGGAAAAAAAAAAGAAAAGAAAAAGAGTGTGGTATTCAGACCTGTTTACCCGTACGATGTCGTCGTATTTTGTTCACGTGTTTGGCGAAAATACGATGAATACGACGAACTGAAAAAAAATGAAAAAAAAAACACAAACAAACCTCGAGACGAAGTTCTTGACCGGTAATTGCACTTGCGGTGTGTAAACATTGTGTTTGTGGGCTATGACCAAAGAACGACAACTTTCGCTACCTTGTGTGTGCGAACTCGCGCCTGGATGATGTTGGAACAGCAGCGGAGACTACAGGGTCATAAATAACGACAATAAAACTGGCGAGAGAGCCTGGACTTGTGCCACAGTAAGGTGATGAATCCGTTTTGAAAGTAATTTGTATTGGGTGAAACCTTTTTTTTTTTTTTTTTTTTTTTTTTTACTGTAGGCAATGTACGACCAGGCATCTCTCTACTATCTATCCACTGCCGAGGTGGTTGATCAACTTGCCAAGAGTGCCACAAAGGAAAATTTGAGCAGGTTGTCTATTCCTCACACTGATCTGAAACCCAAAACACAGGCCCATGTCAAAGACCTCTGGCAAGAAGAATGGACCTCGCAGACGGATAACAAACTATTTCAAATCCGTCCAAACCTGAAAGAGTTTTTACCATGTTCCCGAGGCGGCCGTAAAGACGAAACAGCCTTGTGCCGTTTGTATACAGGCCACTCGTTTTACACCCATTCTTATCTTTTAAAAGGTGAAGAAGCTCCGTGGTGCATTCCATGTCATGTTCCACTCACAGTGAAACATATTCTTTTAGAGTGTTGGGACTTGCACGATGTGAGACATAAACACTGTACGGCAGACTCCATGAAAACTTTGTTCAGAGATGTCCCACCTGATGTGATCTTTGAATTTCTGAAAGAGATTAACATTTTTCATCTGATCTAAGATTTTACGGAAGAAAGATTTTAAACGAAGTTTCTGGTGCGTTTTTAGAAGGTGTATTTTAAAGAGATGCATGGATGATGCTTTTTTTTTTTTTTTTTTGATGGCTTGTGAGTTGATTTTAACGTAGTGAAAGTCCTGATATGGCCCTTTGCGGTCGGCTGGGCTATAAGCAGCATGACCTTACCTTACCTTTGCCTGCACACATTTTGTAGAAAATACACTCATTTTTGTTGAAAAGTACAATAAAGGTTTTGGGATAAATCGGTCTGGTTATCTGTTGGAGAGGGTGGCAGTTGGTGCACATGTTGTTTTGTCACTACACAGTTGCCGTGTGTTCTCGGTGTTTACAGGTTTGTTCACAGAGGCATAATGTCATGATTTTAGCCCTGATGTAAAGGTTCCTTGTCCATCACACATACAGTGTGTCTGGTCGCACACACACACACACGCACGCACGCACGCACGCACGCTCAGATGTGAAGAGACATATATTTATATATGTACTTAATTCCATTTTTTTGCCAACCGGTGTTTCGCCAGAGCTCTCTCTCTCTCTCTCTCTCTCTCTCTCTCTCTCTCTCTCTCTCTCTCTCTCTCTCCGTGTGAAGGGTCATTAGGGCGCCACACTGATGAACTGTTCACCGGATATCTTCAGATGTGTCGCTTGTGTGCCAAGTGCTGGTGTCTGTACGTTTCCTCAGTCACGTATGCAATGTTGTTGGTCCATCTTCTTTTTCTGTCACATCTCCCCCAACTCTCCTTCCTCACTCCTCCTTCTCCATCCTCAACAGTTCTCTGGAGGACTGATTTTGCAAGGCCGTTAGATCCTGTCACATGGCTGTACCAACGTAGCTTTCGTTTGATAACTGAGATCAGCAGACTTTCATTTGGTCCGGTGTGCTATTTGATGGTTTGACGCATTTTGCGTTGGCCATACGATCATTATATTAGGAGTGTGGATTTTGCGTTTCACCTCATTTCCATGGCTTTGGTTCCTCTGTTCAGATCTGTTGCAAAGGTTTACGATCTGTTGCAAAGGTTTACGATCTGTTGCAAAGGTTTACGTCTCATAAACACAGGAAAGATGGAAAACACCAGTGCAACCAGAAGCCAGGTATTGTGTGTCATGGAGATTTTTTTTTTTTTATCTTTCCATGTAGGTTTCAGTGTGGATAGTGCCGGTGTTGTCTTTGCAGCCTTTGAGAGGATTTCTGGATTTGTTCCCTTATTGCAAATGATGAATTCTGTGTCGGTGAACTGTTGAACAGTTTCAAGCTTCTGTCCATGGACAGTCATCTCAGTAGTGTAAGTGGTGTTGTGGCCGGCCATTAAATTGGTCTTTCTTGTCATATCTTGTTGATGTTTCTCATCCAGTCTTTTAAAAAGCTTCGCGAATTTTTGTTCACTGCCTGCCAAACCATCATGGTCTTCTACAAAGCGAAAGTGGATGATGGTTCTTCCTTTAATGCTGACTGTGATAACATGATCTTGAAGTGCCTGTCATAATGCGTTCCAGAAATATGCTGAAAAATGTTGGAGTTAGAATTTAGTCCTTATGAACTCCCGTTGAGTTATGCAGCCAATCTCCTATAGCACCTGTCTAGCACTGCATCGGTCGCTTTAGAGTCCAGTGTTGGATGGTGTTGATCAGCTGTTTCCCGATGTCAGATTTCTTCATTGTAGCCCAAAGCTTCTCTTGTTACGCGGGCTGAACATCTGTTCGATGGCATGTCTGTCTTCGCGAAATCCAGCCTGTTCCTTAGCAATAATAGTATCTGCCTGGAGCTATAATCTGATCAGAATGATTCTGAGTATTATTTTTCTGGCACTGTTGATCAAACTGAAAGCTAGTAGTTCTAATAGTTTCCTTTCTTTGGAAGGGTGGCGATTACTGATTGAGTCCATGGCGTAGGCCGCTTTCTAGTGAGCTAGTTTGTGGTACATGGCAGTTACGATGTCAGTTACTGTCTCTCCGCCATGTTTTAAGAGCTCTGGAGATGTTGTTTGTCAATGCCTGCAGCCTTTGCACATTTCAACTACTTTTCTGCTGCTACAGCTTCTTCACCTAGTATTGGAAAGTCATCCTCATTTGATGAATCCTGTACTGTTAGCACGTTGGGATCTCCTTTGATAGTTTATTGTAGAGAGCAATATTTTCAATCAATCCTATTGTTACATCTTCCACCTGTGTACGACAGTTGCCGCTTTTATCTTGAATAGACCTCTGCTTTTGTTTGGTCAAATCTCTGACAGAGTTACAATGCTAAAAGCTGTCTTTGTGACGTTGTTGTCTGTTTTTGTTTTTGTTTTGTTTTTTCGATTTTTTTCTCTCAGTATCCTCACATTGTTATTCGATCCGCTTTACTTTGCAATCTTCATTTCTTCACCCATCGTCTTGTTTACGGCGGGAGGGGGGGGGGGGACGAGAAGCTGGAGGGTGAGGGGAGATGGGGTAGTTATGAAAAAGAGAGGGGAAGAGAGACAGAGATGGTGGTGGTGGTGAATAGAAATGGGAGGGGAGAAGTTGAAAAGAGGTGATGGTGGGATGGGTTGGGTAAAGATGAGGCGGAAGAGAGCGAAGGAAGAATGAAGGGTAGGAACCGGTGAGAGGCAGGGCAAAGATGCATACTGAACTGTTTTCTCATAGTCATCCCTGCTCCTAACACCCAAAATAAATAGCTTCAGATCCGGAAAACCCGTTTACGAGGATGAAAGGAAATCCAAAATGGAGCGAGGAAACGAAACCGTAAACAGTAACCCATTTTAATAAAAGGCGATGAAACACCCACACAAACACGGCGCGAAGACAATAGCACGTGCCTGCACGCGCGCGCGCGCGCACACACACACACACCGCACACACACACACCACACACACACACACACACACAACACACTCACACACACACACACACACACACACACACACGCACGCACGCACGTACACGCACGCACGCACGCACGGACACAGACAGACACACACACACTTAGGCGCGCGCGCGCGCACACACACACACACACACACACACACACACACACACACCACACACACACACACATTCTCTTGCCATTGAAATTCAGGGGAAGAGATGACAAAGGTGTGCGTGCGTGCGTGTGTGTATGTGTGTGTGTTGTGTGTGTGTGTGTGTGTGTGTGCGCGTGTGTGTGTGTGTGTGTGTGTGTGTTCGCGCACGCGCGCGCGCGTGTATATATGTGTTTTTATAAATGTTTGTTTAACTTTGCACCGCTCTCCCCCATCATATTCATACCTACAGACAGGACTGTTTAAAGGTTGTCACACCCACGGCTCCATCCGTGCCAGACTGAAGCATGGTGGTGTTGGCATAATTCCTTGCAGGAATGTTGTTTCATTATCAGCATTTCCTTTGAGCATTCCGGAAATGCTAGTTTCCCGTCTGCATTAGGGATGATTCTATTGAATCTGGCTTTGCCGGAAGCCACTCTGTGATGTGCTCAGCAACTGTCTTGTGACTTTCATATCTGAAAATAGCGCACGCTAATGAGACTATTGGAAGAAGGGAGTTGCCCCTGAAGAAAACTGCATTTTGACACATGAACAGAACTGAACGTAGACATTTAAAAAGAAAGAGGAGATGAAGCTGTGCATACGAAAATGATTGCTGCCGACAACTTCGTTGCATTGGACAGGACAAATGGCCTAGAACAGCACACCAATGTTTTTTTTGTTTTTTTTTCTATGGATCTATTGCTTTCTTGTTTGCTATTTGTAATTTCAGATTCGCAAAAATACAAACACGTTCATAATAAGGTTTTACAACTCTTATGTTTCTTCTGTGTTTTAGATTCTCAAAGTCACAGCACAAGCGATGGAACAGTTTTCTTTATGGTATAGAAATAATTTGCAAACATCATGTATATTTGAGTAATAATAATAATGATGATCATGTGTGTGTGTGTGTGTGTGTGTGTGTGTGTGTGTGTGTGTGTGTGTGTGTAAGAGAGAGAGAGAGAGAGGGGGGGGGGGGAGGTAGGTTGTGGTACCCCACTACAGACAGTTTAAAACTGAACAGAAATTGCACAGTTTTAAACGTCTTTGCAAAAATTTGATGACAGGCATTTCAAGACTGGTTTAGTGTGTGTGTGTGTGTGTGTGTGTGTGTGTGTGTGTGTGTGTGTGTGTGTGTGTGTGTGTTTTATACTTCGTAATCTACCAGCGTACTTTTCAAACACACATTTATATTCAAGGAATGTAGTAAACACTCTAATGAGAGCAATTTTCTTCTTTTTTTTTTCATCTCACAGGGACAAACGCGTCAAAACAAGCCAATGATAAATACTGGCATACAAGATCCTTGTATTCTTCACCAGACACCCGGTGCGGGCATGAAAAGTGCCGTGACCCCCTGTCAGTGGCTCGCTAACTGCAGGGCACCGTGGACATTCAACGTCTCAAAGATCGATGAACAGCATGCAGAACCGGGCTGATTATGCCGCTTTTTTTTTTTTTTCACTCGACTAGGACAGTGGTTTTCTGGGATACCTGACAGCCAGAGCGTCTGTCACGCTCTTCTAGCATCCACGGTGGAGACATCCCTGTTCGCCCGTTATCCTATTCGCTTCGATTCCTTTGGCCCTGGTGTCATTTCGCCCAACCGGTGTTTGGGGTGTCCTTTGCCTTGAATCAGGCATCCCCACTGATCAATACATTCCCGGATGGCTGTTTGTGAATGGGATAGCCCCCACACACGTGTGTGTGTTGTCTCTCTACATGTGCACTCATATATAACAGGAGAGAGAGAGAGAGAGAAAAGGAGACAAACCGTGCACATTTAGCCGGCTTCTTTCCCTGTAAAATCGACAGAAAGATTTTTTTTTTTTTTCAGGGATAGAAGTCGGACGGAAAACCTTTTCCGGTTACGTACCGCCGTTCTTTTTTTTCTTTTCTTTTTTTTCGTTTTTTATTTTCGTTTTTTCTTTCATTTTTTTTTTTTCATTCTGCGTGGAAAGGAAAAGGTCAAATTTAAAGTAAATGACAGGGCTGAATAACACCGTGTGTGTGTGTGTGTGTGTGTGTGTGTGTGTGTGTGTGTGTGTGTGTGTGTGTGTGTGCGTGCGTGCGTGCGCGCGCGCGCTGGCTTGCTTCAGTGCCAGTTCGCCGTAGAAGGTCTAACTGGAAGAGAGAAAATGCGATCCTCGCCCTTATAGTAACAAGACGTTGAAAGGAAATAAGTCATTTGAAGTGAGTGAATCCAATTTATTCACAATAATATCAGCCTTTTTTGTTGTGAACGGGTTGATGCGCTGAGGTTGGAGGGTGTAGGGGATGGCTGGTGGAGGAGGGGAAAGGAACGAAGTAGGGGCTGTAGTGTTCCTAAAAAGAACGATTAAGTACCAGCTACAGCTTTCGATTTGACAATTCAAGGTGAAAGAAACCATAGATCTAGAGGTGGGAGGTAGATAAGTAAATCGCTTTGCTTTCCACTGTTTCAATATGTCGGAGCCCCGTTCACTCGCTCAAGTCATCTAGCGCTTCCGGGCACCATAGTCACCGCGCAGCGCCAGAAAATTGTCCAGTTGGCGAGGCTGCCCTGTCAGATGACCACATAGGCCTGGTTTTTGCTGTTCCTTGGCCACAGATCGAATACTAAAAAAGAAAAAAGAAACAAAAAACAGATACGCAAGTCATAGCATTAGGACCCAAACACGGTGTGCTTGCAGGACTTAATTAACATGACATGCAGGGAAACTTTAGCAGCCAGATATTTCTAGGGCAGTGGCATAGTAAGGATGATATCCGTGTCATTCCGATTGAACTGATGAGAACACGTAACACCAGAGAGAGAAGAACTCGTGAAAGGTACTGGCGGCATAAGATCAGGACAAACTACCCCAAATGGCCTCAACGTCTGGGACTAGCTAAATGTTGGGTACCATACTTCCTATCTACACACACACACACACACACGCGCGCGCGCACGCACGCACGCACGCACCATTACACGCACGCACGCTCAAACTTTTGTACTTAGTTACGCACGCATGTATAGACATACAGAAGGGAATGGGGAGGAATGGGATGGTGGTTTGGGAGTGAATGGTGAGAGAGGATAATGAAGGAAGTTGGAAATACTACAATTCATGTTCTCGTTAAATGTAATGTGAATGTATACAGCAGGACCATTTATATGTTAAAATCCTAAGATGTATCCCATCACTTTATTGAAAGTAAAAGATGCGTTTGAAAAAGACGAAGGAAGGGAAGAGGGTATTATCGGGTATCTTTATTCGCTCCAGTGTGAGCTTGAGCTCATTTCCAGTTGTCTTTTAAGGTCTCGACTGACTTCCCCAGGTTCTTATTTCACATGATGCTGATTGTTACCATTTCTTCTTTTAACTCTGTAGGTTTACGTATAGGGATTAAGCATACAAGATTTTAAAGCAGTAAGTGAGAATTAAATTGAAGTGAGTGTGAGAAATAATGTTTCAGGATAGAAATGCTGTTCTTGAGGCTGCCATTTAGTAAGCCTGCCCCCCCCCCCCCCCCCCCCTTTTTTTTTTTTTTTTAATCTTTGATAAAGGTTGTATGAGTAAACTGAAAATTTGCAATATACTAATTGAGTTTTGGCGGTTTTTACTATTCAGTACGTCCACAATTTTTGTCTTTTTTTTTTTTTTTTAAGAGTTGATGGGAAGAATTCGTGTGGATTGGAACTGACCGGCGATGAACATATTCAAAAATTGCTGTATAGAACCATGAACAGAAAAGCGTCTCTCGCGTATACAGTGGATACCTACTTAGTACGATTGTCCCCGTACTTTATACTGACCTTTGAGTTTTACTTTTTCTTCATGAGTCCACGATGCCACTTCCGAGCCACCTAGGGCGTTAGCTCTACAAACAAACATCACGTGCTCTTGTCGGGACGGGGCGACATGGACAGGGCTGTAGGCCAGTAGGTCTACAGTTAAGCCTGTGGGAATGTTGCAACGAGTGGCCAAGGCTTACAATCAAAGGAAATCCGTTAACTCCCACACGTTGGCTGATGGGCTTTCAAGGTTCTCACCCCGTCTCTGTGTCGGGCTGCCGTGATGAACTTCGACCTTTTCCGTTGTGGACGCCGCCCGTCTGTTCGAGTTCATCAAAGGGATTTTTGCGGTCGGGTTTGAACGAAAAAAAAAAAAAAAAAAAAAAGGACTGATGCACTTCCTGCACGATGCTATGTGGTAAAGTCCAGCGACGCAGTTCTCCTCGACCGTTTCTCGGGCGTAGAGAGGAGTGTGTGTGTATGTGTGTGTTTACTCGTCACCTTGGCGTGGGAGCTAGCGGGTGTTGAAGTACTTTGGCCTTGCTGGTTTATTCCCTGAGAACCTGCACGTTCAGTTGGCAGTCATTTCACGGAACGAGTGTTGCGGAAAATCGACGTCCTTCGAATGTGACCGAAGGTAAGTTCTGACACGTTAGGCTGTCAGCCTCTGAACTTTCGTTTTGGGCCAATGATTATTTTATTGTTATTATTATTACTATTATTATTATTATAATTGTTACTACTACTACTACTGCTACTACTACTACTACTACTACTACCATATTAAGCTATCCTCTCATTCTTCTCTTTGCTCTTCGTTTGTTGTTATCGTTATTACTATTACTACAGTTACTGTTTTCATGATTGTTAGTATTATCATCATATTATCGTACTACCATGTTATCATTTATCATTACTATTAATAATATTTTAACCCGTGTTGTCTCCCTTTAACCTCAGTTCCATTCCATAGTTTTAGTCGGTCACCCAAAGCCAGATTTTACGTCCAAATCGACGAGATAAGTGACTGTCTGTTATCCTTCGTTTTCATTGTCTTGAATGTTATTTGTCTTGCTTGAAGAAGACCTAGTTGGTCGAAACGCGTTGTATTTGTTTTGTAACTTGCTTCGTCTGGCGGCGCAGTAATTTTTTTTTTTTTAAGCGATTTTTGCCTGCAGTCTTCCTACTTTAAAGTGTAATAGAGTGCATTCTTTGTATAAGGAAATCGTACACTCGTTTATGGCTTCTGGTTTTGTATATTATATTTTCAACACAGGGTGTTCAGCGCAGGGCAGTTAGGATGGGATTGGAACTTGGAATAAGAGGATAAGATGGGTATGGTTTAGGGAGGGGGACGGAGTGACAGACAAACAAATTGCCATACGAATGATGGAAGAGTAGACTGCACTTTTATTGTTTGACTTGACTTTTTCCACACACACCAAGTCGCGCGCGCGCGTGCAAATGTAGAGGGTTGTCATGTTTGCGCACTCACCTCCCTAAAAGGACTTTGACTCGTGGTCGAGTGGCTTGCATGATTCAGCGATACCTTGAGAAAAGTTGGTAAGGGTTGGCTGTTTGTGAAAACTCGGATCCTTGGCACTTGCCCGGAAATAGCTGAGTCAGATAGTTTGAAAGGAGCAGAATTCAACTTTAAAACATTCATAAGTCAGTCGTTTTCATCTCAGGATCAAAGTTTGTGGCAGTATAAAATCATTCATCACTCGCCAGTACCATTGGAAGGAGAATTTTTTTTTTTAAATGCTTTAACTGGCTGTTGACCTTTTAGTCTGTTGTGTCGAGTTCTTTGACAATCTTACCGATTTGTCTGGTAACATAAGTCTGTGCGATTGACAAATGGGAATGGAGAAGGAAACTGCGCCCGCAACTGCATAACAAATAAGATTAAGTTCTAGCTGTGATCGGCTGGAGAACGATCGTGGCACAGTACAGAGGTCGATGTGTACCTTTCCTCTGACGTCATCAAGGAGAACGAGTAGCCACTGAGTGACTTGTTAGTCGAGACAACAAACGGCGGCAGCTTGGACTGGAACGTTCTTTCTCTGTAACTGTTTATGCGCGAAGTATGTTTTGTCTGGTTGTGTGTTGCCGAACGCTGTCGAGGAGGGGAAAAAAGCAAAACTAAAAAAAGTTATAAAAACATGCACACACACGCACGCACACACACTGTCCAGGACGGGGGAAATCGTGATGGTATTGCTTAAGTGCACTAAGTTGATGTATTATTAGTCAGGTTTAACACACCAAGGTTATCTTTGCACTCGTACACGCATATGCACACTCATGCGCCCACCAAACATTCACCTCTCTCTGGGAATGGGATGTCACGCATTCGTTTCCCTTCTAACACGACTGAGCACAAGAAATACAATTTCTATGCTACTTATAATCAAACATGAAAAATCCAATTACACAAAATGAACAAATCAACACATAAAAGATCAATACTTCCTAATCCCGGGTTATAATAAAAATGACTTCTTACCTGGCCAGGTTTTCACACACACAACCACGCTTTCACACCACACCACAGTTCTTGAAAAGTCTCTTCACGTCTTCCTCAGCACTGCTTGATGGTGAGGCCCTTGGTTGACTGGCTCCAGGTTTCAGGACTGGGTCTTCGTGGTCGTCTCTGGGATCTCGACGTAGAACTCTTCTTCTTCGTCTCTTTCACCCACCTCTGGGTTCAATTTCAGTTTGTCTGTCTTCACCCACCTCTGGGCTTCAAACTTAGTTTTCTTCTCTTCCAGCTTGTCTTTTCCCTAAGACTTTGCTGTCTCTTCTATCTCCCAGACCACGTTTCTCTCGACCCGTTCTCTGTCCTGCCCACCCTTCTCTCTCTCTCTCTCTCTCTCCTCTGCCTCTCTCTCTCTCTTGTGGTGTTCTTCTCCTTCTCGTTGTTCTCCCTCACTTTATATAGGAATGGAAACAAAGGATTCCCCTTCGGGCCATGCCTTTGTCCATGCTGCTTCTCAAACCCCTAGTTCACAAGTGCTGTGAATTCTCCATTCGCTACATTCTCCACACATCTGCATTTACACACATCCCTACCTGATTGATTAGCAAACAAACACTTGGCACCAGATGGACATCGAAAATTCCCGCCGACTTCGGAGGCCACTTTAACACAGTAATTATCTTAAAGAGGGCTACGATAACAACATCCACGCGCGTTCAACCAGCCTGACAATAGAACCAACCCAGTGACCCACGGCAATATCATCCGAACGAGTCCAAGACTCCTGCTCTTCACTGACTGTTTACAAAAGAACCTCAGCTGACTGAGTATTTAGCACTCACTTGGTGCACCGAGGTCCTAGTGGTTATGTTCCTCTCCCCTTTCGCTGTCGGGCAGGTCCGAACTCCTTACTACCTTAGGTGCCATCTGTTACCTGACCGCTTCGTCCTCCTTGACACAGTTCGACCGTGTGCGATGGGTAAGGCATACTTGTTAATGGTTCTATTACCTATTTGTATACTATGTACAACGCCCCTTTTGCCTCTAAGCGTTTAATACCTTTTGTGAGAGGTTTCACGCACTTGACAAATTCCCCCACTTCAAGACAATGCCCTGCATTGGCTAAAACACATTCAAGGAGCTGAAACTCTCACAATTCTCTCATTTAAACCAACTCTAATCTAGGCCTCTCATAAGCCTCCTTACACCAGAGAACGCACGCAAGATTTATTTTGCAACAAAATTAGAGAAAAATCAATACATACACACTAAAAACCAAGCAAATATCAACACCAGTCTGAAACTTCCACCAGCTCTAAGTAGTGTGGCCATATATAGATCAACATTATGTTTCTACGGAAATTCTCTCCCTTTCTCTTCATACACGTGGCCCGCAACCAGCCACGTGCTATGTTTGCCACCATGCATACACGACACGGCAAAGAGACACACGCACACACTACTCGACTTTTCACCCGACCATTTTAATTTGGGCTATCGTCCCCTTTTTGTGAGACCCGTCCGATCCCCCTTCCTGTACACACACCTTGCCGTGCCCCTCGGCATGTGCTGCATTGTGCACAGAAACGCCTGATATCGCCTAGGATACCGGGCCAGTAGTACTCTCGCGTCACAACCTTTTGTGTGGCCTTCCTACCGAGATGGCCCGAGGCTGACGTCACATGATTTTCGGACATCACCGCCTTTCTGCGCTGCCTGGGAACGACAACCTGCTTCTTCGTTTTTCCCGAACGCGAATGAGTAAAAGTTCGGTACAATATGCCGTTCTCTAACTCGAACCCGATTGTACCCTCTTTAACATTTTTCTTCTGCCCTCTGTGAGCAAAACCCACCAGTTTTCTGAGCGAGTAATTGCCCTTTTGTTCTGTCCGTAAGTGAGTGGGGTTCGTCTCACCGGACACGCTCCAATGCTTTCTGAAGTGTATGACCGCCTGGGGCCTTTCTCTGCCGTCATTTCTTTTCGCTGATTCAACACAGAAATCACGGTCTGGGTCTCCGTACCCACGTGCTCCTGGAATGTTTCCAATTACCAGATCATACGGCGGCTTCGGGACAGCCAAAGCCTGTACAGTCCCACCATAAAATGGTGTATCAATAAACATCTGGGCCGTTTTGAATTCTGCTACCGTTCCATCTATTTGTCTACACCTCTGTGTTTTACCTGTGAATTGTCCCTCCTTAACCAGGGATTCCTTCACCATTATACCTGTGCACCCAGAGTCTCTAATGACATTAACCACATTGTCCCCCACTCTGCCTTTGTGCACATCCATGTTATCGCCTGAGTCTGTGAACACACAGCACAATCCAGACAAAATAACACTGTCATCTTTTCCATCTCTTTCTACCTGCCTCTCACTTGGCCTGACCCTCACTGCTGCTGCTTTCTGTGACTTGAATATGCAGTCCCTAGCCAAGTGTCCTGTCTTATCGCACAAGAAACAGGTACGTCTATCTACGGCCTTATCCACGTGGGCCTTCACCCTTGTTTGCTCACGTGATGCCGTGGGCCTACGGGCGTGCAATACGGGCCCGTTGCGTGAGATATGTGCTGGGCTGCTATCCTCTGAATATGCTTCCGGGCTTTCCTCTTGTTCAGGCAAATCACGCCTCGCTTCCCGGTAAGTCTCTGCTGTCTCAAGTACCTCAGCTATTGTGGTTGCACCTTTTTCCTTAATGTGGATTGTGAGGCCCGTCCCACAACCATCAAGTATCTGTTCCTTCATCACCAGTGTCTTGAGGCCTTCAAAATCACTGTCTAATCCACTAAGTTCTACCCACTTGTTGAAATAGTGATCTAGTCTAACTCCGAACTGTGTGTATGTCTCACCCTGTTCGATTCTCGCCTCGCGAAACTTACGCCTAAAACCTTCTTCAGTCAAATCATATGCCTTTAGTACTGCTTGTTTCACCTTGTCAAAATCCCTCTGATCACCTTTGGGTAAGGTGGAAACAGTGTGTAACGCACGACCTGTCAACAAGGCAGACAGGTTTATTGCCCAGTCATCTTCCGGCCAGCCCTCGTGCTCGGCAACCGATTCAAACCGACTGATATAGGCATCGATCGAATCAGTTTCCTCTCTGAACAGTGGGAGTTTAAGTCTTGGTGCGCAACTTAGTCTGCGGCCTACTGACTCAGAACTGGTGTCTATTTCACTACGATTTTCAGATTTTATTCTTTCCAACTCAATTTGTTTGGCTAAAATCTCTGATTCCGCTTCTGCTCTCGCTCTGGCAGCCGCACTCTCTGCATCTGCTCTCGCTTTAGCAGCTGCACTCTCTGCATCTGCTCTCACTTTAGCAGCTGCACTCTCTGCATCTGCTGCATCTGCTTTAGCCTTCAACGCAGCAGTTTCAAGCCTAAGTCTCTCAGCCTCTGCATCTGCTCTCACTTTGGCAGCTGCACTCTGTTCCTTTTCAAACTTCCTCCTTTCAGCCCTTTCATCTCTCTCAGTCTTCTGCTGAGTCTCTATGAACTTACGCAGTTCATCTCCAGTATATCCCATTTCTTTCCCCAAACTTACTAGTTTTTCTATGGGGGTAAAACTTTCTTCAGCCATTTCTTTTCAATATGTTTTAGCACCACTAAAACAGTTACTCTTATAGACCCGGAAAAGGTTAGTACACAGATTATCTACTAAACGTTACGAGTACACCCACCAGTGGTAGCGTTCCCAACACAAAGGAGCCTTAATCTTAAACCACAGCTTCTGTGAGAGTTAAGACTAGAACCTCGTTCTTCGTTTCTCTGAACGACCTTTGATTAATACAACCACCCTACACACAAGTCAATACTCAACACTCAAAGAACTAAAGGAAATAATTAGAAGAGCTAATTAAAATTGCCTTTAGTGGACGCTTCGCCCCAGTACTACTCTAGTACTCTGTTTCCCGCCTGAGACTAATTTGGGCCATGCAATCCTGGCAGGCTCGCCACTTTGTCCAGGACGGGGGAAATCGTGATGGTATTGCTTAAGTGCACTAAGTTGATGTATTATTAGTCAGGTTTAACACACCAAGGTTATCTTTGCACTCGTACACGCATATGCACACTCATGCGCCCACCAAACATTCACCTCTCTCTGGGAATGGGATGTCACGCATTCGTTTCCCTTCTAACACGACTGAGCACAAGAAATACAATTTCTATGCTACTTATAATCAAACATGAAAAATCCAATTACACAAAATGAACAAATCAACACATAAAAGATCAATATTTCCTAATCCCGGGTTATAATAAAAATGACTTCTTACCTGGCCAGGTTTTCACACACACAACCACGCTTTCACACCACACCACAGTTCTTGAAAAGTCTCTTCACGTCTTCCTCAGCACTGCTTGATGGTGAGGCCCTTGGTTGACTGGCTCCAGGTTTCAGGACTGGGTCTTCGTGGTCGTCTCTGGGATCTCGACGTAGAACTCTTCTTCTTCGTCTCTTTCACCCACCTCTGGGTTCAATTTCAGTTTGTCTGTCTTCACCCACCTCTGGGCTTCAAACTTAGTTTTCTTCTCTTCCAGCTTGTCTTTTCCCTAAGACTTTGCTGTCTCTTCTATCTCCCAGACCACGTTTCTCTCGACCCGTTCTCTGTCCTGCCCACCCTTCTCTCTTCTCTCTCTCTCTCCTCTGCCTCTCTCTCTCTCTTGTGGTGTTCTTCTCCTTCTCGTTGTTCTCCCTCACTTTATATAGGAATGGAAACAAAGGATTCCCCTTCGGGCCATGCCTTTGTCCATGCTGCTTCTCAAACCCCTAGTTCACAAGTGCTGTGAATTCTCCATTCGCTACATTCTCCACACATCTGCATTTACACACATCCCTACCTGATTGATTAGCAAACAAACACTTGGCACCAGATGGACATCGAAAATTCCCGCCGACTTCGGAGGCCACTTTAACACAGTAATTATCTTAAAGAGGGCTACGATAACAACATCCACGCGCGTTCAACCAGCCTGACAATAGAACCAACCCAGTGACCCACGGCAATATCATCCGAACGAGTCCAAGACTCCTGCTCTTCACTGACTGTTTACAAAAGAACCTCAGCTGACTGAGTATTTAGCACTCACTTGGTGCACCGAGGTCCTAGTGGTTATGTTCCTCTCCCCTTTCGCTGTCGGGCAGGTCCGAACTCCTTACTACCTTAGGTGCCATCTGTTACCTGACCGCTTCGTCCTCCTTGACACAGTTCGACCGTGTGCGATGGGTAAGGCATACTTGTTAATGGTTCTATTACCTATTTGTATACTATGTACAACGCCCCTTTTGCCTCTAAGCGTTTAATACCTTTTGTGAGAGGTTTCACGCACTTCACACACACACACACACACACACACACACACACACACACACACACACACACACACACTTGATATCAAGAAAGCTTATGACAAAGTCTGGCACGCCAATCTCCTTTACAAATTGAAACAAATTGGGATTTCGGGACATTTATTTCACTACATTAAATGCTTTTTGAATAAAAGAAGCATACGTGTTCGAGTGGGGAATGCATACTCCAATTCTAGATCTTTACATATTGGATTGCCACAAGGCTCTGTTATCGCCCCTATGTTATTTAACATCTTAATGTACGATTTGCCTTCGCTGTTATCAAAGCATGTTGTATTAGTACAATATGCTGATGATTTATGCATCTGGATGAATGTTACAATGAAAAGAAAAACATCAAAAAGGGAATTGAACTACATCAAGAAGATCTATCAAAGAGAGCTCGATCGTATATTTACTTATATGGACGAAAATGGTCTGACATTATCTACAGAGAAAACACATATGATTCTCTTTAATAATGGCAGCAATCCATCAGAGCTGCCGTTTTTTAAAATTGAAAATACGACTATTCAGTATAAAGATATCGTGAAATTTCTAGGTATCTATCTTACACCAAAGTTGTCCTGGAATGCTCATATCAACTACATCGTTACCAATGCAAGGAAATGTTTAAATCTATTAAAGATTATAAGCAAACAAGCCTGGGGACAAGATTGCAAAGTTTTGAAACATCTCTCTACGTCGCTGATTAGATAAAAATTGTCCTATGGACAAGAGGTATTTTTTAGTGCCCCGAATTATTTACTTAAGAAACTTCAAAGTATAGATTGCAAGGGTTATAGGCTTGCTCTTGATGTGCCTTTTCACGCATCAACGCTTGGAACTTATAAAGAAATTGGAGAATTGCCTTTGGACGAGTACCGAAGTCTTGCATGCGCTAAATACGTTCTTAGAAGTTCGACAAGTAACAACTTTGCATATGAGGAACTGAAAATTACATCTGAAAAATCTTTTCCTAAACGAGCTAAGCAGATACCATCATTGAAACCAATTGCCACTTACGTATCAGATCTACTCAAAAGGTCTGATATAAATCCAAGTAATATTGACACAAATCAAGCGGCCTCCCCTTGTCCTGCTTGGGAGATGAATAAAGCGCAGTTTGATATTAATTATACTGATATGAAGAAAAATGAGAATCCAAACATTATGAAAACTGAAGTCCAATTACATGTACAGAACACTTATCCAAATCATTTAAAGATATATACAGATGGTTCACTCCTAGAAGATCACCGGGCAGGTTCAGCTTTCGTAATACCAGCGTTAAAAAAGGAAAAGTCATACTACATTGGCAAAAATCGATCCATCTTTACTGCTGAACTTATTGCTATTCTTATGGCTCTCAATTACATAGTTGATTTTCCATTACAGTTATTTCAAATCTTATTTTGTGTAGATTCTCAATCGGTACTCTATGCTTTAAGATCATCAGATTACAAGAAAAAGACCAAAATTATCTTAGAAATCAGTCAGTTAATTCATATCTTAACTTTAAAAGGGACCAACGTTTCCTTCTGCTGGGTTCCTTCACATCTTGGATTTTCTTCAAATGAGTGGGCTGACAAAGTAGCAAAAAAGGGCGTAAGGCAAGGCACAGAATCCACTGAAATTCATGTTCCCTTATCCATTCATGAGGGTTATCACTTGCTGGAACAAGCAGTATGGAGTAGAATTAAAGGCTATACCATGAGAAAAGATAGACTCTCCAAGAATACAACTTGCCTGGGGAATGGTAGCAGGTCCTTGAGGAAGAGGTGGATGAGGGCGCTTCGGTTTAAAACCTTCTTGGCTCAGAGGGACAAGTGGGAATGGGTGACAGTGGGCAGGGAGAAATGGGGAAGTGAGGAAGTGAGCACTGCCAAAAAGCTGAAAAGCGAATACTGCTAGAAGATGAAAAGTGTTCAGCAAGGATTGAGGGGGAAGGAAGGAGAGAGTTGGAAGGGATGAGGGGGGGGGGGGTATAGAAGGAGAGGGCAGGGTGGGGAAGAAGAGAGAAATGGGTCAAGAGCAGAAGGACTGGGGGGGGGGGGGGGGGATAAGGTAAATAAAAATAGTAATAATAATGTTAAGAGACAAAATCAAGATAAGTAAGAACAAAGGGCTGTTATGGAGGAAAGTCAGTGTTTGATATTGATTCCATTTGGGTGGATAGTGCCAAGTTTGTGAATAAGGAGGGACTCTTGTTCTTTACGTCTTATAGAGGAAGATGAATTTTGCCAGACTGCAGCAATCTGCATGTGGGAGAGGTTGTGGCCGGAAGAGCAGAAATGGTTTGCAATTGGTGTATTGTAACCGAGACGGACTGCTCGTAGGTGTTCTGTGAAACGGTCGTTTCACAGAACACCTACGAGCAGTCCGTCTCGGTTACAATACACCAATTGCAAACCATTTCTGCTCTTCCGGCCACAACCTCTCCCACATGCAGATTGCTGCAGTCTGGCAAAATTCATCTTCCTCTATAAGACGTAAAGAACAAGAGTCCCTCCTTATTCACAAACTTGGCACTATCCACCCAAATGGAATCAATATCAAACACTGACTTTCCTCCATAACAGCCCTTTGTTCTTACTTATCTTGATTTTGTCTCTTAACATTATTATTACTATTTTTATTTACCTTATCCCCCCCCCCCCCCCCCAGTCCTTCTGCTCTTGACCCATTTCTCTCTTCTTCCCCACCCTGCCCTCTCCTTCTATACCCCCCCCCCCCCCCATCCCTTCCAACTCTCTCCTTCCTTCCCCCTCAATCCTTGCTGAACACTTTTCATCTTCTAGCAGTATTCGCTTTTCAGCTTTTTGGCAGTGCTCACTTCCTCACTTCCCCATTTCTCCCTGCCCACTGTCACCCATTCCCACTTGTCCCTCTGAGCCAAGAAGGTTTTAAACCGAAGCGCCCTCATCCACCTCTTCCTCAAGGACCTGCTACCATTCCCCAGGCAAGTTGTTTCATTGATCCAGGTCCTGCAGTCAACCAACAATTTGTGTTCTCCAAGAATAAGTATATTGATTCTCGTGGTTTGGATAACAAATCATACTTGAATCATACTAGCGTAATCAAATTCAGACAGATTAGTTCGCTATCTTACAGGATAAAACTTAATGCGTTCATCACAAAATACAGCAAAAATGTTAGATGTTTATGTGGTGAACAAATTTCTAGCAAGCACATCATGTTTGAATGTCATAAGTTAAGACATATCTTACCAGTGATTTCTGAAAATTGTATTGAAGGCGTTTTCAAAAATGCTACTAGTTTGTTTAATATTGCGAAATGTTTACTTCATAGTCCTGTAGGACATTTGTTATAGACTAGTTGATTGTAATTTTTGTTAATGCTCATTTTTCTGACTTTTTTTTTTCCTCCCCCTTATCAAAGAGACATAAATACATACACACACAATACGGTCCCCCTCCCCTCCTCCTCCTCCCGATCCCCTCCCTCCCCCCTCCCCTCCCCTCCCCCCGTCTAATATCACTATGTGGATAGACGTTAAATTGAAGACAACAACAACACACACACACCAGTGTGATGAATATGAGCAAGCTTGCAAACAGGTTCCACAGTGTTTTGTTGTTGTTTTTATTCAATTTAGGAGACACTGAAGAGAGACAAACACGCGCACGCACGCACTTGCACTTGCATACACACGTCACACACACATTCCTTTTTGCAGCCCCAAATAGAAACACTTAATTCCAGCCTTCATGGCATTTTGGGCCAAACCATGATTATCTTCTGGATTTCATAACGGACTGGAATTTAACCCGAAACAACACATTGCCAAAATACGTTAAGCTGCCTAGCTGGAGATTTGTCACATTAGCTCAATAAGACATTTTTTGCCTGCAGCTGTCTTTCAAAACCATGATTAATTCTGGCATAACGTCAAGACAGGCTTACAGTTATGCTCTTGTCAAGAGACTGCCCCAGATCGTTCTGCAACGTTTCTGACGCCTATAGATTTCATCAGTCCGAGGTGGATTCAAAATGTTTGTTAAGATAAGATCCTAAAAAAGGGGCGTGGAAGGTGGAAAGGGTGGAACGACATGCACTACCACAGTTTACCTCCTTCCGCCTTCCCTCAGGCACAGCACGTGGAACACATGACATGCGCGAACAGGCATTCATCTAGTAAGCTTACCACCACCACCCCAATCCCACATGAACACGAGTGCCTGTGGATCGCACAAGAAACAACAGTTGGTGTCACAACAATCGTCCTTAACACAGCTTCAGCTAGAAAAAAAAGGTGTACTACTTCAAAACCTATATCAGAATTTGTGGCCTCAAAAAGAGGGGGGGAGGGAAGGAAAAGACAAGAAAATAAAAGAAGTGATGATGAAACAAACTTGCGTAATTTATCTTTAAATGGTTTATGTTATCATATTGTGTATGCCACATACAAATACAACTGGTTGTAATTATAATTTTATTTCTGAATAATTCCCTTCTAGGTTTCAGATTTAAGGATATGGGTCTCCCCTAAGGTATTACCCAGATGAGTCATGCTGCGGGCATTACATGATTGGGTCATAGTGCGTGGGGACAGCCTCCCTCAGTATGAAACACATTTGACGCCGTGGGAGAGACCCAAGTGGTATGACTCACATTGTGACATATGGGGCAACTGTGTCATACTACGTTTGAACAACATGCTGCTTCATTGAAAAGTCAGACCTTAGTCACGCCAGGTACTTCGTAGAGGAAGCAAATCGTACATCAGATTCTCCCAAATAGTGAATTCAATGTCGCTTGACAGGCTCACAGTTGTACTCTGTCAGAGTTTTTTTATTATTATTATTATTAATTGACTACAGGGTTTCGAAAGAACCATGCTATTTAATTTGTTATCCTTGCTTTGCACGACAGTGTCAGTTGTATCCCAAATGGATTAAACACTTCAGAGAAACTTCCGTGTGGGTTTTTCCCCAAATATGTGGGGAAAAAAGTGTGTCCAAGACTGCGACATGACAAAGACTCGTCACTGCTGCCGTTTCCTTTTTTGCTGATGCGAACGAAAGCTTTGGGTTACGTCCCTTTGTTCTGGGCTGTACAAGAACGCTAAACCCAGTTTCTTGGACCCAGCTAGTATTATTCGGTAAGAAGAGTGACAAGGGGGTGAGTTACCCTTGGAGTAATACGGACAGAGACACAAGAGAGAGAATTCAACTGTCAAACAAACATAACTTCCTTGACTCCAACTTGCACTCGCAGTCTTACACAGTCTCCCGCATTCAGCCTTCCTTCGTGCTAGGAGACAGTTTCCTTTTGGAGCTCTTATAGTTTAACCCTTTTTGTACAAATATATTACAATAATGTTTTCAATATTTCTTAAGAAATTTCGTTCACCAACTTCTCCTCTCTCACTTCAACATTTCATGAAAAGATTAGTTAGCACACACTAATCAATATAACAAGCCCCACAGGCTTCAACCTTGGACAACAAGACCTTCAAATGACTTTGTGAGCTAAGGCCAATGAGGCCACACAAAAACATCTTTCTTCAAGTTGGCAGCTAAACCACACTATTTCCAAACAACCAACGCACGTTGCCCTTCAAGTCCACAAGTAAATAGTTATAGTCTTCCACTCTCAAACCATCCCAACCTGAGACCTCAGTCAGTCACTATTTGTTTCATTCGTTTTCTTCAATATTTAGACTTCCACTGTCTGACACTAATTCATTCTTTTTATTTTTGTCACTTAGGGGACTTAGGAGGACAAACTACTTCGAATGAGAAAAATCCCTTTTCCTTTCCATGATATGCCTAGACTGGCAATTCAATGCCTTGATTTACAATAAAACTGTTTTTCTACACAGGTGAGGATAACTCCCACATAGCACATTTGAAAAACAGCCCCCTATAAAATGCTAGCACAGTTGAGGCCAGTCTCTCTCTCTCTCTCTCTCTCTCTCTCTCTCAAACACCTCTGCCGACACTGACTACAATCTTAGCCAGCTAGTCCTACAACAGCCAAGTGAGCGATGTTATCCTATCACATATGCAAAAATCTTGCTTTTCTTGCAACTAAGCCAAAATCATGCTTTGCCCGCAGTCAAGCAAAAATCATGTTTTACTTGCAGTACACTCCCGACTAGATACTGCTAAAACCTGCCAGGCAAGCTAACCTGTAAATTGAATCACTGACCCTCTCAGGGAGTGTGAGTGGAAGCAGAAACACTTTTCACATAGTTTTACCTTAGTCTACATTTTGAGCTTTTTAACATTGGGGACACTTATTTTATTATTGACCATCCCCTTGAGGCAGAGTCTAAAGTAGCTTTTAATGATGAATAATAAAAAAGGTAAACATTTATCAAAATATGCACTTAATATGGGGCACATTACAAAGAGTACAGAAATGAAAGTATTCTAGAGGCAGAACATGGTCATATCTTGGTCTAGTTTTTGATCGAAAATTTAATGAATATTTCTTTAGCTTTATATACTGTTAGATCCAAATAGCACTGGTTGGTTAATGATGCTGCAGATCAGAAAGTCACGGTGATGACTTGACTTTTTCAAACTGTGGTCTTTGAGCGAGTCTACATATTCATATAGTCTTAATTGCCGAGACTCTTTCGGTTGACCATGAGTGAGAGTGGCGTGTGTGTGTGTGTGTGTGTGTGTGTGTGTGTGTGTGTGTGTGTGTGTGTGCTGGATGCACTTTTGGGAAAGGTGCATAGACGACCTTCAGCCAAGGACATTAAAGCTAGAAAGGCAAATGTGGGTGCAGATGGGCGTTCGAACGTGGTTCGTGAGGAGATGTGCGGTGATAAGGAACGAAGAGAGGAAGTTAGCAGTATTGCGCTGGGATGGGTGTGTAAGCAGGAGTAGCTAGGGAGTGAAGGTCATGAGGCGGAGGATGAAGGTGTGTGTGTGTGTGTGTGTGTGTGTGTGTGTGTGTGTGTGTGTGGAGGGGGGGGGGAGTATCGCGGGAAGGGAGGAAAGCAAAAGACAAATCAAAATTTCGCAAGAAAGATTTGAATCTCCCTGCTGCAGGTGTTCGTTTCATAACAGCTATAGAGAGCAAAGCTATTCATGGACATGAAACTGAATACGCAGCTGTCTTTATCTGTGGTAACAATCAGTTACTATCGCCAAACAGAAAAAAAGGGGAGATCGGAGGTGGGTAGAGGGACGGAGAGCTGGAAAGCGAGGGTGAGTGAGAAAGGATGCGAGAGGGGCAGGAGTGCACGCGTCGTTGACGAGCCGGGTGGATAGTTACACTTATTCTCAGAAGTGAGTCTGCTCTTTGAATGTGCTGACCAGTACACATTCAGTGCTGGTTGGGTGCTCAGTACTCGTCGGCTGTATATCGCTATGTTAGCCTTGTAACTCTAGGCTAAAATGTGAACGTGTTGGTGGGCTTTTTAAAATGTGATTTTTTCTTTTTTTTCCCCCCTCACCATCACTGAAGAAAGCATGTTTCTTCAGCAGCTTGATGCTGGTCATAGACAGGAACAGAAGAGCCAGCCAGGTTTCATGAGATGGAGTGAGGGACTTGGGGGAGGGGGTCGTCGTCATCGTGAGCCAAAGAACTCCAAGTTCAAACATGCATAACTTTATGATTTTTTTACGCCATGTATGCGTTACAGTGTAATAAGCGAGAGACCCAAAACAACAACCTGATCTGTGAAATCGGTCAAATTCGTATAATGTCGGCAAGATGATTAGATTTTGATGGCGTAAAAGAAAAGGTCCGCATGCCTCTGTTGCTCGCTGTTCGTCCCACTCACCTTTTACAGCATATCGTTTGCTGGCATAGACGTAAGACGGGTTTTGCCTGCCATCTTCCTGTGGTGTTTCGTTAATCAGCCTCGTTAATCAAATTCCAGTCATTACAGGCATGTTACCTCTCTTGTTGTGTTTTCTTTTGCCCTTCATTCCTCTGTTTATTTGAGTTTGACCATCACCCGACACACCGGAATAGTTGACATTTTGAACAAGGCCATGGTGCTGCAGGGGTACATAAAACAACGAGGGATGCGCTCGTCAGAAATTACGCGCGTTAATGACTTGTCAGTATGCAGCTTTTCCGATCGTTACCTCCGGATGGAACTTGACATTAGAAGAATAAGAAGAAAAAAAAGCGTGGAGCTTAGCTGTTGCAGTGTCTTGCGCGAACAAAGCATGCATATAATATATATATATATAAATCCTGAAACTTTACGAACGATACAATACTGACCAAAAGAAGACAATGAACACGGGGACTCTCCCAAAGGGAGTGTGAACAGGCAAGTACATGTTGCACAACTTTCTTCAAGTCAAAACTGTATCCTGTCTCTCCTGCCGTGATTTAGTGCGCAATAGATGTTTACTATCCCAGTGTATTCACATGTATTTTATGTGTGTGTGTGTGTGTGTGTGTGTGTGTGTGTGTGTGTGTGTGTGTGTGTGTGAAACTGCAAGGTTACATCTATAGCGAATTTTGAGGGATATATCTGTGCGTGTCGCTCTTCTTGACTTCATCACATTGCAGTGCAAGGGAAGGGTTCAGGATTCTGAACTAGAGGGTAAATAGTCAGTCGTCCCGTCTGCCGCGCACCCTCACTCTCATCAGTTGCCCAAATGATATGTTGTAGGAGATGGCGATATAGAGACTCACAAAGAGAGACAGAAATATAGAGAAAAAACAAACAAACAAACAAAAAAACCCACAGACACAGTATTTAGAATGTGCGAGGTTAATGAGGCATGGTTCATCAAATTGGATTTGTTTTGAACGTCCAAATGAATTTGTTCAGTGGGAGAAATCGGATCTGGCGAAAATTAGGGCTGCAACAGCAAAATGTCTTTTGTCCCCAGCGACGCTGATCCGGCGAACTTCCACAAAACGGTGAGGATAATGTCGCTGACATTTAAAAAGAAAGATAAAACAAGAGAAAAAAGGGACTGGGTAGGGGAAGGAGACAGAAGGCTGCGACTGTGGGGGAAATGCAGAAACATTGCTAAAGACCTTTAAATTTCCGCTGTGAAAAAAATCAATTTACTGAGTCTTTCGCCTCGTTTTATGGTCATTATACCGTGTGTAAATTGTGTTCGCTGGTCTCCAACTAAATAGCTTTCGAAACATCGTCGAACACACACACGAACAAGCGCACACGCACGCACGCACGTACGCACGCGCGCACGCACTCACGCACGCTCGCGCGCGCGCGCACGCGGCACACACACACACACACCACACACCACACCACAACACACACACACACACACACAACGTGCACGCGCATCGCGCGCCATCAACCATAAACTGTGGTTTTCATTGGAAACAAACACAAAATTGCAGGCATTCAGCTGTATTTATCCGCATAGGCTATGTGTCACCCTTTCAAGTTTATGTGCAGGACCACTGCTATTGATTTATCGAATTACTTTATCATCATAGCAGAAATTGTTTGCACGAAATTCGGGATTTTTTCTTCGAAGATGGCCATCATCATGGCTCAGCGTCATCTACAGTTGTTTCTTTGCTGTTTGCCTCCCCGCCCTCCTCCACTCTTTCCATCTCTCTCTCTCTCTCTCTCTCTCTCTCTCTCTCTCTCTCTCTCTCTCTCTCTCTCTCTCTCAATCCGAAAAATCATCCGAATCTCTCTCTCTCTCTCTCTCTCTCTCTCTCTCTCTCTCTCTCTCTCTCTCTCAGTCCGAAAAATCATCCGAATCTCTCTCTCTCTCTCTCTCTCTCTCTCTCTCTCTCTCTGTCTGTCTGTCTGTCTGTCTGTCTGTCTATTTCTCTCTCTCGCTCCCTCTGTCTCTCTCTTTCCTTTTTTCTTATTCCTCTTCTTTTTTCCCCCTTTTTTCCTTTTGTCTGTCGTCATTCGAGACAGTGCACCAGCAGTCCAGTCGGTGCTGTACGGTTTACTGCACTGGAAGACTGCAATAAGGTCAGGCCAGGGAAGTAACGCTGTGTTGTTTACTGGCAGAAAAAAAGGGGAGGGGGGGGGGGGGATAGATAGCCATGCCAGTTACGTTTCTTACAAATGACTGCATAAAACGAAGGACTGTGACTAGTCATGTTGATAGTGATTGTACACGGCAATCAGTGTAATGAGGGAGTCGTCGACTTACACTTCTCGTGCCTGAGTCCACAAAGCAATATCTGCCCTCGGTATGATGTGAGAAGAGCAAATCATTTTGCATGATCATTAACTTGCTGAATAACGCGAATGGGTGGAAGACAGCAACATCTTGCAAGGTAGAATTGAGACAGGGGTATCGATTCTGTCAGAGACCACACGTTTATCTTTCTTGCTCATACACAAAAATGACGTCATCAAGAACAGTTAAGCATTTACTGAGTGACTCCTCCCCCCCCCCCCCCCCCCCCCCCCCACACACACACACACGAGAGAGAGACAGAGACAGAGACAGAGCATCACAATTTCAGTTTACCGTATCTTGAGCGCGAACCGTAATGTTTATTACCTTTCTCAATGTTTCATGTGACACAACATATGACACAACTGCGCAGCGACAGCACTCACATACACACACGCGCACGCACAGCAACGCACACGCCAGCACACACCACACACACACACACACAGGGGGAGGATTGGGGGGTAGGGTCATGGTGTTAAACTCCTGTTTGGACGTCAACAGAACATAACTCCTCTCCCATCCCTGCTTCACTGGGGGGGGGGGGGGGGGGGGGATTCGGGGGCGGGTTGGAAGAGAGAGAGAGAGAGAGAGAGATTCGGGAAGAGAGAGAGGGGGGAAGAGAAGAGGAGAGAGAGGAGGAAGAGAGGAGAGAGGGAGGGTTCGGGGCGGGTTGGAAGGAGAGAGAGAGAGAGAGAGAGGGTGGAACGTGGGATGGTGGCGTTTAACTCGTGTGGAAGTCAACAGCATATAAACCCTCTCCCCCACCTTGTTCAGTGGGCAGGAACACTCCACTGGACAATGGAATCTGAACCGCCGATAACCTGTGGTTCACCACAACCCTTTCCCCTCCCACACACAGTGTACCGTACACATCTCTGTGGCCCTCCTCCACCCCCCCCCTACCCCCCCGTCCCTCATTCCTCACTTCACTTCTTCCTTGCGATCCTCACCTTCCACTCCCCAAACCTCATCAGTGGCTAAGTAGGCTACTAGGCATGATGTAACTGCTCAGGTAAGGTATAAGGTCTTTGTAATCCCACCCGCACGCCCATTAAACTCGTCTGCCTCGCTCCTTCGGTCTCCCTCTCCCTTTCTTCCCCGCTCCCCGTCCTCCCAGCAAGTCCTCCATCATCGTGTGTGAATGCAACACACTTTCCAGTTCCGCCAGAACAAAGTTGATGCACCAGAGACAGGGTACATCCCGTCTTCCCCCACCCCACCCCCACCCCTCTGCTTTCTTTTCTCATTTTTTCTTTTTCTTTTTTTTAAAGTTGTAGACAGGCAGCAGCAAAGACGCATTCCTTCTTTGTGTTTGATGTGTCAGGAGCCGGGAACCTTAAAAAAATGGCTGACCTTTGGTTTCAGACGCGGAACAACAATTAAGCCGGGGGGGGGGGGGGGGGGGGGGGGTAGCGCAGGTAAACAATTCCTCGCCGTCATTATGACAATGGCTTTACAAAGATGGCGAATGAAGGGATTGGGATGAAGAGAGTGTTGCAGTGTAACAGTCGAACCTTTCGCGTCGGGACCGTGGAATTTTGTCTTGCTATAACAGAATGATTTGTTCGGCTTCAATCTACATCTGAAGTTCACTTTCGTCTCCTGCGTGAGCGTCGTCAGTAGATCCCAGCCTGGTTGTGTTAAGCCCATCCATGGTGTCTAATGGAGACACAGCTCTTGTGAGTTTGTGGAATTGTCACCACTACGGGGAGAATTATAAACCAACAGCCTCCCAAGACCGCCGGTGAAAGACAGAATCTGGGCATGGAAAGAAAGGCCCACAAAGAAAAGAAAAGTAGCTAAAAGTAAGTGAAGAATGAACAATACAAAAAATATCGTTTTTTTTCCCCCAATAGATCGATTGTGCATCCAACACAAGGGACATGGAACTGTGTGTATCTTTGTTGTTGCAAGTACTTCTTTGTTTTTGGTTTCATGGACATCAAACCAACAGCAGAAAACAATGAAATTATGTTCAGTTAACTTTTAGACCAGCAGTTTATATGTCAAAAGCAGATAACAAACCTAAGTGCCCATTGTTTTCAGACAAACGGACGATGTGTTAAAAGCAACAGAAGTTGAGATCGTGTATATGTATGAACGCTTGTGCGGGAGGTGGAGAGGGGAGGGGGAAGTTAGACAAGAGCGTGTCAAAAGCAGAGAATATCAAAATGATAGAGTTTTGCAGGTAGACTGTTATCTATTGCCTCGGATGCAGAGGTCACTAACTTGGTATACCTCATACCTCTTAATCCTGTGGATGATACGCCAAAAGTAGGAATTTTTGCAGGTAGACTGTTATCTACTGCCTCGGATGCAGAGGTCACTAACTTGGTATACCTCATACCTCTTAATCCAGTGGATGATACGCCAAAAGTAGGAATATTCAAACAGAGAAGATATGTCTTTCGCACCCTTGTGGTTCTGTGAACTTATCAACTGATCAGCCCATGGAAATGTCCTACATCTCCCAAGAATCAGCTTTCCTTTGATTTCATTTGTGGAGATGTTAGGAAGTTTTTCTTACGATAAAAATTTGCACAATTTTGCTCACGTGTCGCTCGATGCCTTAAACGTACTCATTATACGCCAAAATCCTCTCATTGCTGGTGATTGAAGTAAATGAATTATGAATGTTTAGGGAAAATAAACAGTAAAAGGCGAATCAGAGACAAACTGAAAGTAATGAAACAAGCATTCTGATTTAAAAAAAAAAAAAGTCTCAGTCGCACAAAGACCCATGCGCGTTTGCTGGTTTATCACTGTTTAATCATCCAAGAACATAAATATACTCACTTAGGGCTGTCAAGTTATCAAATAACTTTGACAACCGCCTTGGTGACAAAATATGTTTATTCTCTTGTAGTGAAAACCATGACAAGAAACTTGGGATACTTAAATCAAAATAGTGCAGGTCCACATAGATAACCGGAGTCTATTTCTGTATCCCTAATATCTTAGCTGTTGGTCCCGATGAGAAACACATTAGGCATGTAAGTTTGTAGATTACACTCTTAACGATATTATATTCACATACATTTATTTTTCATGTTTTCATATATGTGCTTGAACCAATGTAAAGCAATAGAGAAAGAAACACGAAAAGAAAAATGCTAATGTCTTTAAGACGTTTGTCTGAACTAATTTCTCTGACTAGCCAGCTGTGCGGATTCCATCGCTATAAACGTATTCGGTAAACATTTTGGAGTGGGTAGGATTCCAATCGAGGGAGAACTTAATGAAGATTCATATATAATGAAAGATGTGTGTGTGTGTGTGTGTGTGTGTGTGTGTGTGTGTGTGTGTGTGTGTGTGTGTGTGCGCGCGCGCGTGCGTGCGTGCGTGCATGCGTTCGTGCGTGTATGTGTGTGTGTGTGTGTGTGTGTGTGTGTGTGTGTGTGTGCGTGCAGAAATGCAAACCTTTCGGAAATGTGCAATTCAAGGCAAAACATAATTTAAGGGGCTTTTTTTCGCTGATTTTTACTGTTTATAACTTCTGAAATACGCTTTTAATCAAAACACTTTTTTATGATTATGATAACCTGTTTTCGACACTGAATTTCCATGTTGTTTCTGCACGCGAGTGTGACCTTTCTCCACGCAACAGCATCATGAACCACCGCGATCTAACTCTGTGAACATCCGGTTTATCTCGTGTCTCTTCCTCTGACCCCGGAAAACTACGCCATTTACGAGGGGGGAAAAAACCTCACAGAGCTCAGTTGCGGCTATCCAGGTTGGTTTGGCAACCAGCGCAGCGAAAGACTGAACAGATGAGATGATGGAATGAATATCCTACACGATGGGTGAGTCCTCGCAGTGAAATCAACTCCTTAACATTGTGGTTGTGAACACACACACGTATGTTGTCAAGGGTGAGGAGGCTGCATGAAGCATAGCATGCGATGAGATGCCCATTATGAAACTTCTGCTCACAGAATGACGTCTGCATTATGTTCGACATGAAAACTTCACGCAAACTCCACAAAGACCTTGCTCAGAAATGTTATGCTGGATTCAATTTTTTTTTCTTCTTTTTTTTTTTAATAGTTTTTTTAAAGTAGAATTTTTTTTCCCCTCAGTTTTATCAGATTCTCGTGGGTAATAAATCATGTTTTATGGCATTTTAAGTATATTAAATGGAAACTGGTCTTTAAAAAAAAGCATTGAACCCATGTGACAGCCATTATATGAATTGTAGTTGATCATATTAAGATACAACAAAACCATTCGGATAAGTTAAAACGTATTTCAAAAATGAAAAATTATTGAAAAATAAAACGTTTAGTTCTAGACTAACGGACGCGGTGTCGAAATTAGGGGCAAAATCGCTCTCAGATTAGTTGTTAGTGCGCCCGATTGTGACACGATCCTCACAGCATAGAGTACTTTTATTTCTTTATTTCATTTTTTTCCCCTCGTGGTTGCTGTTGGAACATTTTTTCTTAACGTTTTCACTCACTCACTCACTCACTCACACACACACACACACACACACACACACACACACACAACACACACACACACACACACACACACACACACACACTAAACAGCTTTCTCACAAAGCTGCATGCGCGTGAGTCACCGGCAAACATGAAAAGTGTAGAGCTTCATGTCTGATGTTGCATCAGCTGAAGGTTATCAACACAATTAGGATTGTCGAGCACATTTATGCAGTCTGTAAAAACATAATAATTTACACAGTTCTCTCTCATTATTAATAAATCCAGCATAGTGTTCTCCTCTCACTTCCTCTACCATGCCATCTGACCACCTCTGCCCCCACCCCTACCCTTCTCTCCCGTCCGCCTGCTTCCCTCCCCCTATCTCCCCCCCCCCTCCTCCCACTCCCCCCCCCCCCCCCTCCCACCGTTCCATTCTCTCACTGTTTGGAAATCCCCCACCATCCGCAGCAGACCTCCAGGCCTCCACGACGTCCATCAGGCAGCAGCCAATCAGATAAAAGGCTCGGGGTTCCTTTGTCTCAGCTTTGATTGATCCAAGGTGGTAGTAACTTGGAAACCAATCACTATTGTTGTTGTTCTCTTCTCTCTCTCTCTCTCTCTCTCTCTCTCTCTCTCTCTCTCTCTCTCTCTCTCTCTCTCTCTCTCTCTGCAGTTGGATCCCTTGCCCCCCTCACTCCGTCCCCCACTATTGCCCCCCCCCCCCCTCTCCCTCTTCTCTCTCTGTGTCTTTCCGTCTCTGTCTGGCTGTTTGTCTGTCTGTCTGTCTCTCTTTCATTCTGCCTGTCTGTCTGCCTGCCTGTCTCACTCACTCTCTCTGTCGCTCTCTCGCGCGCGTGCGCACTCACGCACACGCACACACACACGCACGCACACACACGCGCGCGCGCACACACACACACACACGTACACACACGTACACACACACACACACACACACACACACACACACACACACACTCACAACACACACACACACACACACCACACCACACACACACTTGCACACACTTACACACACTCACACACACACACACACACACACACACACACACACACACACACACACACACAACACACACACACACACACACACAGCACACACACACACACACACACGACCTCGTAGTGAGCGTGTACGCCGTCGGCGAAGTTGGGCAAAGTTTGGATGGATCGGCAGCAAGTGACGCGCGAGGGGTTTGGTGGTAGTGGTGCTGGTATAAGTGGTGGCGCAAGGCCTGAGCAGAACTCTCTCGAGCTGTGGCTGC
>CM065724.1:30994599-30999599 GCA_033310375.1 Conus canariensis
GTATCAAGTATGCTTCTTTGTTTCTTTCCTATGTTGCCTGTATTACAAGACAACGTCTCTCTCTCTCTCTCTCTCTCTCTCTCTCTCTCTCTCCTGTGTGTGTGTGTGTGTGTGTGTGTGTGTGTGTGTGTGTGTGTGTGTGTGTGAGGAGATGGTGGTTGGATGTGAATTGATCATTGCGTAACTGGATGAATGCATTTTGGGCCGGTGCTTGTTCGTCTGTATATTTTGTCCTCTTTATTTGAATTTTTGACGTGGTAAGAGCTTAGGTTTTATTCAATATTAAGCGCCATAGATGCCCATTATGATGATGATGATGATGATGTTCCAGCATATGCGTGCGCTCTTGTATTTACCTGCACGCACGCTGTTTTGCAAGCTGGTTTGAACAAATCTTTATCTAGAGATACAAAATACTACACACCCATAAGAAAAACAAGAAGCTTACAATATGCTGAACACGAAAATTGTAGCTGCTTTTATAACGACTTTTTAACTCGGCACAAACTCAGTATGAACAGAACCATAGTCTTTTCAATGATCGGTGGATAGCACGCTACCAGTTACTTTTCACTTAAATCCATTACTATCATGGTTTTTTTTTCTTTTTTTCTTTTCTAAAGTAGACCCATGTAGAGTAAGAAGAAGAAGGGGAAAAAAAGGAAAGTACATAAACGAAAGAAAGAGGGAGCCACAGGTTAACTGCCTCGTCGATATTTAGATTTGCTTCTGAAAAAAAAAGAAGGTCGTTTTCTATATTAGAAGGAATTTTTACACCAGTGATAAGTCTCCTAAATCATGCCCACCCACTCCAAACAAGAACATAGGTAAAGTTGATTTAGAATTTCAAGACTGATTTCTGGACATGAATTCATGTATAGTCCCGAATACTTGCTACATTTGTTTTGAAATCAGAATTTTCTGCGGGAAACAGCTCGCGTTGATTACCAAGTGACTATTAAGATGTTCAAACCTAGACAAATCCCCAATGTTTTTGTTTTTTTTCCCCATCAGAATGACTGTTTTCAACCCTGACTGGCTTCCACCCAGCATTTAATATGCTCTGGGTTTATGTAGGAAGACTAGATCCACACAGTTCAGTTTCGTCCACTTCATGAATACATCTCAGAGTGTTGCTCATAATTATTTCCTGACCATCTGTGAAGCTGTCTATACTACTTAAACCTGACATGTGGCTTACAGTGTTATGGAACGAACGCGTTGACAGTACAGCCATGTCACATCTCTCAGAACCAAGTGAAACGCTAACGCGTCATCTTCATCATCTTCAGGTTCATTATAGATTTAAGAAAAAAAACAAAACAAAAAGAAACTCTGCAAATGCTGTGGCCCTTGATGCCCTATTCTGATGGTGACCCCAGTTCCCATCTCCTCTCCGCATCCATGGCCGTGCTGAGCTGGCGTCGAAGTCGTCGGTGTCAGAGAAAGTATTTATGGGCTGTCGTTGAATAGACGTGGTGGCTTCATACATACACTTGCACAGTTTTATTACCGTCATTTCTTGGCTTAGTTTGTCTCTCTTGTATCTCTCTCTCTCTCTCTCTCTCTCTCTCTCTCTCTCTCTCTCTCTCTCTCTCTCTCTCTCTGTATATTGTATATATGTCTGTGTGTGTTGCTGTCTCTCTGTCTGTCTGTCTGTGGCACACACATACACACACACGCACGCAAACACGCACACACAGAACATGTACGCATATACTAGTCCATGCGCGCGCGCGCGCACGCACACACACACACACACACACACACACACACACACACACACACACACACACACACACACACACACTCACAAAGCGCGAGGAATAGTGAATAATGTACATCGCGGAATTTTACTGATATTGCAGAAAGGTATAAGGTTATAGGTAAGCAGTAATTGTTTCTCTCTCTCTCTCTCTCCTCTCTCTCTCTCTCTCTCTCTCTCTCTCTCTGACAGGAGAAAACACACTAGCATGATTATAGTTGATACAAAGAGGTTTGCTATTATGGTATACATCTGCACGTCCTGTCACTGCGTGGACAAAATTCAGTGCCCTGTTTTCTTGACTATAATGGATTAAAGACTTTTATCTATTTATTTATTGTTGTTTGTTTTTCATGAGGTTTTTATTAGTATTTTATATATATATATATATATATATATATTATATCTATCTATCGTTCTGTCTGTTTCTATGCTAGTTACTAAAATTGAAGGAAACTGACATGAGTTTGAAGAGTAGCACCGCCATTTTGTCTAGAGGTGTGACGTAATATCCACAGCAGGTATCTTCTGTTTCTGAAGTTTGATAACCCTGAGTATGGACATGGATCTGAGAAATTTCAGGCCATATGTGGACTATGGGTTGTTTCACTCGGAAGTTGCAAAACATCGTTTTGTTTCAAAAGAAACTTGCAGCACGGTGTTTTGTGAGTTTCTCGCCAAACGAAAATTTATAAGAAGCAGGGAAGCTTTTTGGCGCGTGAACTCATTTCACGACCTGCCTAGATTGCCCAGTTACATTTCTTAGGTTTCATATCATGACCAAATGAACATCACTCCTGGTAAACTAATGAAAATACCTCGTTTGATGATCAGATCGCACACGAGAAGTCGACAGGTCCGCTTGAAATTTTTGATAAAAACTTTGTTTTGGATTGATTTATTCCATAGCCGAATGTGAGAAGCTATACTTTCGATTGAGAGAAACAGGCACCAAAATCAAAGTAGGCGGAACTCACTGTCGATTGCTGGTGTTCGCCAGTCGAATAGTCGGCGGTGCAATGTAACGGCTTGAACATGTGGCCTTTTGCCGGGAGTTGGGCCTCTGTAGAATGGGTATGTCACCTGGAAACAGTACTGAGTGACCAAGGCTTACTTCATCAGAGAATGTTTCTTACATGAGGCATACGGGAGAAGGTAGATCTCGGCAGAGGTCGACCAGTCTATTGACTTAAGTCATACTTCTCCCGAATCCATTGTAGGACTGGTGCTTTGTGACTTACCATCTAACAGTCACACAGATACATCAAAACTGTTTCTGCCGCGCGAAATCCTCCTTGTCTTAGCTGCACCATCTTCTGTCTCCCCCCCCCCCCCCCCCCCCCCCCCTTCCTTTTTTTTTTTTTTTTTTTTTTTTTCTCGTGATTGTCATTGCTTACAGGATCCGGGTCGTTATCCAGACGTATCCAGTGTAAATCTTTCGAAGTCGTAGAAATCAATACACATTGGGATCTGTGCATAATTTCTTGCAAAATGTTCGAAAATGAGAAATGTTATATCTTGCCGTGTTAGAGAAAGTGAAAAGAAACATTTTCAGATCCGAACTTTGATGCAGGTCCGCACCAATGTTTGCTGGGTTCGTCTTCGGGGCACATTGCATGATTCCACGAAGTTTAGTTAAAAATAGACCAGAAATTGCTGCGTAATGTGGCTGACAGACAGGCAAACAAACCAGCAAACGTGGATGGAGGGGGTGGGAAGGATGTTTGTGAAACAACTGTTCGGTGAAGAAAACGGCCTCTTGCCAGGCCTAACGGAACGACAGGGAATGGCTGGGTGACGAGGTTGATGCGGCGGAGGAGGCTGTAGTTAACGACATGATGCCCATTTATCGTACTGCTAAGACGTCGCAGACATCTTGAAGGTCCGGCCCAATCAAGGCTAAAGATGGACGACCTGTGTCAAGTGGCAAGGAGAAGCTTGCGAGGCTGGCGGAACACTTCCAGTAAACTACTCAACGGGCCCCAATCAGACAATCCTGCCTGGCCTGAAGACCATGCTGTTACCCTTCAAGACGATGAGGAACACCGAGGCGCCAGGTAAGGAGGACATCGCGTCCGAAATAAGAAAAGCTGGCGGTAAAACGGCTGTTCAGTGGCTTTTGAAGATCTGCAACCTTGCGTGGAACACTGGAGAGACACCACATGACTCCTACCACAGGACTGTGCATCATCAGTAACCTAGAGAAAAAAAAATTGCTGACTGTGACAAGTACTGACTAAGTTGCTAGACGATCCTAAACGGGATGAGAGATGTCGTCGATGGCAATGTGTTCAAGGAGAAAGCACACCTAAGACCTCAGTGACCATGCATGGAGCAAATGTTCATTCTCCGACATCTCATTAAGAAGACAATACTACCATCTTCCTCTTACACTTGGCTTATTTCAGAAGTGCTTTCGACAATATCTCCAAACTCTCCTTGTGGAGAATACTTCTTTACAATAGTATTCCCGTCAAAATTGTCAAGGCCATTGTATTCTGGTGCTGTGTAAAATCTGAGGACGGCTTCGGTGGCTTCTGCCACGTGCTCATTAGGCGTGTGTCAGGGCTGCAGTCTTTCACCGACCCTTTTCACCGTTGCAGTGGACTGGGTCAGAAAAAAGTAGCTCCCTGCAAAGCCATTGACTGGTTTGAAGGACATAAGTTGTTGAACCTTGACCAAACGGATGATACCGCAGCAGCATGATGAAGATCTGTCAACAACCATGGTGAAGATACATCAACGACCATGGTGAAGATCCATCAACAACCATGGTGAAGATCCATCAACAACCATGGTGAAGATCCACCAACAACCATGGTGAAGATCTATTAACAACCACGGTGAAGATCCTCCAACAACCATGATGAAGATCCATCAACACCCATGATGAAGATCTATCAACAACCATGGTGAAGATCTATTAACAACCATGGTGAAGATCCACCAACAACCATGGTGAAATGGCCCATCATCTGAACTGTAGAATAGAAACAGCCTCGGCAGGGTTTAACCAACTCAACAAAATCTGGTCATCCAAGAAGTTTTCTCTGGAGACCAAACTGAAATTTTACAACCCGTCAACCCTAAAAAACGGTTACGAAACATGGCACTTGAGGCTGTCCAAGGGAAGGAGTTTGATGCTTTCCGCTAGAACGATCCTAGACATAAAGTAGTGTAACTATCACCCATGATGAACAATCAAAAAAAGCGCAGTAACCAAACTCCGTTGTCC
>CM065724.1:31002099-31012099 GCA_033310375.1 Conus canariensis
TACACAAAGCCTGCTACATATAGGTTGTGTGTGTGTGGGGGGGGGGGGGGGTGCGTGCGTGTGTGTGTGTGTGTGTGGCGCGCGCGCGCGCGCGCGCATATCGTCTCCGTCAGGAAAAGCCGCACAATGAGCTTGTTTTTTCAGTGTTAGCGTCATTCCAACTGATTGCTGATATTTCACTGGTTGTGGGTCTGGAAGAGAGAATTATTGGCACTTGTATAAAAACTTACATTTTGTGTGGTAGTTTAGCTTATTATGGGTCATTGTGCTTAAATGTTATTCTGTAAAATGAAAAAGAAAAACTCTAATGGATAGTGCTATGAATATAACCCATGACATTTCGCTGTTGGCGAGCTGACAAAATATTGTGAGTTTCAAAGTGGAGTGATTGCAGGCAGTACGCTGTAAATTTAATTTGGAGCCATTAAGCCTATCCCCACTTCCCGTGAACGAGACGAAGCCCGTGCCTAGCTGATTGCAAGGGAAAAAAACATCGGACTGAATGCAAAAACTTACAGCAATTTGTAATGATCGATTACTATTACAGCAAACCTTCGCTGAACTTCGGCATGAACTTACAACATATTCAAGTTTTCTTAATTGAATTCGACGATCCATTATCATCTACTCATAGGTCGTTGTGTTGCGCCAAAATATGGAACCTCGTCTTCATTAAAGTATTCGTGCTTTAGAAAGACAACCGAAGGTGCACATTTGCGTCATTGGGTACAGATCCTAGGCCGCCTCTGGGAAAAGGCCCAGTGACGGTGAAGAAAGACCCATTGACCACAGAGAAAGTCTTGCTGACAGCGGGAAAGACTGCAACCCTTGGATCCTCTTCACAAGGCATGGAAGACCATGTGACAGAAGAAGCTTGCCTGTGCCTGGAGTTGTACTGTTTTCACCTGTCAGCAAAACAGCGATGAGCTGGGCTGCAGGATGCGCGCAGCAGCTCGCTTGGTGGTGGCGCCTTTCGCAGGCGGGCTGTGTTGTCTTGGAATATGGGATGGTATACCCATGGAGATGCTTCCATGGTGGTTCTCTGTGTCACGTCTGGTGGTCACACAATGGCATCCACCAGGCAGCGTGCATACTTGAACCGTATGCAAACACAATGCGGGCTTCCAAGGGTAGTGCTGGATCGCTCCCGGTTAACTGGTTCAGCAGTTTGGGATATTACTTCTTTGGTTCCCACTGGCACCTTCGGGTGTATTTCTATCTTTTTTTTTCTCCATGCTCAAAAGAGATGATTGGAGGTGCACATTTGCGGCACTGGGCACAGATCTTTTAGTACCGGTTTCATATTTGAGGCACTGGGAACAGATCTTTTAGATCCGACTTCACAATTACGGCACTGGGTACAGATCTTTTTTTTTTTAGTTCCAGCTTTCACTGCGTCAAGTGTTTTTTAAGCAGAGATCGTATTTTCATTGATATAGCCTTGTGCCGAAAAGATAATCTTCCCAACGGATCACATCCATTAGGTTAAGGGCGAGGTTTCCACTTCCCAATCGGAAGGAAGTTAACGGAATTTTGCGAATCACATAGCTCGACATATGCAGTACAATTAATAAATTAAAGTAACAGAGATGAGAAACAAGACAAGGTACAATCTAGTTTCTAGTTAATCTTCTTTCCGTTGAAAAGCCACTTGTCTTCTATTTGAGCAAGAGACATGTTGTCTTAAGGAGCTAAAGAAAGAAATCTTTCTGAATTATCTTCAGTAGTAATTTTTGTCCTGTGCACCAAAAATGATCAGGTCCTCTGATTGATGGATGGGGCCTTTGGCAGCTTCACCGTCTATCCCCATACTCTGCAAAATACTGATCAGTTGTATTTGACTGAAATTTAACGTTCGTCCTTCTGAGCTTGGAACACTGAATAGGCTCTGAAATCCGTTTTTAGCCTGGTCTTTGTGCAAAAGTTCACTAAGTTATTTCCTAAGTTCTGTGAACTTGAATACTACACCCTCTCCGCATGAAATGTTTACTTACGAATCAGTAAGGCAAATTTTAGAAGGTCAATCAACTGCAAGCTGATTTTCATCACAGGAAAGTTTTTACAAAGTTACTTCCCTTAGCGGAAACCCAAACAGTTCCCAGTACATTTCGAACGATCCTTTTTCCACCGCGTAAACGGGGGCAGCCGAGTAAACGCCTAACGAACTGAAAGTCAGCGTGATTAACAAGACAAACATTGTTGTGATTACCTTGATGGCGTCATCAGACGACCCAAGGTGACGATTTCAGAGTTCCTCTAGTTCACGCTTTTGAGTCATGTTTTGTTTTGTTTTTCACAAAGAGAATGCATGCGGATGTATCATTTGTAATCTACGTATTCTACATCTCATAAGGAGATTTATATATATATATATATATATATATATATATATATATATATATAATTTTCTAAAGTAAGTTTCTGTTGTTGTGTTCAGAGTGACTTAATGGAAAAGTTAAACAAGCACAAATAATGGAAACAAAGGCATTGAGAGTTCCATATCATTATGGGACGCTGAGCTTAAATGGGCTAAGAATGGACACTGGGCTTAGATGTGTTAAGAGCGGTTTTCATTAAAGAGGGGGTAATTTTCACAGAAAGTTGGACGCAAATGATGATCACTGTTAAAACTCATAATGAACATTGTATTTGAGAATTGTTCAAAATGGTCTGACAAATTGAATATTGAAATACCATGGGACAAAATCTTTCTAAAAGTACATAAAAACAGAGGCGTGAAATTCAAATGGCTGCGGCTGAGGATTATTCATGTAATTCTAGCCACAAATGTTGTATTAACTGTAACAGGCGTGACGTCTACCACAACGTGTACATTTATAACTGTTGACCATGTACTGTGGAATTCTGCACATTCAGATTTGTTTTGTTTTGTCTCTGGAACAGTTATTTCATTAAAAGTGTGCAACGCCTTGACACATAATAATTCAAGATATAATGGAATTTTATTGTGTGGTTAGGATGAAAATGCAACTATTTATAGAACTTTTCAGTTTGATATTTGAGTTTGCTAAAGCTACATTTACAAATGCTAAGTAGAAAAATACATACCAACTCGGTCTCAGAGACAACTGAAAATGTTTCTTTGTTTTTATGTAGAAGGGCTTATTCGAAAGATGACCTGTAATTTGTCAATATACTAATTGGACCATAAATCTTTATTTAACCCTCAGAATAGTTTAAAATGCAGATTTAAAGCATTTTGTTTGCTGTATTATTCTTAGCATCCCCAGTGTGGACGGAGTCTAAACATATGCAGAGGAGATGTATGTTTTATCTGCCTTTTTGTTACCCGCGTGTCTGTCCGCACGAGTACAAGGAATCTACGCACCCGTTTAAACACACACTGCAGAATAGACAGCCAGTGTCCACTCTTAAGTGTACAGTTTCATCACCTAGTTGCCAGGTTGAAAATATGTACAAAGTAAAACTGGGATGTCATGAATTGTGACAAGGGGAAAAAATGCAAAATAGTTTCAAGCACAAAGACTGGAGAATGGCCCACAAAGGTAGAGAAATAGTGGACGAGTGTGAAAATAGACAAAAACAACAACAACAACAACAACAACAGCAGCAACAACAACAACAAAGTAAAAAAGTGACAGAAAAGAGAAATTTGTTAGTATAGAACTTCCAGAAGCCTGGGAGCTGTTTGTACTGGAAACATTCCCATGGGGGCCTTGGCTCGTGTAAAATATACTTTAAAAAGATCAAGCATTTTAATTGCGTTTAACATGTGATGTAAGCATATTCATACAATCGTAATTATATTTTCGTTTAATGATTATGGTTCAACACCGTTCCCTGCCTTTTTGTTTTACATTATTATACAGCATTAAAATGGTCAATTCAATGTTTTTGTTTTCTGTGGTTTGTGTCAGCCTGTTAACTTTAGTTCTCTCTCTCTCCTCTCTCTCTCTCTCTCTCTCTCTCTCTCTCTCTCTCTCTCTCTCTCTCCCCTCTCTAAATGAATAAACTGTCTTACGCAGTGGGCGGAAGACACTGGAAGCAAAGTGGTTTTGATCGGGCCACTTTACCTCCGGCAGTATATTTATTCTGTATTCCGTACTGCAGAAATACCTAATATTTAAACATATAAAAGAAAATTATATTTGCTCTGCAGACTCAAAAAAAAAAAAAAAAAAAAAAAAAAAAAAAAAAAAAAAAAAAAAAAAACAACCTTCAATACACTTAATTGTAACATCATGTGAAATGTACAGAGAAAGAAAAGTTGGTGTTGGAAGCAAAATGGTAAAGATTCTTCGATGTGTGTATCATAATGTTAGGCCGTGAATGATATGACTCAATGTTCATAATAATTTTTTGAGAGCCCAGTGGGTTCAGTGTCGGCATCTTATGGTATTTTCATTCCTGACAAATAAACTAACATTAGAAATGGCTTCACAAGGAGATTTTGGAACACAGTTACTACCCGGCATATCCCAGATGCTGACACTGTTTTTGACGATGTTGTTATTTTAGCCACATATTATCCCAAAGGCAGACCAAACCAGTTTGATATTTTCAAATGGCTGGCGAATAATTATGTGATGAATTCTTATATGGAAAAAAGACTATAACAATTGAATTTTTACAAGGAAGATCTGTGACAGAAAGAGAAAAGTGGGAATATGGTCATACACATACAGAATTAGGAAAATTGCCATTAGATGTGTTATTTTTTTTAACACGTTAAAGTTCAAAGATGTTTTTTTAACACGTATGTCACCACTTTGAACGTTAGTAAGCAGGCATCAATCGAAATGGTACTGGTAGATCTTGGTCGACACCTGTGGCTGAAATGTCGAATTCAGTGTGTAATCTGGAGGAAAGACTACTCAGTACAATACACACAAACAGAGAGTAGCTGGGCAAAACATCTACGTGAGACGATCGTTATTCGTGAGTGGATTTGGAGAGGTTGCAACAAAATGTTGGTGATAAATCAGTTTTCTGTCTGTTTTAGGCAGAGATTCACTGGTCAGTATGCGCAGTCTTGGCATAATAAGATTCACACCTTTGAACAGTACTTTGGTTGTAAGCAGTCACTGCAAACTGAAAATTATGTAGATCACAAGATGTTATGATACCACAGGGAAGCATGTGTCAAGTCTGTATGGGATCTTTCTCCTGTCTCGGAAAACTTGTCAGTCCTCCAACTGTGAACTACGGCGCATCAGTTCTAATCGGAAATTCTTGCCCAACGACGCTACCTTTAAACATTCTCTCTAGTATGGGTTACTGTGATTTCGTTTCGTTTGGTCTGCCTTCTTCCATGCACTCCCTTCAGCAGGGCCTCCTTCGGTCAAGGCTAACCATGGATGATACATCTAGTTGTCCTTACTGGCGGTCTGGCTTGAGCCGTGTCGCTTGTGGCAGTGATATTGATACGCGAGTGGCTGTCTCTATCCCAAAGGTGGCACCTATATGGAGCGTCTGGTCTGAAGCAGTTAGTGTTGTCTTTTCTGTCTTGCCTTTGTTGCACTTGACAGATTCTTTCCTCTTGTCTCGAGGTGTTGCTTTAGGGCACCTCTCCACCTGGAACGGTCAGCAGCAACTTCCTTCCAATACCGGGATCGATGCCAAGAACTCTTATGTCCGTCTTGCACACATCATTGTACTGCAGCTGAGGGTGGCCTGGGGACACCGTTTTAAATGCCAGCTCACCATAGAGGATGTATTCTGGGAATTGTCCAGCCAGCAAGTGGTGGACATGGCCCATTCAACGGAGTCTGCGTTGCTTGTGCCCGGCGTACATAATGGGGAGGTCAGCGTGAGACATGACTGCTTCCTTTGACGATTACAAAATTTCAACACACACACACACACCGCGCGACACACACACACACACACACACACACACACACACACACACACACACACACACACACACTCACTCACTCACAAACACAACTATACTGGAGACATGCGCCCTCGTAACACCTAGACTTACGACGCCGCTGACCAGTCTGTCCTCCAAGACTACCTGACCATCTTAAACGTGAAATTTAAAGAAAGAGCCTTCTCTTTTCAATGGCTTGTCTAGTTTAACATTTGCGTTGACATATTCTTAACATTTGCGTTGACATATTCTTTATGAATATATATAAACACCTACCAATGACCATACACTTAGGCACAACTCCTGACAACTGCTGTCCCCTGAAAAACTAACATTTCCGCCAAACAGGTTTAAAAACTTTCATAGGACGGATGACAAGGAAAACAGCAAAAGGTTATTTCAAGATAAAAAGTACCAACTTTACACGCAAGCAGTTTGTCGACTAGGGAAATTCATCGTAAGCAAACGATGTTTGTATTGTACAAAATACTAATACATAATGCATGACGCTTCAAAACCCTGTCCAAGAACAACAGTCGACATTCCATGAAACAATTCAGACAAAATATTGAAATACACTATGTCTTAGAAAGCCTGAATGTTTTTTCATCAGTGACATACAAGAAAAACACACACACCGACGGGAAAAAACAACCAATAGCGTACTTTTTAATTCTCAATATTCAGCACAGAGTTCGGCAGTACGTAACACTGTTTTCCGTCCAGCAAACTCCAAGGTGCGAAGACAATGTTTTCCATCAAGAGGAAACTAAAGGTCACCAAATAATCAGTGGGGAAAAAAATCGACACACAAAAATTACTGGTTATGCTCGCGACAGTGTGTTGGCAAAATGTTGACATATACAGGTATAGGTTTTATAACGAAAAAAAAAAAAAACACCTATAGGGGCATCGA
The DNA here is from genome assembly GCA_033310375.1 of Conus canariensis. Taxonomy (NCBI): domain Eukaryota; kingdom Metazoa; phylum Mollusca; class Gastropoda; order Neogastropoda; family Conidae; genus Conus; species Conus canariensis. Next base: position 31,008,876 of record CM065724.1, read on the forward strand.
AGACCATCGTAGAATTATTATTATCATTATTGTTAGGAGTACGAATAAAGCGTCTATCATCTGTTAGAAACCAATCTCTAAGCGTTTCACAGTCCACGCTCTCCTTTACTCAGCGGGCTGTCTACCTAGGAAGAACTGACAGAAGAGCTGTGTGCTGGCGCGACATTCAGTCGTTTTCAGCGTCTTTCAGTCTTGCCGTCAGTATACGTGTCATCCATACCAACGGTCAAACTGGCCTATTTTCCGAACAGTTGGTGATGGGATTTTACGTTAAGTGTAAGATGTCATGCGCGCGTTCACACTCGGAACCTCAGCTTATAAATGTTAGCTCCGAGAGGAAAATCCCCCCATACCGAAACGCCCCGACGGAAAGTCGAACCCGCAATCTCAGAGTCACGAGGATCACCAGTCCGGCGCTCTAGCAGCTAAGCTGTTCAAGTTATTTATTTGTTATTTATTTATTTACTTATTTATTTGTTAATTTATTCATTTTTGTCTTTGAAGCGCAAAAAACTTGTGAAGTCCCCAAACGATTGTGGGGTACTCTCGTTCGATGGTGGAGTACCTTTTTGGGAAGGCGACAGTTTTCTCACGGATAAACATCAAGGCTGTAAAAGACCATCCTGTTCCCAAAGAGCTGCTCCTAGTCCAGTGGAGCTCGCGTCAGTGCGAAAAACAATCTTACTGCAAGTCAGGCAGCAGAAGACCTGGGTAAATTGTGAGGATCCACTGGATCTGCTATTAATCTTGCAATCACTTGTCGGTCCAGGTGACGGATCTTTTACTATCTGCTGTAATAAGATCATTGAAGGGGGCAACGATAGTGGCAAAAGCAGCATCACTTGTTGAAATTTGAAAACTCAACAGAACAAAATAGACAACAAAAACCTAGTTTGACCAGAGACAAAACTCAACCTTTGGCCTTCTTGTCAGCACAACGGTTGCGTTTGTTTGCAGACTCTTTCACTTGTCCCTGCGCTAAACAACTTGCATCCACGTATCTATGATCTGAAGACGGATGAGAGAATAATGGAACCAGCACTGTGACTACTCTTTCGAAGGTTCACCAGTCACTTGTTTTATTCCAGGGAAGAGTATTCTGCCCTTTGGAAGTGTCTTTCGACAAATGTCACAAGATCGACAATACTTGGCAACGTCTGACCTAAAACTTGGCCAGTAAAGATGGGAGACTACCCGTGCCACAGTTCTTTGAACACCAAAGAGTTCTGCTGTAGCAGTGCCATGTAATACATTCTGTATGGTTTGTCTCAGTGAGTGGGGAGCGACAATCTGATGTATTTTATCTGAACATTTTTGCAAAAAAACACTGTCTTCCATCACGAAAGAACATTTGTCCTTTTCATATGAAACAGTGACACTTTCAAAACATTTCGCCGGCGTACCATTCTCCGTTCAAAGTTCTTTGAGTTTATTTGGAGTTGCAGCCGGAGTTGGTTTAGTGGAGCAAGAAGAGGGTTGACAGGTTGACTGAGAACGAGTTGTGACCATAGCTTGTGGGTGACATACAAAAGACCAACCATTTTCACCATTCGTGGACGACATACCAGGTGCAGTAATCAAATGAGATTAGTGAGTCAGAAATTCAAAAACACATACAAATATCTTACCACAAAACCTAGGTGTGGAAACAGATAAGTTAAAAAAAAAAAAAAGATGATTTAGCATAGCCATTGAATATGTGGCATTGTTGAGTAGTACTAGTATGGTGATCATACCTGGCAACAAAAAAAAAAAGTTTAATATGTGTATCCTGTAACTGTTATTTATGTATCAGTATAACTTTTACAGCACTCTTCCACATGGAGTCCAGATACTTTATTTTCGACTGCATGGACATGGTCAGTGTTCTCTTTCGCCACATTAGCGTGGTGGACTTGTGCGTGAGGATACTCTTCACGTTTACGGATATATGAACCACTAGTCCAACACGATGGTACATTATAACTTCTTGCATTCCTCTTTGCACCACGACCACACATTCTACGGATTGTAGATGCACACGGGAATTTTATTGGCTATCTCTTGACTGGGCAGCACTTTGAAACTGATCTCAGGGACAGTTAGCAAAGGGACTTCGAATTAATCCGCGATTGACTTGCACGGTCATTTCCTAACAATTCACTTTCATGCGGATGCGGGAAAGAAAATGAGCTGACATTTCAAAAAGTTCAAATTACGGCTTCCGTGCAAATCTTTTCCCAAAATGTGCAGTCTTGCACAAATCCGCAAATTTGCAAATGACTTCCGTAGTGTGCGAGCACGAAGAAAAAGGAATACCCCCTCGAAACATGTGGTCAAATTAGCTCGCAGAAAAAAAAAAAAAAACAAATGACGTAAACTTTCAAAATCATGAGTGATTCCCGAAAGGTCAATCCATTGGTCAAGAAAATAACCAGAACGAATTTTTTTTTTCTCAGTGGTACCCCTTTCAAATCGTCCTAAGTGATTCGCTGTTCAAGGGAATGGATATGGTGTCAAGACAATGCTCTGCCACAAAAAAGGGAGTGCCGCGTAAAGGCAATTTTACCTTGGGCCATGCACAAGAAGTGGCATGAGTCTCGAGACTGTACAAAAACGAATCAGTGTCATCGCATGGTTCATTAAAATTGGGAAGGTTTGGAATATATGGGGGTTTAGGAATGGAAGAAATACTGTACTGATTATCATCACCAGGATCGTAATCAAGTCTTTTTTTTATGTATATGCAAGTTCCAGTTTCTTCAGCACCAATCCATGTTCTCTCTCTCTCTCTCTCTCTCTCTCTCTCTCTCTGGATGAATGGAAGTTAACTGATTCCGGACTAAACGTGATAGATTTAGATAAATGAATTCAGATTCAGAACGCTGATCACTTACTCGAAATATTTCAGCCACTTCTCATGGCATTCACCAGTTTAGTGAAGAGATGAGGGCTGGCTGTACGAATGAATTCTGCTGGCTCTGAAGTGACTGTCAGTCAGAAGTGGGCTGTAGGCAGGTGAAAGGTCATGACCTTTTTGACCCTGTTCAGACTTGGGTTAAGGGACACGGATCATGATCATCCACCAGATATAGAGATTATTACAGATTATGAATAGATGGCAACTAATCTGTCATGCTGGTTCCACAAATCTCTCTGTCTCTGTCTGTCTGTCTCTGTTTTTTTTTAAATTTTTTTTTTTATTTTTTAGATACATTATTTTCCGTACAGGCCGGGTGGAAAAA
>CM065724.1:31017099-31047099 GCA_033310375.1 Conus canariensis
ATGGCCCACGACCCGTCTCACCTGTTCTGTCCTTCACTAGCTTCCGTAGGAGAAGTCATGTTTTTCTCTCTGTCGTGCAGAGAACAGCACATAACTATAGACTATATTTCACCGTTAGATTCCATGGATGAACTAACACAGCCAGCCGGAATTCGCCGATGTGTCGCAGCCATGAGACGAAAGAAGTCTAGACAAGCGAAACGAACAGTTCTTTTCAAGGACAGAATTGGTGTTAGTGAAGGCTTTGATGTTTACCTTTCAATGTCCCATTCTTGGTACAGTTTGCCTGGACATGTTTCCACCCACTTCTTATTCAACAGTCGTATATACAGGTTTTCTTTTCGAATTCCATATGGCTTGACATTTATTCCCGCAGTCTTAGAACGGATGTAAAGGCTCCCTTTGCTTGTTTCAAGCTTAATATAGTTTACATGGGATAGGGGTGGTAGTTTTGGGGTTCTTTATCGAATGTCGTCATACACTGACAACGATTTTAGTCCAATGAGTACCTTAAATTGTGCATCAATACTCAAGTCCGCTTTGCCTTCTTGTTTAGAAAAAAAATCCTAGCAAAGGTTATCGTCGGTTTATTTTATATTCGTGAATGGGTCATGTAAATAAAAGTAGTATATTTCTTTCATGTTCATAATCACTCTTACCAAGCGATCATTGCATGAAAAAAAAATCAGTACCATCACTGTCATAATTTCTGTCACACCAGGTATCATTAGTGATGCAAAAATCGTTGCTGCTGCCGCCTGTGTCAGCATCATGACTGAACAATTGTGCAAGGGAAAGATACTTTCACATTCCTTCAGGTGCTGGTGCATAATGATAACGGTCCATGCACTCAGTATCAGGTTCTTCTTCCAGAGACACTTTGGTTCTTCATACAGAGGTCATCATCAGGCCTTCAGCTGGAACCGAACTCGGTGGGCGTTGTGGATGTACACGACAAAGGACCCTGGCCAAGTCCAATCCGTTGTTCTGAGGCCCTTTGTGTCTGTCCTGTTTCGGACAGACTTCCACATACCCCCTCTCCATACCAAGGCATAATGATTGGGACTGGCATTTTCTGGTTAAAGCAGGTTCTGATTATTATGCTGTATAAGCAGGGTGTGGTCTCACTGCAGTCAGGATCAAAGGGCATTAAATTAAGTGTGGGCCGTGTTTCTGTCCCGTGTTGTTGTTTTAGACGATGTGAACAGGAACATGACGTGTTCACTGGTTTCAGTTGCCGTTCCGCCCGTCACCACCCCCACCCCGCCGCTCCCACCCCACCCCTTTTCCTTTCCCCCGATTTTTGACCGACATGTGCATATAAGAACTGCGTCTGTTCTAACAGTCATTTTCAGCCTCTCTGATTTTAAGTCACTGAGACACATGGCATTTTTAGAAGGGAGCTGGAACATCTCTCTCTCTCTCTCTCTCTCTCTCTCTCTCTCTCTCTCTCTCTCTCTCTCTGCTTGTCGTTCTGATGTGAGGGTAAAAACCGAGGTTTCACGTGCGTTTTACACCGAGAGCACACAAAACCTATGGCGTAAACAAGAGAAGGAAGGGTGATGTTCGGGTGGGATGATTTATGTCCACGGCCAAAAATGTTGCTGAAAGGTCCACTTTTCAAAGTGAAGAAAACTACACGCCGACATACAAAAGGAAACAAAGGGTATGGATGATGCTATACCATCAAGGCGCCGCGGTCTACCCACGTAGTGGGGTCCGAATTTCACACAGCCAGAGAAATCTGTTGCAACAAAGTCAACACAACGCAGTGTAACACAGTTCTCTCTCTCTCCTCTCTCTCTCTCTCTCTCTCTCTCTCTCTCTCTCTCTCTCTCTCTCTCTCTCTCTCTCTCACACACACACACACACACACACACACACACACACACACACACACACACACACACACACACACACACACAGCTAATTTCCCTAATGCGTTTTACAAAACTTGATTTTTTTTTGTAAGTTTTTTTTTTCTTTTCTTTTCTTCTGTAACTACTGATAGCTTTAGTCTGGCTGCAATGCTTCTTTTAATCTGCCTGTATTGCTTGTTTACCTGGCGTGTTTGAACTTCAGTTCCTCTATGGGTCTATGGGGATAAGACATTCCAGTGTTGAAGATGTAGGTCAGTCAGTACAATGGTGCTCAGAGGATGTCTGGGTTTAATTTGCTGGGAGTAATAAGCCAGGGATGGACGAGAAGGTGCACTGGGTTCGCGTGCACCTCCCTCCAGCTGAGAAAAGACTCATTAACATGGTTCCATACTGTTTACAATAGCATTGGGTTGTCATCAGATTGCACAGGCTTGCGCCATTAAAAAAAAAAAAAAAAAAAAAAAAAAAATTCGAAGAGGACAGGGTGCGCGTATAGGGAGGGGAGGGGGAGGGGAGGGGGCCAGCCTTCGTAGCAGTCTTGGGTGATGTGCGCTCTCAGTTTACTGTATAAATACCCAAGTGCACCCCCCCCCCCCTCCCTTACAACCTAACCAGTCCGCCCCTGTAATGTTATAGTAACCCAGCTTCGTACCAGCCCCACTAAACAGCTCCTAAACCCCGAGACAGAGGAACGCAGTGCAGCCTATGGGACGATGGCTGGACGAGGGTTTGTAGCCTCGATTACCTCATTCCGCAATGAAGTTGTAAGTCATTTCCTTCCTCCTCCTCCCCCGTTAAGAAAGCAAACGGACGACTCCCTGGTTTAGTGCGGATCGTTGCAGCTGGTATTACACTTCGCTTATAAATAAAGGTCTGAAACAAAAATAGGCCGGCGAACATTTCCCAGTCTCGGCGTCGGTCGCAGGATTGTTAGAATGAGTACTTAAAGTTTCATGGAGGGTGCACTGGGTGTTTGAATGGATGTTTGTGAGAACGTATTTTGTCAGTGATGATGTAAGACTAACGGCGTGTATGTTGTTTAAAAGAGGAAATGTGTTTTTTTTCTTTAGAATGTTTATGTCTCTCACAACTCGCTATGGATGTTTTTGCAGCTTTAGTAATAGGAGTGCCGGATAACATAAACCTATCAGACAGCGAGCAGGGTGATTCCGCACAGAAAGCATGCTGTGAAAGATGTGCTTGCCTGTTTACACCCTCTTTTGCGATAATTCCTGAGTTCAGTATGTATTTTAGTGCAAGCGTGAGCGCGCGCGCGCGCGTGTGTGTATGTCTGTTTAGTTTGTTTCATCCTTTGCAAGTCATGGGAGGTATGTCATTCTATAAAATCTTTCATGCCTATTCAGTTATAACAGAGTGATGGGGCTGGAGCTTTCTTTTCTTTTCTTTTATTCAAGACCGAAAAACAAATTAGTAGCAGCCACATATATAAACCAGTGCACTACCTTTGCTAAAATCAGATGTGAGTAGGCTCAAAACTCGGATGTACACGCCCTTATTCTTAATGTTAATAGAATGCACCACCTACTGGTGAATATTGAAAGCTCCTTTGCCAATCACAAGGATGTTAACAGCATTCGACTAATAACGTAGCTGTATATATTACACACACACACACACACACACACACACACACACCACACACACACACACCTATCTATCTGTCTATCTATATATATATATATATATATATATATATATATATATAATCATTTATAAATCAAAGAGACGGACAAAGCCAAGATTGACATAAACTTGTTTCTAATTCAGCTTGTTTCCGATTCTTCTTCGGTAGAAACACGACAGACGTTGTGTTCTAGTTGTAGAAGTCAAAGGAAAATCGCTTGTCATTATGTTCGATGGTATTTTTCCCCATCATGCACCAGAAATACGTCTTTAGACTGGTAAGAGGAGCTCTCAGAATTCTTACTACCCCAGTAACATCATCTGTATGCATGTTTACACGCATCAAATAAGCACTGTCCCTGACATGAAAAGCGCAAAGAGAGAAGAATTCATATCACTCCCACCAGTGCACTCTAAATCTGCTGCGCTCAGGAAAGGGCAGTAAAGTGGAAGATGAAATACAGAGTGGTTGAAATTGAAAACAAATAAAAGAAAGTGGGAAAGAATGATTATGCAAAATTAGAACAAACAGTTTCTCAGTCGCCGGATGAAATGTGATTATCAACGTGTTCAGAATTCCGGAAAGAGAACGTTGGTAATTACACTCTAGAACGAAGAACTGGACAAAGCGTTGTTAATCCATGGAAACAAGTAAATCAATCAGTGAATCGAGTGAAAGATGGGTCTGGCTGGTCCAGCGAAACACGATATTGCTGCATTACGTTCACAAACACATGGAAACTGGGTTGAAGACATAACTGAACTGGCACAAAATGATTAATCCACCAGATTTTGGTGGAATACGCCTTCTCTCCCTACCCTTCCTCCTCTCCCTCCCACCCCTCCCCCTACACCATCCCTTCTCATTTTTCTTTTTTACTCTTCTCTGTTTTCATTTAGATGTGCAACATGCGCGCACACAGCCACACCCAGTCTTACACACACACAGACACATTCATGCAAACACACACACACACACACACACACACACACACACACACACACACACACACACGCACAGAGAGAAAGAGAGGGGCATGTGTGCACTCACAAGCATGCACACATACATTTATAGTCTGGCAAGCACGCTTACAAACATAGATTTAAACTGGATTTATTTTCTTGTTTTTGTCATAAAACCAACTTTGTACTTAGTCCTCTCTCTCTGTCTCTGTATGTGTGTGCACACACACACACACACACACACACACACACACACACACACACACACACACACACACACACACACTCGCTCTCTCTCTCTCTGTATGTGTGTGTGTGCACCCCCTCCCTCTCTTTTTCTCCCACTCTAAATATGTAACCCATCTGCCCCCATTTCCCTGTTTAACCTCTCCCCCCCCCCTCTCTCTCTCTCCTCTCTCTCTCTCTCTCTCTCTCTCTCTCTCTCTCTCTCTCTGTCCTGTGGGCATGACTGGTTACTCTTTTCTAAGAAAACAGCACATGTAACGCCAAAACAACTGCGAATAATGATTAGGCCCAATGTTACAGAAAGACTCCAACATGTTTGTGTTAATGTCCCCCAAACATCAGTTCCTTGACGTAATCACTATGGCCTCAGGATAAGCTGGAAATGCGGTTAAGCTTGCATGCACGAAAACTACTTCTGATTAACTCAGTTTATCTCCAGAAGGCAAGTATTACATCATCGAATGCGGGTGCGCTATTGCCAATCGAGACCTCTCCCTCCCTCCTCCTCTCTCTCTTCTCTCTCTCTCTCTCTCTCTCTCTCTCTCTCTCTCTCTCTCTCTTGTGGGCATGTATGGTTACTTTTCTCTGACAAAACAACATGTATGTCAAAACTGCAAATAGTGGCCAGGCCCCTTACTATAGAAAGACTCAACTGTGTTATTAATGTCCTGCAAAAATTAGTTCCTTGACGTAATCAGTGTGGCCCTGGGATAAGCTGAAAATGTGTTTAGCTTGCCTGAAGGAAAACTACTTTGATACACACAAATTATCTCCAGATGGCAAGTATTACGTCATCAGTTGCCGGTGCACTATAGCGTATCGAGACCCCCCCCCCCCCCCCGCTCTCCTCTCTCTCTCTCTCTCTCTCTTCTTGTTTGTTGGTTTATTTGCCTGTGGGCAAATGAGTGACCTAAAAATACCTCCAGTGTTTATTAGCTTTTACCTTCTGAAAACAGTGAGTCCCCGACACGTGTTTGAAAAAAACAATCATATAAAAAATACAAAGAACGAAGGGAAACATATTTGGCGAAAACAAACGCCAGTTCTGTGTATCAACACTTTTGACTTCTTTTTGTGGGGGTGGGGGTGAGTGGCAGGGAGTAAGCAGCAGAAAAGAATAGGAGGATGGGAGGAGTGGTCAGGGCATATCTGATTTTTTTTTTTTTTTTTTTTTTTACCGGGGGCAGTGATTGAAAAAAAAAAAGGGTTTGGTAGGTCATGTAACCCAGGGTTGATGCTGAACTGAGAGGGAGACAAATGTTGGACAGATTAGACCCACGAGGTATATATTGTGGGGGATTATGGGGGAAACTGCAGCAACAAAACGTCGTTCGAAGATCTGGTGGTCTCAGGTCCGCGCTGCTCGTCAGGCCACGCTGTTCAGGTCTGGTGGTGTACACAAGAAGAGTTCTAACCCCTGGCCCATGAACCATCTCTTCTATTATTCTGGCCCAGGCTGAATGCCTTGGTAGACCGTTGGAGTTTGTTTGTTTGCTTGCTTGCTTTTTTCCTTCCTGTCTACCCCTCGCTGGATACCTTGGAAGACCATTGCGTTTCTTTCCTCCTCGTAAGACTGGGAGAACACCCTAGCATGATAGGTGATGTGTTTCGGTTGTTGGATCCTCTGGCGAGTTTCTGTTCACACTTTCAAAGATTTTGGTTCAGTTAGTACCGAAAGATATGTCTGAAGAGTCTTGACTCTGCTCCGTCTTTACTAGCAAAGGTTACACAGTTGGTTCACTTTTTAATAGATGGATCTATTGCATAATCAACTGCTGTAAGTATTTGCTATTGTGACGGTTTTGTGTTGAAAAGTCACAATGTTTGATTAATGTATGGTATGTAAATGGGTCGAATGAATGTGAGTGGTATGTTTGTTTGTGCTTATAATCGCTCTAACAAATCCATTACTGCGTGAAAAAATCAAAACCGTCACTGTTATAACTACTATTACCACAACGACAACCAGTACTGCTGCAATTGCTGCTGCTGCCGCTAATGTTAGCACCACTACTAAACAGTTGTGCAAGGGAAGATAGTTTCATATTCCTGTGGTGTCGGTTTCGTGCTGATAACGGTCCATGCACTTAGCGCCAGGTGCTGCTTTTAAAGAAACTTTGATGATCTATTCAGACATCATCATCAGGCCTTCAGCTGGAACCGAAATCCATGGGCCTTGTGAATGTACACTGCTGACGTTTTCTTTAGGTCATGTCTGATGTGTCTGCCTGGTCAATGAAAACGAGCGGGTGTTGTTTCATTCGCATATGAGAGAATGCTTATGTGATTGTCCTTTGTCCTCGCAGGACTGAACATGTGTCTGTCTCGTCAAAATGCCTGTATGGTGGTGACCTAGACTGGACGTAGCATGGACCTAGACTGCATTCTTACTCTGCGAGCAACACTCTGTAAAGGACCCTGGCTAGTTCCAGGTAGTTGTTCTGAGACCCTCTCTGTCCTGCTTGGGATAGACCTCCACACATCCCTGTCCATACCCCTGCGTTTAAATGACTGAGAGTGGCTTGCTATGATCAAAGCGGGGCTTTGATGATCATATTTTACACGAAGGGCGTGGTCTGATTGCGGCCAGAATCAACAGACGTGAAGGGTAGGCCGTGTTTATGTTCCGCCTTGTTGCTTTAGACATTGGGGATCGTGCCGTGCCGTGTTGTTGACTGCTTTCAATCGCCTTTCCGCCCGCCACCCCAGCCCCCCTTTTTTGACTGACGTGTCTAAACACGAGTTGAGTCTGCATCAACAATTCAACCTCCGCCTGTCTGATTTTGTGTCGTGAGAAACTGACATTTTTGAGGGATTTAGAAACTCCGGTAGTCGTTAGAAACTCTTCTTTCTCTCTCCCTTTCTTCCTTTATCCCTCCATCTCTTCATCAATATACATTCTCTCTCTCTCTCTCTCTCTCTCTCTCTCTCTCTCTCTCTCTCTCTCTCTCTCTCTCTTCTCTCTCTCTCTTCCTCTCTCTCCTCTCTCATCATCATCATCATCATCATCATCATCTCATCTCCTCTCTCTCTCTCTCTCTCTCTCTCTCTCTCTCTCTCTCTCTCTCCTCTTACCCACCTTTCACTCTCTCCCAGTCCGTCTGTCAACAACCAGTTGTTATTTTGCCCCCCTCCCCCCCCCCCCCCCCCCTCCTCCTTTTTCTTGCAGGTGCTTTGGAAGAGCTGCGGGTGGCACGGAAGGGGTCGACGGTGTCCGTCAACCAGTCTGATCAGTCCGTCCGTGTGCCTGTCCACACCACACCCAGCCCTCTCCCTCTCCCTCATCACCGACACTGCCCACTCAGGCACGGGGTCCTCAGGATGGCGTTGACGTGGCCCAGCTCTCCTCCAGTGCTGCTGATGCTGCTGCTGAGCCTGCTGGCGCTGCAACTCTGCGCCGTCTACGGCAGTTACGAGCACACCTGCACGTTGGCCACGCGCTCCCGGGGCGCTCACCCTAGCGGGATCTGCGGCAGGAACCTGGCTCGGATCGTCAGCGTCCTGTGCACGCCCCGGGGCTACGTGAGCAACTGGTTCACCAAGAGATCCGCCCCCAACAACCCAGGTGTGTGGCCACGGGGTTCTGGAAGAGGATGGCTTTGAAGTGTGTGTGTGTGTGGGGAGGGGGGGGGGGGATGAGCAGGGGATGGAAGGGGAGAATGATTGGGAGGATGGGTAGAGAGGACGATGGTATAGACATTGTTCCTGTATGTGTGCGTTCTGTCGTAATTATGTGCAAAACAGGTTGACAAAGACAAAAAGGCGAGTTGTAGCTATATTTTGAAGTAGGGAAGTATTGGGGGAAAAACGTTTCTCATGGTCACCCGTAGGCAAGTGAAGAGAAGTGGACTGGCTGATGAAGTTTGCTGGCAGTTGTGAGTGCCACTCGCCAGTTGGCTGTAGACAGGTGGAAGGTCATAAACCCTTGGCCCTGTTCAGGCTTGGTTTTCGTGTATTTTTGTTTTGTTTTGTTTTTGTGTTTGTTTGTTGCTTCCTTGAATTTTTTCTGTCCATGATGAACTCAGTTCAGTGTCCAGGGTTTCTGTCTGCTGCAGATGCAGATCTGTGAAGTGCGTGCTTCCTTGCACCTGTTCACAAACACACTGCAGATTCGTTGTCTGTGACACATTCACCGAAGTTGTTTTCCAGTGGTCTTGTCAGATCGCCAGTGTTATCCACCTCGCAGAGCTGACACATATTCAGGTAACATTTCTAACGAGCAGTTTTAGTGAGCTGATCACGAAGGGAGCTGGGGGCTAATGTAACAGTCTGGCACCGTGCTGTTTAATGACTTGAACAAAGCCTCTCTGAGAGTGGGGAACTCCAGTCTCGGTTGTGTTCTTGTCCTGCCAAGGGGCAGAAAGAGACTGCGTGCGTTCCACATTCAGAGAAGGTAACTTCTGGTTGTTACAGCTTTCTTTATGTGCTGCTTCTCTGTATGTTTTGCTGCGGGTGTGCTGCAAAGAACAGGTGACCTATTCTCGTGTTTTTGACCAATGAGTTCCAGCTGAGAGTTGGGGGCGAAGTTGCGGTAGTGTGAGCGGGTTTTCAGTTGACGGTAGTTTTCTATTACATTATCTGACATGAAGGTAGGCAGTTTTGTCGGCTTTCTCTTTTCTTGTGCTGAACTGGATGCAGGGCTCGACTGAGTTAAATGATTTGAACACGAAGTCCAAACTCAGCAGATCCGCGCGCACGCGTGTGTGTGTTTGTGTTAGGCCTGTGCAAAAACAGCCAAGGCAACACGTGAAATCCGAGTCTTATCATCGTCACAGCCGAAGAAGAAAAGACAGAAGACAAAGAGATGGGAAGCAAAAACAACCTAGTCAGTTTCTTTCAGTTATTACATATGGTTTTGCAAACCATATTAATCAACACATTAGCAGTTTGAGATAACGAAAGACATCTCTTTTTCTTAATTAATGTGCTACAAGTATCACCCCCCCCCCCCCCCCCCCCCCGTAAAATAGCAACCTCTTCTCATTTGTGCCTGGAATGCTAGGCATTTGGGGAATGCGTTCATCAACGGGTCCGTTTCGAGTATGAAATGTACCTACGGGCCGACTAAGCACGTGCGTAATTTGGTTTGTCTGTGCGCATTCGTATATGAATGAACCATGCAAAATGCATCTGCCTACATTACGTTCTCATGTGTACCGGAGAGCGCTGGGGGGAATAGGAACATTGACCCGTATTTTATACGCGATGCTAACAGTATGTGTGCGCGCAAAACAGTAGATCATCGAAAGTACACAATGCACAGCAATGCGTGCACACGCTTACGAACTTACAGACACGCGTTAGTGCATGGTTTGGTTTTTCCTTTATATTGACAATAATATTTACAGTACAGAACGAATGTCTTTTAAAATTAATATGGAATGCGAAACGGAACGTCTGTCCACGATTACACACACACATGTCCGATTCATATATATATATATATATATATACACAACAATTTTTCTGTGGGGTAGAACAAGCGCAGGTTAAATATCCTGTCATTATACTGACTTGCTAAAGATCAAAAGAAAAGGTTCGAGGAAGAGGTTGAAAGTACTGTGCATACGGGGTAGTATGAAATGAGTTCCAACCTCTTCTCAAGCAACATGTAGTAACCATCAGAATCGCTCTTGATATTATAACTGTTCATTTCGTCTGTTCCGAGTCGTCTGTTGGCTGACGAAAACTCTATAGAGATGCACGGCTGATTGGGTCTGTTTTCCCTTGGCATCAAATGGAGACATACTACAGTCTATAATTATGTGGTATTCTCGCCACCAAGGGTAAAAAAAAACAGAATCCAAAAGCAGTTCAAAGCAGCCAGCAAAAGGTAGGATGTAAAACAAAAGCAAATGTGGTAAAGAAAATTGTTGCTGAAAAACTGAAATCGTCATATAAATAGTATTGAATTTGTTGCTGAAAAACTGAAATCGTCATGTAAATAGCATTGAATTTGTTGCTGAAAAACAGAAATCGTCATGTAAATAGTATTGAAAGAAGGGGAAGATATTTGAGCCTATATTTAAGGATCTATTAAGGATGCAGGGGAGGTCAACGGGAGTCTAAAGTCAGAGAGGTCAGCTCTACTGTTTAATAACCCAAGCATTCTTAGTCACATAAGTGCTGACTGAAGCTAAGAATTGTGTAAGAACAGTCTTTACTTGGATCTCCTTGGAGGTGTAATCTCCCACTGATTGACCAAATAATAATTGTACTGAGGGAAAACAAGTGCAGGGTAACAATTTCTTTGTGATTACATAAATAACTTGGCAAAGACTTTAAAGAAAAAGTGGGGAGGGAGGCGGAACGGGTGAAAGAAAGAAAATGAAAAATGGGGGAAATGTAAATATAAAACCCTTCACTAGCAACATATGGGGATCATTGGAATCTTGAAGACAGAACCATTCATTTTGTCTGTTCCGAGGCCTTTCATCCGCTGGATATATATATATATATAGTTTTTTTTTTTTTTCTTTTCTAGAGGTTCGAATCTTTGCCAAGTCGTTGCTATAATGACTGAAGAATTGTTGGCCTGCACTTGTTTTCCCCCACTGCTTAATTGTTCAGCATTATATATATATTTATATATATATATATATATATATATATATATATATAATATATATATGAACAATATAAAAAAGTCCTTAAAAAATCTGAAGGTGCTCAACACCACAGGCCGCACGTGCAGCAAATGAGATCCGACTGCACACACAGAGTTGAAATCAAGTCCCGCACGCCATAAAAGATCGTTGGCGTGCCCCAAAAGACATCCTGATGATAGCAAGGCTTGAAACAAGCTTGTAGATTTTACTACTTCATTTTAAAAAATATTTTTTAACAAATATATATATATATATCAATATAATTAAAACGCCCAAGACGATTTTAAAAATGCTCAACCCCTTGGGGAGCAACATTTGTTAAAATGAAGTGTTAAAAAGAAATCTACAAATTTGTTTCTAGCGCTTGGTTCAAAACAAACATAGGGAAAGAATTCTTCAAAATCTTAACAACTTCATTTCCAAAAGAACACAAACTGTCCAAAATATTTAACAAAAACACTGTCAAACTATCGTACTCATGTATGCCCAACCTCAAAAACCTAATTGATGCATCCAACAAAATGAAAACCAACACAGCAAAGAAGGGTGAAGAAAGGAAATCTTGCAATTGCACCAAAAAAGAGCAGTGTCCACTAAGCAATAAATGCCTTCACAACAATATTGTATACCAGGCTACCGTGACATCAGAAAATGAAAAAGAAACATACATAGGGATCACTGAAAACCACTTCAAAACCAGATATGCAAACCACAAACAGTCATTCAACAAAGAAAAATATAAAAACCAAACTGAACTGAGCAAATACATTTGGAAACTTAAAGACGCAAAAATAAACTACAACATATCCTGGAAAATCATAAAAAGAGCATCACCATACAGCAATGTTTCAAAAAGATGCAACCTATGCCTAACTGAAAAATGGCTAATACTATGTAAACCCCACTTAGCAACACTTAATACTAAAACAGAAATAGTAAATAACTGCAGGCACAAATGGAAATCGTTGTTAGTGAACACACCCCGTACAACAACCTGAAAACCCAAAAAAAAACACATGCAACCAACACGCACGCAAAAACAGCTGCAACCGGGCCCCACACGCTATATAACACCGGCGGTGGGCAACCCAAACTCCATCCTAACGATAGCCAAGCGCTAGAAAGAAATTTGTAGATTTCTTTTTAACACTTCATTTTAACAAATGTTGCTCCCCAAGGGGTTGAGCATTTTTAAAATCGTCTTGGGCGTTTTAATTATATTGATCTTAATCGCTCCTCACGTTGAGCACTGTGGCCTGAAGGATTTTAAAATGGAAGAAATTAATTTTAGGCAGTCAACAAAAAACATACCGTTTTCCAACCCACAATCTTACTTTAAAAAAACTAATAGAACAAACTGAAAAGTTCGTACGCAATATGAGATGGAAAGCATTCTTTTTTCTGAACCCAAACGCAAAAAAAGAGGACAAAAACACCTACGACTTCAAATCATGGCGATCACCACCAGCCATAGACGAAATGAAACCGTTTGAAGACAAAATGAAAAGAATGATAGCCAACATTCAATTCAAAAAATCTAACAACGATTTCCAAACAACGTTAAAAAACCAAATAAAACAAATACAAAATGACAAAAAGATATTCGTGAAGGCCGATAAAACTAGCAATTACTACAAAATGGAACCAAAGGAATACTCTCAACTCCTTGACAAAAACATTCAGAAAAACTACAAAAAAGCTGACAAAAATATACATAACAGTATCCGCATTAAAGAAAAAGAACTTGCACATCGCATAGACCTAAGTGATAGGATAGAAGCGACAGCAACAAAGAAAGCTTTTATAACATTCAAAGACCACAAGCCCAACTTCCATAACAATCCAACATGTAGACTAATAAATCCATCCAAATCTGAATGAGGTAAAATAAGCAAGAAAATTCTGGAAAAAATAATAAAGAACGTAAAATCAAACTCTGAATACAACCTCTGGAAGAACACATACGAAGTTATCCAATGGTTAAAAAAACTCAGTAAACAAAGTAATACAGTATTCATCACATTTGACATAGTGGACTTTTACCCATCTATAGATGAGGAACTACTCAACAAAGCACTGAAGTTTGCCAGCAACCACACAGACATAACAGGGACAGAAATGGAAATCATTCTCCACAATGTAGGCGTTTGGCTGTTGAAACATAAATGGTGTGAATTATATACTGATGTGAACTGAAATGCTATGAATTTATGTAAAATGTTTTGTCTTTGCAAGCAGAAAAATAAAGTTGAAAAAAAATAAAAAGGAAATCATTCTCCACCCCAAGAAAACATTACTGCACAGCAAAAATGAAACCTGGATCAAGAAAACGAACAGAAATTCAACATTTGACGTAACCATGGGCTCATATGATGGTGCAGAAACATGCGAACTGGTCGGACTATGTATACTTTCCAACATCAAGAAAAAACTCGGGAAGCAAGTCGGACTATACAGAGATGATGGCCTTGCTGCACTAACCAACAACCCAAGAACCATTGAAAATAAGAAAAAAGAACTATGCAAAATCTTCCAAAATCACAACTTAAAAATTACCATTGAAGCAAACAAAAAGGTAGTGAACTACTTAGACATAACACTGGACCTCAACAATCACATATATAAACCGTACAAGAAACCCAACGACACACCTCTTTATGTACACATCAAAAGTAACCATCCACCATCCGTATTAAAGACCATACCCCACGGCATAAACAAGAGACTATCAAATCTGTCATGCAGTGAGAGAGTGTTCAACAATGCAGCAGTAGAATACCAGGAGGCACTACAAAGAAGTGGATATAATTACAAACTACAATACAACCCAGATAACAACACAAATAAAAGCAAGAAAAATAGGAAAAGAAAAGTCATATGGTACAACCCCCCATACGACGGGAAACTCAAAACAAACATAGGGAAAGAATTCTTCAAAATCTTAACAACTTCATTTCCAAAAGAACACAAACTGTCCAAAATATTTAACAAAAACACTGTCAAACTATCGTACTCATGTATGCCCAACCTCAAAAACCTAATTGATGCATCCAACAAAATGAAAACCAACACAGCAAAGAAGGGTGAAGAAAGGAAATCTTGCAATTGCACCAAAAAAGAGCAGTGTCCACTAAGCAATAAATGCCTTCACAACAATATTGTATACCAGGCTACCGTGACATCAGAAAATGAAAAAGAAACATACATAGGGATCACTGAAAACCACTTCAAAACCAGATATGCAAACCACAAACAGTCATTCAACAAAGAAAAATATAAAAACCAAACTGAACTGAGCAAATACATTTGGAAACTTAAAGACGCAAAAATAAACTACAACATATCCTGGAAAATCATAAAAAGAGCATCACCATACAGCAATGTTTCAAAAAGATGCAACCTATGCCTAACTGAAAAATGGCTAATACTATGTAAACCCCACTTAGCAACACTTAATACTAAAACAGAAATAGTAAATAACTGCAGGCACAAATGGAAATCGTTGTTAGTGAACACACCCCGTACAACAACCTGAAAACCAAAAAAACCACGTGCAACCAACACGCACGCAAAAACAGCTGCAACCGGGCCCCACACACTATATAACACCGGCGGTGGGCAACCCAAACTCCATCCTGACGATAGCCAAGCGCTAGAAAGAAATTTGTAGATTTCTTTTTAACACTTCATTTTAACAATATATATATATATATATATATATATATATATATATATATATATTATATATATGTTATATGTATATATATATATATTTTTTTTTCCCCCCCAATAAGATCGATTAACTGTTCAGTTAGGTTCATACAGTTTCTGCCGTGATAGTAATTTCATGAACACGTTTAGCTGAATTTCTATGACAAGCTGATGTCCTCAAGCTCATGGTCCGGGGTAAGTGTTGGACTCAAGCTGGACAGTGTTATTAGGGGCTGCTCCAAACCGTCGGGTTTTTTACTTTCTTTCTTTCTTCTTCTTTTTTTTTTTTTTTTAACACCGTTAGAGATATCTCCCAGCACCTTCAGTCTCCGGAAAAGGAGATGAAATAGGTTTCCAAGGCAGAGTGCAGCTATGGAGAGAAAAACAATTTCCGCTGTACTGTGTTAGGTGCATGGGAGTGGGCTGGGTGGGGGAATAATGTCTGGACGTAATTAGAAAAGAATTCCTGTTTGCCTTCTGGCCGTCAAAGACACTTCTGATCTTGTTTCTATCGAAGGGGAAGTGGGGTTTTAAAGAAAGAGACTGAAGAAGAAACTACACGGCTGAAACTTTGGTTTCCATCTTCGTCTCTTTAATTGATGAATATCAATAAATGTCTCCGGCTACGTGATCCTTTGAATTCTGTGTTTGATTGGTAGGGAGTGCTTTTGGCGTTCTTCTGTTTATCCAACAGATGGAAAGCGATTTTCTCCATGTAGATCTAGATATTACCACATGTCTGATACTGTACTAATCGCCAAAGCCTGTAAATTTCATGGCAATTATGCTTCTTTCTGTCAGCGACCCGCTTCATTTTTAATATCTAAACAAGATAAACGTTGTCTTTAAGGTCTAGAAATCAGAAAGGATTTTCTTTACCGCTCTTTTCCCCATTGCACCATAAATAGCAACATCCTCTGATTGGTCCACAGATTAATCGTGATTCTCACAATCTGCATAGCGATAGAACTGAAGAAAAGAAGAAGAAAAACAAGAAGACGGAGGAGGAGGAGGAGAAGAGAAAAAAAAAAGGAATAAAGAACAGTCACGCACATGTAACCCCGTAAGAATTGCACTCGTAGATGCCCCTATTTGTTTGCAAGTGTGCCAGTACTAGATGAACCCCCAAAATGCTCAGCTGGATCATGCAACAACAACAACACCAACAACAACAGCATCATCAGCATCAACTAGATACGCTATCCTGTTGTGCCCAAGTACATAAGTTTGGAAAGGTCAAAGATGGACAGGAAAAAAGGGAGGGTTACGGATGTTGCGGCCGATCGACTGCAGAGTACCGACTGACCTAGATAATCAGATAGTGCTCGTAAGAACAAATTGGGGCCCATTATCGCCAAAAAAAAGTACAGCAGTAATGAAGTGTGATTACGTAGGGGGCGTCTTTTCCTGTTTTCTTCTTCTTCTTCTTCTTCTTCTTCTTCTCTCTCTCTCTCTCTCTCTCTCTCTCTCTCTCTCTCTCTCTCTAACAAACAAACACACACACACACACACACACACACACACACACACCACACACACACACACACACGCACACACACACACACACACCACACCACACCACACACACACACACACACACACACACACACACACACACACACACACACACACAGCCATAGCCCCAAACACACACACACACATCATGATCATCTTTATCATCACAGTTATAATCATCATCTTTATAATTATTATTGGTATAAGCACCCCAATCATAGGAGACTGCTACAGCACGTATCCACATTGTGCTACACACTTTATAGTCACGTTATACTTATATAGATTAAAGCTTTTGTCTTAACATGAAATAAAGCACAGATATAAGTTACACACTCGCGCTTTCGTTTAAAAACAAGCAACATTGGACGTTCGCGTCGTTCCTTTTTCTTTAAGAAGGCGAAGTCTGTGTGTACTCTTTTTTTCTTATTGTTCCTTATTCTGGCATCATTTGGAGTTCGTTGATTGGCGCCCAGTGCTTGTTGTTGACATATAACAGCTGGTCAGTAGCGGTACCTACCGTTGACTTGTAGATTTTGTGCCTTTGCCGAACTACTATGAGAAAAGGACATCGGGGGAGGAATGGGTGTAATAAAGAAAGTGTTGTTATTGCAGAGTCTGAAGGGTGAGCAGGGTTAGCTGGCTTGAGGAGTTTCCAGGGCCATGTGGTCATCGCTGGCTTTGGCGCCATGTTAAAATGTATGAGCGAGGTTCGCTGGTCCATGTGAACTGAGGGTGAAGGACAAGTGTTTCGGCCTTTCGTATATGGAGTTCCATTGCACTCACCGCATCTTGCTGGTCTTATCATTAACGGTCTGTCTCCTATTCCCGGGCTGCCTGGCTGTTCGACACACTTCACTACTGACAGTGTCAGACTGTCGAGTTCGAAGCACACACGGTACTCCACGGGCGGGGCACAGGCTACGTGCAGGCAATGGGCCGACATCGCTGAACAGCGGGTAACAACTAACTTCAAACGCAGTAACCTGAGAGGGCAACTCGGCCAGCTGAACATTTGTCTTAAGGCACGCATTGACTGTGGTGCCCGAAAGTGGTTAGTAACCTGTGCGAGCCAGCAGGTCTCTGGCATAGGCGAATAGTGGGAAGGGGAAGCGAGGACATTTTCCTGTCCTGCCTGCATCTTTGGCTAGCCTGAAGAGTTTCTCTCGCACCAAATGGTTTCGTTTTCTTTGGCGCCATCTTACTCTGCACCTACCATGTGGAAGACCTAAAAGGAAGCAAACGTTGTCACAGTGGTTTCGCCCTAAGGGAATGCTGGGAGCTATTTCTGAATTAACTCTATTCCCAGCTTGTAGAAAATATGTACGAAGTAATTTCCTCAATTCTGTCGCTTTCTTTGACTCAGGCTTTATATATATATATAATATATATATATATATATATATATATGTGTGTGTGTGTGTGTAGATAGATAGATAGATAGATATGTATATATATACAGGTGGGGTAGGGGTTTTTTTTGTTTGTTTTTGTATCTAATTCTTATCTTTCTAAGCAGTCCTAAGCTGTTTCACTATTATCGAAGTCCATTCTCCTGTTTGAGTTTTAGTACGTCGTCACACTTTTATTGTCGTGTTACAATATACAGCTTGTAAGCTTTTTTGTTGTAATCTGGCGGTGAGGTAGTGAAACTGAATACTTTGCACACGACAGATAATGGCTGACTGCTTTCGGAGTCTGTTCGTCCATCTGTTTTATTTCTATGGTAGTTTCGTGCCACATGTAAAATCTTTGTTTTGTTTTGTTTTAAAACCATCTTTAGCTCGAGCTTGAAAATTAAACAGAATATTAGATATATTAAATTGGTGATGGTGGTGGCGGTAGTATGTGTGTGTGTGTGTGTGTGTGTGTGTGTGTGTGTGTGTGTGTGTGTGTGTGTGCGCGCGCGCGCGCGCGCGTGCGTATTTCACGACATGATTGTTTCCTCTATGTGGTGTCATCGCTAAAAGACCCGTTGTGATGGGCCGGCTTATGCTAACACTGGAACTGTAAATGTTCAGATGTTTATTTCAGTGATCAAAATCTTTTCCGTTTCACTCGTTCATCCCAGCTGGCGTCTTAGGGAGCTGATAGCCTGATGAGAATGATTCGTTGTGATCCGTTGACCACTTGTGTTTCCGCCTGATTTCAGCCGAGACCTTCGTGGACCAGAATCTGCGGGGCGTGCTGTTGAACAAGAGGGAGGCGCTGTCCTACCTGCGCCATCGGGAACCCCGGGCCGCCAGGGGTACCTTCGGCTCCCAAGGGATCACGTGCGAATGCTGCTTCAACCAGTGTACTTACTATGAACTTCTACAGTACTGTAACTAGACCCCTCCCCGCCCCTCCACTTCTCTTCTCCTTCGCTCGTCGTCCGGTGTCTCCAAGCCAGTCACCAGCCCAGTGATTTGGATGTCCAGTCGATCTCTTCCTCCTCCTCCTCCTCCTCCTCAAGTCCTGCTTTCTGATTGGAAGATCTAAGTGTTTGTGAAGGTGTCACATGACAAGCTCTCACCTGGTAGATGTCTGCCATGGATTCTCTCTCTCTCTCTCTCTCTCTCTCTCTCTCTCTCTCTCTCCGGGATAGTGTGATGGTTGCAGCGTAGACGTTAAAGAACACTTGAACTCAGCTTTCTTTTAAAACAGTACGTGTGCAATTGTATGTCTGTTTTGTTTTGTTTTTCTTTGAATGGGAACACCCTCCTTCCCTTCTCCCCCGCTACTCTTTTGGCAGAGAAATTCGTGTCCGTTATTTGTTACTTTAATTTTCTTTTTTTTTTACTTGTCAGCACCTACAGCAGAAAGGACAGCATTCTAAACATGACATTTCACTACTGTCGCAGAGGCACACTGTAAACATCAAATGCACAAACGCTAAGAATAGACTTTATAGTATTGTGCACACACCGTGAGCATCAACAGAACGAAACTCCATCAGCGTGTCTTCCTGTAGTTAATAAACAACCTGTATCGGCCATGGAAAGGGAACAGCATGTTGTCGACATGGAGAGACCATGCGCTGTAACATCTGGGTTTGGTTTTAAGAGTTGCGAGTCACTAAAACAACAATTTGAAAACACGTTATGGTTATTATGTTTGGAAAGTAATATGAATTCGAGATTTTAAAAGAAACTTGGAACTCGGTAAGAACTGAAAGTTACCTGTATTGTGGACGTGAAAAAAAAAAGTTGAAGCAGTTTGAAACGCGAGTGCTTCAAACGACTTGCTGTCAAGTCTTTATAAATTAACATAAAGCTATCGAATTCATATGCTAACTAATGTGATTCAAAATCTGAGCTATGGCTTCATTAAACCAGCGGTTAAAAAACAGGTATTTGAGTGCAATGGATGGGGGATTTTTTTCTCTCTCTGAAGTATTGCTGTAATCAAGAATTTCGTTTGCCAAGGAAGTCACTTTTCACTTGAAAACACAACGTAAGCGATTGTTTAAAAAAAACAAAGAAACAAAACTTGATGGAAGGAAATGCAGCCCAACAAGGATGAAGCCATGAAAGGACGGTGCGGATCTAGATCAAAGGGCGAATCCAGGATTCGTTCAGCAAGATGACACGTCAGACACTTGGTGGAAAGACAGAATGCGGCTCAAAGACGAACCCATTCAGTTTCGTTCCGCGTCTGCATCAAAAGGCGGGAATCCCTTCGTCCATGTTGCAGGTCTACGCTTTTCCCAATATCCTATCACTTTCTGGAGGTTTGGACGTCAGGTTTGTCGAGTCCTTGTTAAATAGACGATGTACGGAAATTTGCTAGGGAGGTAATCTGTTTTGGAGTTCGCGTTCCACGAGAGTGCATCCGCCGTTTTTATTGGTCAGTTTCCGCTGAAAGGCACGGGCGAAATAGTTTTTGCCTCAGAAGTCAGCTTTACTGTTGGGCGCTTGTAATGCAGACAGTCCACATCCCGATCCTTATTCTAACACGCGCCTGAAATCAAACAGTTGACTTCCTAAATCTATTTGTCTGACCCATAACTGAGAAAAGGTAACTCTGTTTGCAAATAGGAAAACGGGTGTTATCTTCCCCTGATTTTTCCCGGAGCAGGTGTATTTCAAGGTTTGACTAGCTCATTGTGCCAATGCGTAGGCCAGGATTTGCTAAGTTTGGTTATAGGACTCTCTTCTCGTTTCTGATTATTGTTTTTTTTTTTTTTTTTAGCTTAGGAGATGTAGCAAAGCGTACATGGATTAGTGTGCAGGAAGTAACATCTTCATAATGAACTGAAGAAAAACTTTTAACGAGAACTATTATTTGGTAAATACGTATAGGTGTGATGCAACCAATGTGTTACTGTCCAGTTAGATTATGCTTAACGTTTGTGTAAATCGGTAAGGAATTTCTGGAATGCATCTCAGCAGATTCGTTAATTGGAGCATGATCATAAGTAATTGTTCACCATTTTGTGTGTGAGTGTGTGTGTGTGTGTGTGTGTGTGTGTGTGTGTGTGTTTATGAGAGCGCTCATGTGCTTACGTGCATGCATAAACATCCATTGTGTATGTGGGTTTTTTTTTCACAATTCTCTAGCTGCTTTTTTTTGTTTGCTTGTACTGAACACAAAGGTAAGATAGAAGTCAGTGAGTTAAGTCATCCATTCTTTAATTGCTCATTAATTTTCGTCGGATGTCTTCACTGTAAACAGAAAACTGAAGTTAATGTGTAGCTATATACTATGGCCATCCTTTGATTGATAGGGCAAACCGTAACGAGTTTCGGTCTTTTCTTGATACCCCAACATGCCCACATTTGTTTCTGTCCCCCTGACCCCGATCCCCTCTCTCCTACCCTTTTGTTTGTCACAATCAGATTGTTGATAGTTTTTGTGTGCTGTTCGCTGTCGGTGTGCGGAGGGTTGTAGACATGCTTGGTGTCGTGGTGATAAATGTCCTCTGTGGTGTCCAGTTTGTGCTCACCTTCTGATTCTGTCTTCTCTCTCTCTCTCTCTCTCTCTCTCTCTCTCTCTCTGTCTCTGTCTCTCTGTCTCTCTCTGTCTGTCTCTCTTCCCCCCTCTCTTTCTGCACGCGACTGGTTAGATCCATGTTTACAATTCTGAATAAATGCATATGAATTGATAAAGCAGATGTGTTTTCGTGGTTAGTGGGGTCTGCCTGTTTCTCTGTCCGCTCTCTTGTATGCTGGTCTGGCTGTCTGTCCCTGTGTCCTTTCTGACCTATTCGGTCTAATACCGGGATCTCGAAACATCGTAAATGAATCAACAGTTGTAACTGACAACTGCTACTGATTACTTCTACTGTTGTTGCTACTACGGGTGATGAGACACACTTCCCTCAGTCTGGGGCTTAGCAGATGTCGTGTAGCGTGTATGGGCTATTCCGCTCGTTACGACTCTTCATGGATGTCACTAAAACTGAATTTGAATCCGTTAGTGAGTGGCATCGAGCAGTTGGTTGTGTGTGATCCAGTAGCAATTAGTTTAAAGAAAGAGAGAAAATAGATACATGTAGAAATGCAGTCTTTTTCATAGTTCCACACACTGTTGTTTGATCCAGCTTTCCTTTGCAACTATTCATTTCTTACCCAATTCTCTTGTTGATGGCACTGTAACTCCCATCCCCACCATCCTTACTTTTTGAGCGTTTCCAACACCAGAGAGAGTGCTACCACATTTTCGTAGACTTTAAGAGGGCACTGGACAGAGTCTGGCTGGAGGCGCTGTGGGCACTAATTAAGAAACATGACATCTAGCGAAAGTTTATCAGCTCCATTCAACAGTCATATTCTAAAGCTACCAGTGCAGTGCTCATACGGGTTCTTTGGTGACTGGCTCCATATAACGTTGCTGTTCGTCCGGGCTGCCATAATCTCCCGCTCTTGTTAACATGTTCCTGAAATGTATTATGACTGAGGCACTTGAGGATCATGTCAACACAGTCAGCAGTAGAGTGGCACGCAGACACAGACATACACACACACACACACACACACACACACGCGCGCGCGCGCGCGCGCTCGCGCCATTAACCTTCACTTTGCAGTGTCATGGATGGCCTGGCTTCTAGAAATTGAACAAGAACTCAACAAGCTTGTTAAAAATCTGTATGGAAGATCAACAAGGTAAGGCATAGAAATCAGCGCGGAGACGACCAAGTTGATGGCCAGCCGTAACGCCACCGTACATACTGATATATCACAAAAGACGGGAAGTGTTAAACTTTTCACTTAAACGGGATCTGTGATCAGCAATGTGGGATCTAAACAAGCGAATCCTCTCAAGGGTTGCAAAGAGAACATTAGCACTGTCCAGACTTAAACCTGTATGGAAGGACAACAACAGCTCCACGAAACACAATATCGGTCTCCTGCATGCCCTGGAATATTCTGTCTTCCTGTGTGCATGTGAGACATAGACCCTTATAACGAATCCGGAAAGAAAAATCCAAGCTACGGAAATGTTGTGGTACCGCAAGATACTAATAAGCATCAAAGATACTGTTTATGCGTCTAACTGTTAAGCTGCACTTGGGCCATATGAGGATCTACTGACATCAGTTAGGAACAGAAAACTACGCTGATCTGGCCATATAACAAGATCGAATGGCCTTACAACAAATGTCCTCCAGGGAACTGTTGAAGGAAGGAGACGGAGGGTAACACAGAAAAAAGACGATGGACTTGTAACACCACACAGAACACAGACCACCATTTTCAGAGACCCAGGTCTTTGCACACAGCCAACAGAACTACCAGAACCTGGTGAACTTCTTTAGTTTGGCGCCCCAATGATTCCCCGGGTGATTGATTACAGGAGAAGACGATAAGATGAACGTAATGAAATTAATAACCCCACCCCCCACCCCCACCCCCTTACAGTCCCTTAGTTTAACAAGAAGGACGAAAGAGGGATTGGTGGTGGTGGTGCGAAATAGTGGGAGAGGGAGAGGAAGAGTGCTGCAGGTCGGTGTTCTTGAAAATCTTCCATTTAATCGCTTTCTCTTATGCCCCCATCCCTTCACCCCATCCAGTATAGCCTCTTGCCTACCTCCTCTTCCTCATTTCTAGGTACACGAAACACGAGAAAGAAAAAAAACCCTTCAGAATATAGATTTTTTTTCTATAAAGATATTTACGTTACAGGTAGGATCAAGGATTCGACTGTTAGCTCATACTCTATGTGCTCTTTTGACGCTGAGACTGCGACAGGACGAACCTGGATGTGGCAGTTAGGGGAGCTGGGTGGGGTTGGGATGGAGGTAGGAGAAATGATGAGACCGACTTTGCCTCTCCCTTATCCCCCCCTTCACTACCCCCCCCCCCCACCCCCCCTTAAAAACTGTGTGTGTGTATCTAAGAGAGAGAGAGGAGACCTTTGAGGACAGATAATTGCAACAGTGATCTTGGTGGATGGATGTAGGAGTTGGTGGGATAGATTGTAACAATGATCTGGGTGGACTTCCAAGAGGGTGGGATGGATTGTAACAGTGATCTGGGTGGATTTACGAGCTTAAGAGTGGGTGGGATGCGTTGTAACAACAGCGATCTGGGTTGACTTGCGAGTGAATGGGGTGGATTGAAACGGTGATTTGGGTGGTCTTACGAGTTGGTGGGGTGGATTCAACAGTGATCTAGGTGGGTTTAGGAGTTGGTGGAGTGGATTCAAACAGAGATCTAGGTGGGCTTAGGAGTTGGTGGGGTGGATTCTAACAGTGATCTAGGTGGGCTTAGGAGTTGGTGGGGTGGATTCAACAGTGATCTAGGTGGGCTTAGGAGTTGGTGAATTCGATTCTAACAGTGATCTGTGTGGACTTGGGATTGGGAAGGGTAGATTCTAACAGTGATCTGAGTCGATGCAAGGGTGGATAGGTTGGATCGTAAGAATGGTCTGGGTGGCTGCAAGATGGGTGGGTGATTGTAACAGTGATCTGGGAAGAATTACAAGCTTAAGAGTGGATGGGATGGATTGTAAGAGCGATCTGGGTTGACTTGCGAGTGAATGGGGTGGATTGCAACGGTGATCTGGGTGGGCTTACGAGTTGGTGGGGTGGATTCAACAGTGATCTAGTTGGGCATATGAGTTGGTGGGATGGATTCTAACAGTGATCTGTGTGGACTTGGGAGTGGGAGGGGTAGATTCTATCAGTGATCTGAGTCGATGCTAGGGTGGATAGGTTGGATCGTAAGAATGGTCTGGGTGGCTGCAGGGTGGGTGAGTGATTGACAGAATCATCAGGGTGGATGTTTGGGTAGGATGGGATGGATTGTAAGAGTGATATGGATGGACGTAAGGGTGAGGTCGGGTGGACTGTAAGAGTGATCTGGGAGGACGTAAGGGAAATGTGTGGTGTAGTGTAAGACTGATTCTGGAGGACCTAAGGGTGAGGTGGGGTGGACTTGTAAGAGTGATCTTGGAGGACGTGAGGGTAGATGGGGGTGGATTTGTAAGAGTGATCTGTGTGACAAGAATTGGGGGTGGGTAGGTGTGGTCCTCTAGGAGGACTCGGAATGTTTTCTCCATTAAAGTGAAGATAAAATATCACCTTCACCCCTTCTCTTACTAGTTATGAAAGGAGCAACCTTCCGTTACTAGTCATCGAGAAAAATTTTCGTTTTTCTCGGGACAGTTTAAAAATACTCAAGAATGGCTCAGGGATAATTCTCCTTTGGCTTGTGCACTTAAAAGTGCTTGTAGCTTCGAGTGACAGAATTAGAGATAAGTTCAAACATTCAATACTGTATGAACAACAAAGAACTGACACCTTGAAGTGTACTTTTACATATCAACTTTACTTGTATACACAAGGATAATATATACAAATCAACTGAACTTCAGTCAAAAGAGTCTTTGTTCAGGGTGATTTTTTCCCCACGTTATCTCATCATTAAGAGAGGGAAAGTTCCGGATGAGTTGAGTTAGAGTCCACTTGGAATATCAGAACTTATCTGATGTTGGAGAGGAGTGTGGATCTCTCTCCAGATGCTGGTGACTGGTCCACCTTCTGTATAGGCAGGCTGATCCGTTTGGGCAGGCAGACCCGGAGACCCAGGATCCATTCACAAAACAGAACCTGGTTTGTAGTTAAGTAGCTGAGAGTCCGGCTGGTCGAGTTCTCATACTTGCCCTCTGGCTTTCAGTAAATGTGTGAGATCTCAGCCAACAAAGGATTAGACTAATAAAATATATCTGCCATAATGATCAGTGTCTAGTTTAGTTCTTCACTCAGCATTTGAGTGGATTTTGACAAGTGGTGTAGGAAACAGTAATAAAATGTTATACAATTGAAGGCAAACAACTCTTCACACAATTTTTCTTATAAATAAAGTTGAAGAAACTTGGAATACACTTAGCTAAAGTTGACATGTTGATTAGACTTAGTCACTTACTACAAAGCATTAAGACAATCAACAATACTCATAAATCAACTTAACGGTTTTCACCCAGTATAGGCATACTGTTGTTCCCGTCAGAAAGTAACATTCAGTGATCATCTTAACAGGTAGTATTGAATACTGTCAAAAAGTCATATGGTTAACTAGAATGTTATTCAACCATCTTGACAGTTTTTACCAAGTTGCCTCCAACAAAGTATTACAACAGAATACTCATTCATCATCGTGATAGATGTCACCAAGTATTGGCAATGCACAGCCTCAAGATTTAGAAACATAGTTTCAACTTACATCTCTTCTGGGTTGATCGGTGAAACCTTGACTTGTTTTCCCCTTTTCGTGTGCTAAGCTACACATCTGTTCTCTGATGCCTGTCTGATTGACAGGCTGTCACAGAAACATGACAGCCAATAATATCACTATAGAAAAGAGGGGGGGGGGGGGAGTGCTAGTAATCGGGAGGGGGGGGGGGAATCTGGACTGGGACAGTCATCCCCTA
Source organism: Conus canariensis (assembly GCA_033310375.1). Lineage (NCBI taxonomy): Eukaryota > Metazoa > Mollusca > Gastropoda > Neogastropoda > Conidae > Conus > Conus canariensis. Next base: position 31,043,525 of record CM065724.1, read on the forward strand.
CCTCCCGTTATGTGATGTAATGTGTAGAATGTTCGATAACACTATCTCTTAGATTCTGGCGGCAGGTTTTGCCTTTATGCGAACAAACAAAGCTACCTAGTCCCCAGTGTGAGATATGTGTGGGCCCACTTTCCCGTGACTATGTTGAGCAGGGAAGAAAAGAGAGGGAAGAAGACGGAGGAGGGGGGGGGGTTGTAGAGGATGGTGTGGCTGGAAATTGTCACGTCACAATCCAGACGGACGTAAGGGTAGATGAGGTGGATTGTAAGAGTGATCTGAGAGGATGTAAGGGTAGACGGGGTGGATTGTAAGAGTGATCTGAGAGGATGTAAAGGTAGATGGGATGGATTGTAAGAGTGATCATAGAGGACTTAAGGGTGGGTGGGGTGGAATGTAAGAATGATCTGAGCGGATGTAAAGGTAGATGGGGTGGATTGTAAAAGTGGTATGGAAGAATGCTAGTGTAGATGGGGTGGATTGTGAAAGTGATCTGGGAGGAGGTGAGGGTAGATGGGATGGATTGTACGTATAATCTGGAAGGGGGGGCGGGGAGGGGGGGGGAGCACGTGGATGGAGTGGCGTGTATTGTAAGTGATCTGGGTGGATGTAAGAATGGGTAGGGTGGAAGGTAACGGTCCTCTGGGTAGACCTACGATTTGATAGGTGGGTTGTAAGAGTGATATGGGTGGAGGTAAGGATGGGATGGGGTGGACTGTAAGAGTGATCTGGGTGGACATGAAGGACGGGTGATTTGTAAAAGCTATCTGGACGTTCGGGTAGGGTGGGATTGATTGTAGTGCGATACGGGTGGACGCAAGGGTGGATAGGGTGGATTGTAAGAGTCATTTGAGAGAAAGTAAGGGTGAGGTGCAGTTGTTTGTGAGAACGATCTGCAAGGATGGGGTGGGTGAATTGTCATAGTGGTCTGGGAGGACGTAACAGTGAGTTGGGTGGATTATGAAATTGATCTGGATGGACATAAGCGTTGGATGGATTGTAAGATTGATGTGGGTGAACGTAGTTTGGTTAAAATCTGTACGGTAGTTTTTGTTGTTGTTGTTGTGTTGTTTGTTTGTTTTTGTCCGATCTTGCGGACAGAAAACCAAACAAACAACCAATGGACGTGGGCCTAAACAGTTAAATGTTGTGGGCGGAGACAATAAACGGTGGCATTACATATGACCTTGTACATCAGAGGTTGTGAGCCTGCACAGTTTGCTTTGTGTACTCATTTCCCATCCCCAACCCGCCCTACATCACGCTAATGTTCCCCAGATCATTCTTACAAATCACTATCACTGCACTGCGAGAAAACAGTTCAGTTGGCAGGGCCGCCCTCTCGGGTGACCCACCTGTGCCAGCTTGCTGCTGTCCACCGTTCAGCGAGGTCGAGACACTGTCTGCACATAATCTTTGCCTGTGTGACAATCACCGTGTGTGCGCTTCAAATGGGACAGCTTAACACTTGTCAGCGGTGAAATGTGGTGAGCATGCAGTCAGTCAGTGGTCGAGTTTGACGTCCTATTGGCCAGAGGCCCTTACGGACAAGGTAAACTTGCAGATTGAAGACTGCATTTCTTGTGGCAGTTGTCGTAGTTGGCAGTGGTGCGTATGGTTCCCTACGGGAGCCGTCGTCTGTCGCTCTCTGTGCTCCGGTTTCTTGTGAACTATGGTTCACTTTCTAGTATTGGTCGACCGACGACGAAATTCGGTTTTCGTCATCTCTTTCCCCTTCAGAAGGCCTGTCTTTAGGCCCACCAGCTGGCCTTCTTCGTGCTCGGGTGGCGATGTTCCTGTGCTATGTGTGGCCGCCTCAAAGAAGGAGCAGGACGAAAGTCACTGGAGCGCTGCACGAGTCCCTTCTATGGTCCACGCAGAATGCGGCCTAGCGGGCAATTTTGTGGCCCAACCCCGAGAGGGGGCGCCACCATGCCCGACCCCTCAAAAGCATGGTATCCCAAGTCACAGTAATCGCAGTCCATCGCCGATCGCGCCACATCTCCAGGAGCCGTCCCCCGGCGACACAAGCTGGACCTGCCGTCACCCATACAGCTGAAGGTTTGCTGGGCCGGCTGACACTGACCTCTCCCATCAGTGCCCTTCAAAGGAGAGCTGCCACATCTCCTTGGTGTTCGCAGCTGTGCCACCTCGCAGGTAACTGGCGAACATGCAGCAAACGCGTGAACATGAAGCAGGCAGAGAACCAGTCAGATCAACAGGAAGTGATGAATACTTTCGACATGCGCACTTGAAGTCTAGCAAGCAAAAAGCGAAGACACTTAAACCTCTCTCCTACTGATGTTTGGTAGCTTCATTGGAAAAAAGAAAAACATCAAACAACAAGAGAGAGAGAGAGAGAGAGAGAGAGAGAGAGAGAGTAATCGCACCTGCAGGAGTTAAAGTAATCCGGAACTAGGCCGAAAATCCGGCTTAGAAATTGAGTTGTTTGTTTTTCCCAAATCCGGCTTAGATAATGTTCTGTTTTCCCCAAATCCGGCTCAGCCAAACTTCGATAATTTACGGCTTTCAGACAAATTGTGACAAGCGATTTTTTTTTTTTTTGTATTTTTTTTTGTTGTTGTGCTCTTTAGTTTTCAAAAGAGAGAGATGGGGGGGGGGGGGGGGGGGGGGGGGAGGGGGGGGATCTGTAACAATGAAAAGAGATTTCTCCTTACACCGGCGATTTTAAACAGCTTCGAGCATTTGCATACTTGTCATCTGCTAACTGAGCTCTTTAACTGTGAAATAGCAAAAGGCGACTTTTCTCTCCATTATCTTCGCGGCAAGCGTCCAACCACCAGTTGATCCGATCGAAAATGAAATTCCTGACAAGAAATGATGCCGAGGTGCTGTCTGACATGATGGAGGATTCGGTCAAGGTCTGGAGGTGGCCAATTGAAGGTAAAGAAAATGGAGACAAGTTTGAAACTTGGTGCAAGAAAATCATTGTCTTTGGCGCCTCTAAGACACTTTTGCTAGAGTGCACAAGCATCCGCATGCAAATAGCGCTTAATATATTTCCTCCCCCCTCCCCCCCCCCACCCCACCCTCCCTCCTCCCCGACTTTTTTTTTTTTATTATTATTCAGCTTTCGCGTTGGCGCCCTAATCAGAAGGCCCTCAATATTTGAAACGAAAGAGATACTGAATAAGCAAAGGAAAAACAAAAAGGGATTTTAAAGACACTTTAAGTAATGAAAATTGCCAATAATTTGTTTTCGTTCTACAATTTGACAGCACGCACGCACGCACGCATGCACGCCCCACACACACACACACACACACACACACACACACACACACACACACACACACACACACACACACAACGCGTGCGCGCGCATGTTCTTTAAAACAAGTCATCTTTACTTTGGAAGCGGCTAGTAATAAAAGTAGTTACAAAAGTAAATTTCGACAGCAATTACTCCTCTCTTCATGAACGGATACTTCGTTGTCGCTTTCTTCCTTCTTCCTGTTTTTTTTTTTCTGTCTTTCCTCATTTCCCTTCGTGTTTTCCTTATTTCTTTACATCTTTCTTTTCAACTTTTCTGTCTTTCTTTTCGTCTTTTCCTAACC
>CM065724.1:31059599-31074599 GCA_033310375.1 Conus canariensis
CGCACGCACACACACACACACACACACACACACACACACACACACACACACACACACACGTATGTCTGGTATTGTGTATCAAAACAGACGCTATGTTACAGCTCAGTATGTGTGTTCTTTGTGCATTCTGGCTTCTTTTGAGTCAACATGTTAATTAGGTTTTTGTTGTTAATTTGCATTGTGTGTCTGTGTTGTGTTTTGGATTGATTTCGGTTACGCTTTAGTCTGTTGTACTCTCCTTCCCACTCACTGTCTAGTGCTGTAGACAGGTGCCCCATCTCTCCTTCCCACTCACTGTCTAGTGCTGTAGACAGGTGCCCCATCTCTCCTTTCACACTCACTGTCTAGTGTCATACACAGCTGCCCCACTCACTGTCTAGTGTCATACACAGCTGCCCCACTCATTGTCTAGTGTCATACATAGCTGCCCCCTCACACTCACTGTCTAGTATCATACACAGCTGCCCCTCACACTCACTGTCTGGTGTCATACACAGCTGCTCCTCACACTCACTGTCTAGTGTCATACACAGCTGCCCCCTCACACTCACTGTCTAGTGTCACACACAACTGCCCCACTCAGTGTCTAGTGTCATACACAGCTGCCCCACATACTCACTGTCTAGTGTCATACACAGCTGCCCCACTCACACTCACTGTCTAGTGTCATATACAGCTGCCCCACACACTCACTGTCTAGTGTCATACACAGCTGCTCCTCACACTCACTGTCTAGTGTCATACACAGCTGCCCCCTCACACTCACTGTCTAGTGTCACACACAGCTGCCCCACATACTCACTGTCTAGTGTCATACACAGCTGCCCCACATACTCACTGTCTAGTGTCATACACAGCTGCCCCACATACTCACTGTCTAGTGTCATACACAGCTGCCCCACTCACACTCACTGTCTAGTGTCATACACAGCTGCCCCACATACTCACTGTCTAGTGTCATACACAGCTGCTCCTCACACTCACTGTCTAGTGTCATACACAGCTGCCCCCTCACACTCACTGTCTAGTGTCACACACAGCTGCCCCACTCACTGTCTAGTCCCATACAAAACTGTCCCACTCACTGTCTAGTGTCATACACAGCTGCCCCACTCACTGTCTAGTGTCATACACAGCTGCCCCACTCACTGTCTAGTGTCATACACAGCTGCCCCCTAACACTTACTGTCTAATGTCATACACAGCTACCCCACTCACTGTCTAGTGTCATACACATCTGCCCCACTCACTGTCTAGTGTCATGCACAGCTGCCCCCTCACACTCACTGTCTAATGTCACACACAGCTGCCCCATCACACTCACTGTCTAGTGACATACACAGCTGCCCCACTCACTGTCTAGTGTCATACACAGCTGGCCCACTCACTGTCTAGTGTCATACACAGCTGGCCCACTCACTGTCTAATGTCATACACAGCTGGCCCACTCACTGTCTAGTGTCATACACAGCTGGCCCACTCACTGTCTAGTGTCATACACAGCTGGCCCACTCACTGTCTAGTGTCATACACAGCTGGCCCACTCACTGTCTAGTGTCATACACAGCTGGCCCACTCACTGTCTAGTGTCATACACAGCTGGCCCAGGGACATGAGCACGGATCGCATCATGTGTCTGCCCATCAGCCCCTTGGCGTCATGGGCAAAAGTCTCCTCCACCGCCTGCATCACACAGGGGCCCACCTTGCTGGTCGACCTGGGGGCGGACACAGGCCACACACAACATGGGATGGTACGGTGAGTTAATGTTGCTTCTAGCCCAGCCGACCGCAAAGGGCCATATCAAGGCTGTCACCACGTTAAAAAAAGAATATGATTCACACAACCCTTTACAATACAACCTTCTAAAATCACACCGGAAACTTCGTAAAAAATCTTTCTTAGGATCAAGAAGTAGTAGTAGTGGTAGTGGCAGTGATAGAAGTAGTAGTTGTAGTAGTAATAGTGGTGGTGGGAGTAGTGGTAGCAGTGGTGGTGGTGGTAATAGTAGTAGAGCAAGGAGAATAAAGGGAGGCAAGCATCAACAGCAGAGCGAGAGGAGAAATAGTGGCAGCAACGGGAACAACACGACAGCAACAGGGGAAACAGTAGCAGCAACAGCAGCCCCAGCAACAGCAGCAACAGCAGCACCAACAGAGCAAGAGCAAACAACAGCAGCACAACAAAAAGCAGCACAGAACAACAGAAGTAACAACATAGAATCAGCAACAGCAACAATGGTAGTAACAGCAAAAACAGTAGCGGCAACAGTATCAGCAATACGAGAAACAGTAGCAATATGAAAAAAAAAACAAAAAAAACAATCGCACGACAGCAGCAGAAACAGTGGTAGCACCATCACCAGCAGTAACAGGAACAGCAGCAGTAGCTGCAGTCGTTCTGTAGCAACATCTCCGGGGGGGGGGGGGGGGGGGGGGGGGGGGGGGGGGGGGGGGGGGGGGGGAGGAGCAGAAAGTGGGGAAACGGAGGGACGGCCAGCGCAAAACGAGTTAGCTGCAAAAAAACATCATCCACACAAGAACTGCTTCTCCTCCTCCTCCTCCCCCCTCCTCCCCTCCTCACCTGCAGACGGGCGTGAGCTGGTGGACGTCGCCGGACATGAGGATGACCTCCATGGAGGTGCTGAGGCCGGCGGAGGTCAGGCAGTGGTCCACGATGGCCTTCACCTTGTCCTTGGTCTCCACCATCTGGTTGGGCAACGTCTGGGCACCTGCAGCATAGTGGAAGGAGAGGGGGAGGGGGAGGAGGGGGGATATGTAGTGGTTTTACTGTACCATTCGGACTGGTGTGGTGTGGTTGTGTGGTGTGTGTGGTGTGGTGTGGTGTGGTGTGGTGTGTGGTGTGGTGTGGTTGGTGTGTGGTGTGCTGTGCTGTGCTGTGTTGTGTGGTGTGGTGTGCTGTTGCTGTGCTGTGCTTGTGCTGTGCTGTTGTGTGTTGGTGTGCTGTGCTGTGTGTGCTGTGGCGTGGTGTGGTGGGTGTGCTGTGCTGTACTGTACTGTGGTGTTGTTGGTGTGCTGTGCTGTGTGTGTGTGGTGTGGGTGTGGTGTGGTGTTGTGGTGTGGTGTGGTGTGGTGTGTGAGTGTGGTGTGGTTGGTGGTGTGTGTGGTGTGTGTGGTGTGGTGTGGTGTGTGTGTAGTGTGTGTGTGGTGGTGTGTGTGTGTGTGTGTGTGGTGTGGTGTGTGTGTGGTGATGGTGTGGTGTGGTGTGTGTGATGTGGTGTGGTGTGTGTGGTGATGTGGTGTGGTGTGTGATGTGGTGTGTGTGTGGTGTGGTGTGGTGTGTGTTGTGTGTGTGTGTGTGTGGTGTGGTGTGTGTGTGGTGTGGTGTGGTGTGGTGTTGGTGTGGTGGTGTGGTGTTGTGTGTGGTTGTGTGGTCTGGTGTGTGTGATGTGGTTTGGTGTGTGCGTGCAGTGTGTTGTGTTGCGTTGGTTGTGTTATCTCGTTTGATTGTGTTGTTTATATTGCATTGTATTGAATTGTGTTGCGTTGATCATATTGTATTGTGTTGTATTGTATTGTTTTGTATCATATTGTATTGTGTTGTATTGTATTGTTTGTATCATATTGTATTGTGTTGTATTGTATTGTTTTGTATCATATTGTATTGTGTTGTACTGTATTGCGTTGTATCATAATTATTCTATTGTACTGTACTCTATTGTATTGTGCTATTTTGTATTGTGTTGTATTGTACTGTACTCTCTTGTAATGTACTGTATTGTATTTGGTTATATTGTACTGTACTGTATTGTATTGGGTTATATTGTATTGTACTGTATTGTATTGATTGTATTGGGTTGTACTGTATTGTATGATATACTCGATTTTTTGGTCGCATTGTTTCATATTGTACTGTATTGTATTGGGTTGTATTGGGTTGCTTTGTATCATAATGTATTTATTGTATTATATTGTACTGTATCATTTTCGCGGAGGAAAGATTTTAACAAACTTTCGTATGTTTTTCGAAGGTATGTTTAAAGGATTTTGTGAATTAGTTTGTTTTTTTTAAAGACTTCTGAATTGACTTCAACGCGGTGACTGCTCTGATATGGCCCTTTGCGATCGGCTGGGCTATAAGCAACATTACCTTACAGTACTGTATCATATTGTACTGAATTACACCGAATTGTATTGTATTGTATCATATTGTATTGTATTGTATCGCATTGTATCATATTGTCCTGAATTTTGTACTGTATGGTAGTGTGTTGTGTTGTGGCGTGCTATATTGCATTGCATTATACACAGACTGACGACCAGACGACAATCTATCAATTCTTTCCCTACTCTATATACACATAAATAAAGGATTGAACGCTTTACATTGATATCGCTATCTGTTAACTTCAAATACATTGCCACTATTGACACAGTTGATATACAGTGTAGATAATCGCTTCAAAAAAGCATCGCTGTTTTGAGGAATGGCTTCAGCTGCTTCACCATTGTTGTATTGTAGTATATTGTATTGCATTTTATTGCAACGTGTGGCATCATGTACCCTTCTCTGAAATTGTAGGTTACCAATGCTGTCAGTTACCTAAGATGGTTGGCACACCGACCTCACGTTGAGAGGGTTGTGGGTTTGATCCGTGGCGTACCCAACGTCAGACAATGTCACTCGCGTGACTCTCCGTGACTGATGTCATTGTGGTGATGTCATTATCACGTTGGATAGCCCTATTCCCGCAAAATGGTTTAAGATGATTATCCTAATCCTTATCCCCTCACGAGGATGTCGAATTTAAACTTGAAGGACACCAAATCTAGGAGGGAAAAATCTTTACAAAGGACGTTTGGCTACGACTACAACGACTACCATTTCTCTTTTGGTATGCTAAACGAACTCATGCACATTTTGGAGCCATTTCAGTTTCGTTTGGATTTATAAAATCGGCTGTCTAAATCTCTTGTTCTCTGATTACCTTGACCTTGAGGTTGCTTCAAGGACAAAAGTTCTTACTTCCCCTTCCGACCACCTCCTCTTCCTCCCTCTCCTCCTCCACTCCATCTTTTTACTCAATTTTTATTTCCTGATATTTATTCACGTCTTCACATTTTCAAACAGCTGTAAACATTACCTCATCCATTTTGCGCCCGGTTTGAGGAGATAAGTGACTGACTGTTCGTGTTCGTTTTCATTGTCTTGAATGTAAATTTGTCTTGACTGAAGAAAACCAAAAAGGCCGAAACGCGTAGTTTTTGTTTTGCTCTGTAATTTGTTTGTTCTTTCGTCTGGCTGGTACCGTAATTTTTCTTTTATTTTCTTTCTTCATCAAACGAAACAGTCACGACCCCGCGCCATACACACACACACACACACACACACACACACACACACACACACACACACACACACACGCACACGCACAAACACACACACACACACACACACACAACAAAACACACACACACACACACACACACACACACACACACACACACACACACACAAACGTCTTGCAGTCTGTAGTCAAACGCTTGGACAGTGGAACTAGCATGAAACAAATACGACAATGAATGTCCTTCCGGTCCCCCCACCCCCACCCCACCCCCACCCCACGACTCCCTCTCACCGCCCCCCATCTCATCCCTTTCTCCCACCGAGTTACCTGGGGGAATGTCGGTGGGTCCGTTGCCGAACATGGGGGTGGACCTGGTGCCCCCTGGTTTGCCCTGGTCCAGGATCCTGTCGGCCCAGATGGGCCTCTCCACCTCTTCCTCCTCCCCCTCCCCGGCTCCGCCCAGCGGGGACCCCTGGGAGACCAGGTCCTCTGGCGCCACTGTCGTCTCCTGGCTGTGAGGCATCGTGGGTGGCACCATCTGCATGGGGAGGAACAGAGTGAGGAGAGAGACGTAGGTGTTGTGTGTGTTTTGTTGTGTGTGGTGTGTGTGGTGGTGTGTGTGTGTGTGTGTGTGTGTGTGTTGGTGGTGGTGTGGTGTGGTGTGTGTGGTGTGTGGTGTGTGTGTGTGTGTGTGTGGTGTGTGTGGTGTGGTGTGTGTTGTGTGTGATGTGCTATGAGGAGGAGAAGTTCTGTGTTTTGCTGTCTACATCATAACATCAGTACAAAGACGGACAGGTAAGATTGGCCTCCCCTCGCCAACTCGCCCACAAATAGACATCGGCACCGACCTTCACAACAACAATTAACATTACAAGAAAGGGGAGAGGGAAATCTACTTAAGGCCTCCCCTCCCCTCCCCACCCACCCCACTCCTCTCCCTCCGCCATCCCGGTAATATTTGAAACAGGACGGTCTGATGCCAGTGGATTCTTATCCACCCATTCTAAAGTTAACCCCTTATACGCTACCTTCAAGTGGGAAGATTCTTTCATTTCAATGACCGATAACATCTTGGCGAAATACCAGTGGACTCTTACCAACCCATTCTAAATTAACCCCTTATACGCTACCTTCAACTGGAAAGCTTCTATCATTTCAATGACCGATAACATCTTGACGAAATACCAGTGGACTCTTACCAACCCATTCTAAAATTAACCCCTTATACGCTACCTTCAACTGGAAAGCTTCTATCATTTCAATGACCGATAACATCTTGACGAAATACCAGTGGACTCTTACCAACCCATTCTAAAATTAACCCCTTATACGCTACCTCCAACTGGAAAGCTTCTATCATTTCAATGACCGATAACATCTTGGCGAAATACCAGTGGACTCCTTACAATCCATTCTAAAATTAACCCCTTATACGCTACCTTCAACTGGAAAGCTTCTTCATTTCAATGACCGATAACATCTTGACGAAATACCAGTGGACTCTACAATCCATTCTAAAATTAACCCCTTATACGCTACCTTCAACTGGAAAGCTTCTATCATTTCAATGACCGATATCATCTTGACGAAATACCAGTGGGCTCTTACCAACCCATTCTAAAATTAACCCCTTATACGCTACCTCCACTGGAAAGCTTCTATCATTTCAATGACCGATATCATCTTGCGAAATTCACCAGAACAAGGAGTAAAGTAACGCTGATGTACTGTCCCATTTCCCCGTCTGTCCCTGGCCCAACTTGCATGGAATTCTCAACTCTCACCTGGACGGGAGGAGAGGGGATGGGACGAGGCTGGGGAATGGGTGGGGGGTGGAAGGAGAAAGAGGGATGGCGACGTCCCCAAGGCTGCTGCTGCTGTTGTTGTTGCTGGTGTTGTTGCTGCAGCTTGTGGTGCTGGAGCTGAGCCAGAGTCTGCTGGGCAATGACCAGTTCCATCTGCTGCCTGCAAGGTCAGAGGTCGGGGTTACCGCAAAGGTCAAGTATAACAAACACAGTTTGAACAGATGAAAATCGCCCTGGCTCTGTGATTTTTTAAATTTTTTTTTTGTTTTTTGAATGTGATAAAGAGGATTTTATCCCGGAAATTCGGGTTAGTAAGATAGATCAATGCCATATTTCAGGAAGGAGAGCAAAAATATACATGGCTTGTGGGACTTCTTCTGTTTCTGCGCCATTGATAGAGCACAAGGATTTGGGAGTAAAAAGTCTAACAGGCAACAGAAGAATGAAGGGACATGTGGATCGTGCTGTAATATAAAAAGAAGCAGACACTTGGATCTATTCCGAGTCAGGCACAGTATGGGTCAAGGACTGGACTGTGCGATGAATATATTTTGGTAATGGCTGATCTTCTAACAAAAGCCAGGTGCAGCTTTGAGTGTGATAGAGAATAAACAGCGTTTTGGACCTAATCTGTAACTGTGGACTCGGACCCAACCAGCACGTGGCGTAGCTGCGGTGATTGTTCTATGAGAGCTTGTTCGGCTCAAAAGGTGATATTACTGTTATGCCTGACGGAAATGATTTTTTGTCATTGTAAGGAACGGCGATTTTCGTTTTAAGATAACGGTAAAGTTCACTGTCAGAAAACGGTATGACGACGTACAAACAGTCGCTCTGTTTTACTTTCCTGCAGACTATGGAGCGCCTTTTCTTTCTTTCTTTCTTTCTTTCGTGCAGCACACGCGTTTCTTCAATGACCGAAACAAAGGAGAAACATTACACATTAAATGGTCTTTTTCTGTTTGCACTTTTATTATTCCATTTCTTTTTCTAAAGTATTAATGCATCTCACAGGTTTCACTTTAATGCGTGGACGTTTGCTTTGTCTGGGTTCATCCAGAAGTCATCAATGATCTTTTCATTACTATGAATTTGTTTCTTCTTCTTCTCCTGCTTCTTCTTATTCTTCTCCTTCTTCTTCTGTATATATATATATATATATATATATATATATAATAATATATATATATATAATAATATATATAATACACACACACACCGAGGAAGTTAACACATGAACACGAGAGAGAGAGAGAGAGAGAGAGAGAGAGAGAGAGAGAGAGAGAGAGAGAGAGAGAGAGAGAGAGAGAGACAGACAGACAGACAGACAGACAGACAGATAGACAGACAGTCAGAGACAGAGAGAGGGAGGAAGGAGAAACAGAGAGTCACACACACCAGAAAGGAACAGACAGAGAGACGGACAGAAAGACAGACAAGCAGACCGACCGACCGACAGACAGACAAAGACAAAGACACACACACACACACACACACACACACACACACACACACACACACACACACACACACACACACACACTCCTCCATCCACCCACCCACCCCTCATTTCCTCACATACGAACCACACCTTCCCCTCCCCCCCCCCCTCTCCCTCCCCCAACCTGAGTCTGAGCTGTCTGCCAATCTCATCTTGCAAGATCTGCTGCTGCTGCTCCACCAGCAGTTTCTGGTACATCATGGCCGCCAGATACCGGGCGATGTCGCTCTGCCACTCGGTGACGGGGCCCTGCCACGTGGGGGACAGGGAGCCTGGGGATGGGTCTGCCCCTGAGGAAGTGGGGAGGAGGTACCCGGTTATTGCTCATGGGGCCACCCCGTTCCTGTCCATGGCGGTAAGGCGGGTCCACCTGCGTCAGTTGCACAGTTCGGCGTGAGAATTAGGGTAGAGGGGGGCTTTGATGTTTTTAGTATTTCATCATAGTATATAGTATGAAAAAGCAAATATGCGTACGCACGTACATACACATACACACACCACACACACACACACACACACACACACACACACGCGCGCGCGCGCGTGAATTTCTATCACTCCAGACACACTCATCATTTTAAGCGAACAATGATTTGAATCTGTTGCCCTCATAGGGGAATGGAGTGGCGAGGGGCGATAGTGGTGTTTCGGCGGAAGGGGGGGAGTTTGGCTAGAATAACAAACTAAACGACAAGTATTAAGAATCAAAGATGAATCTTCAACTCGGTAACAAGGCTTAAGTCAGAGGTGACGGGAAAGTTCCATCTTGGTCTAAAGGCGTGGTTGGTGTTGGATGCACTTTGTGCCATGAAAGTGCTGTGAAGACTGTCCTCATCCACAACAAGCTCACAGCATTCTTCATTCTCTTCCATGGAGTTCAATGCTTTGAAGATAGAATGTGTGGTCTGCCTGACAGGTGAATGAAAACAATCTACCAGCCAACCAAACAAATAAACAAAACGCCACTCAAGCGATCCTCTCACGCTATAAAATGTACTCTACTCAATATAATGGCATGTGTGTGTGTGTGTGTGTGTGTGTGTGTGTGTGTGTGTGTGTGTGTGTGTGTGTGCGTGTGTGCGTGTGTGCGTGCGTGCGTGCTCGTGCGCACGAGCATATATCATAAGACTAAAAACTCTGCTCAGCAAGCGAGTACACCTCACACAAACGACTTCAAACAACTCGACAAATGTGGAAACGGGGGAAAAATGTATGTGGCGGAAGACAAGTGAACAAGGACATACGTACCCCGGGTACCAGCCAGGGTGACCTGCTGCAAGAGACTGTTGGCCTGCAGATCGTTAGGAGCCACGTTGCTCAGAATACCCCGGTAAGGTCTGGCGAACAGATGCAACAACAAACAAACAAATAAACAAATGAACAACCAAACAACTATACATAATACAAAGAAACAAATGAACAAACAACAATGAGCGAGATCTTAAGATAAAGAAAAGAAACTATTAAGGAATGAAGAAGCAATTCGAAAGAAGGAAAGGGTTTATTTGGACAATGAAACAACAATAATAAGAAGAATACAACAGAATAAGAAGAAAAAGGAAATAGAAAGAAAGAGACACAAAAGAAAATTTTAAAAAAGAAAAAAGGCAAGATAAAAATAAAACAAGAAGAAAAAAAAAGAGAAAAAAAAAACAACAACAAAGAATGGGGGGAGGACAGAAAAACAGAAGAAAGGAGAAGAAAAAATTGAAGGAAAAAAAAAGAAAATGTTCTTTGGGTCTGGCAACACACACACACACACACACACACACACACACACACACACACACACACACACACACACGAGCGAGTTGCAACAAGTCGGACTAAGAGAATGGTTAAGTTGGGGGAGGTTGGAAGGGAAGTGAAGAGAGGGGACGACTCCAATATATTCCATTCATATAGTTTGTAGTCCTGCCGACAGCAAGGGGCCATATCAGGGCTGGCGGGGAGGAAGACTGTTCCCGCCCCCCCCCTCCCACCCCACCCCCGCTCCTCCCCCGTACCTCCCACCCACCAAAACAGAAAATAAATGGCGGCACTGACACACAGTTCAAATGAAACGTCCTACACGTCACCCACATCAGGCCCTGGCAGGTGACGTCACACAACGTAGATTTATGACAACAGCGTCGAGTTTTAAGAACGCAGTGACAAAGGGAGGGAATCGCAGCAGGCTTAATAACGAGTACGATAAAGGGACAAGTCTCATAGCGTCAATCAATGAAATTCGTATGTGATTCTGTCTTCTGCGCCTCTGCCGAAAACCAATCTCTTACTAAACCCGTACGAAATCCTGTAATGAAAATTAAATTATAACTAGTTGCAAAGCGAGACGACTGCAGGCGGAAATCTAAACAAATCTTAAATAAATGTTAGCGAACCACCCAGAGAACGTGGACAAACGAGTCACAAGACGAAACACAACGCGTTTCGACCTCTTAGGTCTTCATCGGGTGAGACATAAACGAATAAAACAACGAACATTCACTTAGCTTTGATCGCTTCAGATCACTTCACAGGGTTCAGCGCAAGGAAGAAGGCGTTCAACGCTAAGTGAATGTTCGTTGTTTTATTCGTTTATGTCTCACCGATGAAGACCTAAGAGGTCGAAACGCGTTGTGTTTCGTCTTGTGACTCGTTTGTCCACGTTCTCTGGGCGGTTCGCTAACATTTATTTAAGATAAAATTATAACAGTAAAAAAATTATTAATAAATAGAAAGAAAAATCAATCCCGTTGTTTGTTTTACCCGTGAAATGATCTCCCCTGAATATGACATTTGTGCTGTCCAGAAATTGTGAGCGTTTCTTGTTGTAGCCCCTCGGTTGTTACGGACGACTGGGCTTATCGAAGAGACATACTGTAGCATCCTTGTGCTGGGATGGGGGCAGAGAGAACAGGTGGCCAGTGTCCTGTACCTGTCCTGCTTCACGTTGACCTGGATGAGTTGACTCGAGGAACCAATGGCAGCTTTCAAGTCTACACCAATTATTCCCCTTCAAATGTGTGCACACAACGGGCTTTCCTTTCAACGATAGAGCGGACAGAGCAGCGAAAATGGGGATAAAGAGTTATGTAGGAAGCATAAGAGTCAGCTGCTCATTGTCAAATGAATAACTGGGTTATGCTTGAAAGAAACTGCTCAAGTGCTTAAATTTCAGGTTCAAAACCTCGTTCAATTTTTCAGGTTTAAATTTGAGATTTTTTTTTGTAGTTACCCTCAATGTCAAGTGTATCTGTTATAGAGATGTTAATACTTAGATTTTTTTTCTGACTGTGAGGGAATGAATCTATCCTGACATAAAAGTGTTTCATCTACACACGCTGGGAATGTCATGTTTTTCATTTTTAGTTTCGGTATCAGTTTCGTTTCGTATTATCATTGAATTCACTACCAACTTTTCAAACAGCCATTAATTAAGTAATTTTCTCTTTAACTGTTTTTCAGATAATTTCGAATGTTCCTGTTCGTTCTCTCCCTCCATCTCTTCTGTCTGTTTCCCCTACTCCTCACCCTCTCTTTTTATGAAATAAGATTGTAATGTGAAAATAATGATTGTCATTATATGTCTGCAACCACCTGTATCAAGAGTACATTGTCATTAAATGTTTGCAACCACCTGTATCAAGAAGTAGATAAAGACACAAAGCACGGAAAGTGTTAGTGCTGTCGATGTGTGATGTCTCATATTCAGATTGCTCTCCACAGGTGTTACCCTGTGTCTATTTTCAGACTAAACCCTAGCATGTTGAGATGTCTCTGTCTGCGTGAAAAAAAAAAAAAAAAGTGTTTACCGTGGCTGCATTTTGAGTGCCAGATTCCAGGCGAAGGCGAGGTTTGAACATCACATGACAAACAACACGAACAGAGAACTGACCGACTGTGTTGAATTTAAAGAGGACAATACTATGCAAAACTATCAACAGAAATCAGGAGGAAGATAAGATAAGATAATGTTGCTTATAGCCCAGCCGACCGCAAGGGGCCACATCAGGGCTGTAATCAGGAGGAAGCTGCCGTGAAGATAAACAAGTCGTCAGTGTATTTTATTTACTTTTTGTGTTATTCCATTTTATTTTGTTTTGTTTACTTTAAAAAAAAAAATTATTTTATGCATTTCATTTTATTACTTTAAAATTTTTTTTTTTTTTTTTTTCGGTTCGAGTACTCCCATGGACATATGGAATCTGTTCGACGCACCATGGGCACAATTTCGTAAGGGCCGCAACTTCTCGACTCGAGATGTCATCAAGAAAAATACGGTTTTACTTGTTTGTCTCTCTTTATATCTGGTTGCGCCCGTTTGTGTGAAGGCAGATGACACAGAATACTTTTTTCCCAATGTAATCACTCCTTGATATTGACCCTGTATATGATTGTGGTTTTAAAAAAGAACCCGTCGAATTCGAATGATCTTACTGACAGGCTGTATCTCTCTCTCTCTCTCTCTCTCTCTCTCTCTCTCTCTCTCTCTCTCTCTCTCTCTCTCACGACCTGACCCAAGAACGTATGCGGAGGTGTTGGATTCCGACTCTACGCAGTCATCAACAACAGCGGCTGCCCCCTGCGTGACACTGTAAACAAACAGGTCAGAGGTGACAGTGTACCGTGCGGCACAGCCAACGCCGGGGATTCCCCTACTCGTCCGTCGCCATCTCGGCAGGCCGGCAGCCCAAGGTCATCACGTGCAAGTCGTGATTGCAGCGGGTCACGGCAGTCGGGCGTGCGGGAGTTTTTTCAACGTACGCAATCAAGGCCAGGAAACACCTCGGATAGCACGCCTGTGAACAAGACCCCAGGCAGGTACCCACTTCCTCGTCGTTCAGACAGGAACGTTAAAAAACAATAGGACAGGCTTGGCCATCCATGTGATTTGAAATTCCTGACTTTCAATATTGAAAACTTGTACACGAAACTGACCGATATCTCTTTCATAAAATACATTGAACTATTTGATTTGGTTTGCTTGACAGAAACTTTTGTGGATAACACTTTTGACTATTCTGGAATCTTCATTAACTTTTTGAAATATTATGTACCTGCAAAAAAGTTATCAAAACAAGGAAGAAATTCTGGTGGGTTACTGTTTTTAGTACGCAGATGCTACCAACACTATATAACACATATAAAGATTGATTGTGAAAATACTGTGGTTGTGAAATTAGATAAGTGTGTTTTTAAGGTCGATAAGGATGTGCTTATTATTGCAACATACGTTGCTCCGGAGAACAGTCCTTTATACAGTAACAAAATGCAAAAAGATGGAATTGTTTTACTAGAAGAAGCTATCCTGAACATTATGAATGAGGAAGAGTTATATCTTGTGATCTGTGGGGATCTAAATGCGAGGACAGGGTGGAAGCAACCTAACTGGAATGAAGTACTTACCTGTTCTCCTACTGATGATGTCGATGATAATGATGTTGATATTTATAACCGACAGTCAAAAGATTTGTTGATCAATAACTTTGGTGAATCTTTGCTGAATTTGTGTTTTATGTTGGACTGTATTATTGTGAACGGTGCATGTGTTGGTGATTTTGATGGTCAGTTTACATATGTTTCACCACATGGTACTAGTGTTATTGATTATTTTATAATCACTAAAGGGCTGTTTTCAAGTAATTGTCATTTACATATTGGAGACCGTGTGGATTCTTGGCATTTGCCAGTCGAGTTTACTTGGAAATGTGGTCTTGATTGTATAGACAATTTTAGAACTGTAGAGAATGAGGAAAATTGTATCGTGTGGTCTGAAGATTATTTGTTAGAGTACACACATGAGTTAAATTCACATGTGTTCCACAACCATATCCAAGAAGCTGTTCAAGCTCTCTCAATCGATGTCAACACTTCTCTAGATATATTTGTTAAAACATTGTATGGAGCTGCTGCCTCCATGATTCGAACTGTAGGCAATAAGAAGAAAAACGTAAATGAATGGTATGATAAACAATGCGCCCAAAAGAAAAGAACGGTCCGACGTTACCTTAAACTATTCCAAAGGTCAAAAAAGAGTAATGAGCAGCACAGAGATAAGTATGTGGATGAAAGGAGACTATATAAAGAACTTTTATTCTGCAAGAAAAAAGAATTTGACAATGAAAGGATAATTAAATTAAAACAGTCAACCAACGACCCCAAGGTATTCTGGAGAATAATCAGATCTGTGAACAGAAAAAATGTAGTGCGCAATGATATTTCTATGGACCAGTGGTACGAACATTTCCACAGGATATTTAATATGATGACACCTGGGCTGGATCAAGAGGAAATCTTAGCAGCAGAACTAATGGACAGTTCAGATGAGCCACTTTTTAACGACCCTATTTCTCAGGAAGAAGTTGTATCTAGTATAAACAAACTTAAAGCCGGTAAAAGTT
>CM065724.1:31087099-31092099 GCA_033310375.1 Conus canariensis
GTGTGTGTGTGTGTGTGTGTGTTGTGTGTGTGTGTGTGTGTGTGAGGCAACCGTTCACATTAAAAACCAGGGAACGGGGGGTGGGGGGGGGGGGGGCTATGGGAAAGAGCACCACTGCAACCTCCCACCTCCACCCCTCCACACACGTTCCTGTAGCTGCCCGTGCGCTGGTTTTTGTTTGTTTGTTTGTTTGTTTTACAACTTTGTGATTCTCTGAGACAGAAAAAAGAAGTCACGGTGATAATAATTTTTACATTTCTTCATAAGAAGAGCCAGCCTCAGATCTGTCACTCCTTTCACACAGAATATGTTGGAAGTGCATCCGAAGGAAGTGCGAGCGGTCAAGATTGAATTCCTACACGGTTGTCTGGCGCAGTCTCCTTCTTCTCCCTTACCTCTTCTGCTAAAATAATGCTGCCAGTGGTTGAGAAATACGATACGTGGATTGATTTGACGAACAACTGTTGAAGATTTATGTCCTGGTAGAACTAGGGTCTTGAGGACTTGTTAACAGACTGGAGATCGATCTACTACTTCTTTTCTCGCTTTGCTCGAACACCAGATGAATGACGTCGATCCTTTCGACCAATAGCAAGGAAGCTTACAGAATTCGATGAGACACTTGGCCTGACATTCATAGAAATGTTTATGAAGAGAAAGAGACAGAGACGCTAAGCAAAGACGAAATTGTAACGAAATAGTTTTTAGTTCAGCTTCTTGACGTTTGAAATTCACTTTATCTTCCACGTAGACAAGATAAACGTTGTCTTAGAGGCTTAGTGGTCAAAGAGGAACTGTTTCCGAATTATGTTCCGCCATTATTTTTGTCGTTATGCACCAAAAATAGTAAGGTTCTCTGATTGGTTGGTACAGTTGTCGGCATTTTTTACTCCATAACACCCCCTCCTCTCTCTCTCTCTCTCTCTCTCTCTCTCTCTCTCTCTCTCTCTCTCTCTCTCTCTCTCTCTCTCTGCACTACATGATCGCAGAACCAAACTTATGCAGAGGAAGTATTTTTTACCGAACCATGTCATTTCAAGGTCGGCAAGACAAGAGAACGTCCTCTCAAATCTGGCTGTATGTATCTTCGAAGCACAGAAAAGACTGCGCGCTGCTACATAATACCCCATTTAGATACTTTCATTACTGTCATTAATTCCTTTTTTTTTTCTTCTTTTTTGGTACGTGTGTACGTGTACCTTTTTGTATTTCGTCTGGTCGTATGAATTATCCTTTCAGTCTGGGACCTTGGCTTCGAAACGGAATGAACACTCATGTTCGTATTCTCTCTCTCTCTCTCTCTCTCTCTCTCTCTCTCTCTCTCTCTCTGTCTGTCTGTCTGTCTGTCTGTCTCTGTCTCTCTCTCTGTCTGTCTCTGTCTCTCTCTGTCTGTCTCTGTCTGTCTGTCTGTCTGTCTGTCTGTCTCTCTCTCTCTCTCTCTCTCTCTCGCTGTCTCTCTCTGTCTCTGTCTGTCTCTGTCTCTCTCTGTCTGTCTCTGTCTCTCTCTCTGTCTCTGTCTCTCTCTCTCTGTCTGTCTCTATCTGTCTCTCTCTCAGTCTCTGTCTCTCTCTCTCTCTGTCTCTGTCTCTCTCCGTCTCTGTCTCTCTGTCTCTCTCTCTCTCTCTCTCTCTCTCTCTCTCTCTCTCTCTCTCTCTCTCTCTTGCCTGCGCGTTAGAAATACAGTTAAAATTCTCAGCACCTTGCTGATTGGCGATGCGGTCATCGTGTCTCCTTTGATCTCACCTGTCGTTGCTGTCGCTCTGCTGCCCGGAACCTCACTGTCAACACTGGCGGCCTGAACCTCACTGTCAACACTGGCGGCCTGAACCTCACTGTCAACACTGGCGGCCTGAACCTCACTGTCAACACTGGCGGCCTGAACCTCACTGTCAACACTGGCGGCCTGAACCTCACTGTCAACACTGGCGGCCTGATACAGTGAGCTGATTTCGTGGCGAGCAGTCACGCTTTTTTCATCGCTCCGCACATCGCGTTAATGAACTGTCTTCGCGCAAGCTTGAATTTCTGGACTTAGAAAATTTTTTCGCACTTCGCGTTAGAAAGGTTCCTTTTTAGCACCTTTCTTTTTCGATTGCTGATCGCAATGTCGTCCGTCAAGCCCGTATTTGTGAAGCAGAGAGACATCCCCCACTCCGAAACAAACTCCCCCACAGTGCTGGAGATTTGCCTGGCTGCTGAAAGGTCTTGTGGACCCGGATCCGTCCTTGGAGCTCAGTCTATCCGTGGGCTATGGAGAGTGTACCCAGCGACACAAATGGCGAGGAACGATCTCCTTATAAAAGGTATGAGAGTGCGCGATGTCTGTGTTCGCATGTGTGACACCAACCCCTTCATACTCAAAGATGACACAGGCGAAGAAAAGCCGTCGACCAAACTGTGGATCGATGAGATCCCTATCTCCGTTGCCGATTCGGAGATCGAACACACGCTGACAAAGCTAGGGTGCGAGTTGCGGTCCGCAATCAAATCTGAAAGAGCTCGTGATGCCGATCATAAACTGACCCGTTTCCTGACTGGGCGTAGGTTTGTATTTATCACAACTCCGCAAAAACCGTTGGAAAAAACAGCGAAGGTGAGCTTTTTCACCGCAAAATTATTTCACAAAGAACAAAAATTAAACAGAGCCCCTCCAGTGTGTTCCATTTGCCTTCAGTCCGGCCATCACCGTTCTTCCTGTGACAAGGAAGTAGTATGCAGGACCTGCAAGCAGCCAGGTCACAAGAGAGGCGATCCAGCCTGCACCATGTCTCCTCACGCCCCTCCTCCCACTCCGTCTCCTCCCGCCCCTCCACCCAGTCCGTCTCCCCCCGCCCCTCCATCCAGTCCGTCTGCCAGTCAGCAGCGTCCCGGTAGGGAGAGTCAGGTTACTGCGGTAAATCGATCTGACAAAGAGAAAACAGAAAAGTCAACAAAAGTAAATACCCAGAAAGATGTCCGAAAACACCCCCCCCCCCCCCCCCCCCCCCCCCCCCCAGCACCCAAGGATAACAGAGGTCGGGCACCCTCACGTCAAACCACTTTGGGTCAGGCTCTCGAGACCGATCGATATCGGAGCAGATCGGAGACACCAAAGCGCCAGCGAGATGGTGATTCAGACAGCCCTCGCCAGGCACCAGGTAAGCAGGCTCGACTCGACAAAAGCGATACGTCTAATCCCGCCGACCCCGCCGTTGAGGATGATGACGACGAAGTTGTGTCTGTCTGGTACTGATGTTCCCTACGACCTTGGCATTGTTTGCGGACTATGATTATGGCTCAGATGTGGTATTGCGTTATATTTTTGTTGTATAATGGCTTCTTTAAAAATTGTCATTGAATGTTCATGGACTGAGAACTAAAACAAAAAGGAATTCTCTATACAGATATTTTAGACAGAATAAAATTGACATTGCTTGTATTCAAGAATCTTATATTACTCAAAATGTATTTGATGTATGGAAAAGAGAATGGAGTGGTGAAATGGTATACCATGAAGGTACTAGTCATAGTAAAGGACAACTAATCTTAATTAAAAAGAACTTTCCGTTTACGTGGTCTGTAGAAAATCTATCATCCAGAATAATTACAATAAGGGTAAAAAGAAATTCCAGTGAATTGTGTATTTTTAATGTCTATGCTCCAAACTCTTCAGCAGAACAGACCATCTTTCTGAAAGAGTTAGAAAAAACAGTTAATGAAACTGACTGTCAAAACAAAATTGTTTGTGGTGATTTTAACTGTGTTCTGAATAATGAATTGGATGTTATTAGTGGTGAACCTCACCCTACATATATGGTTAAAAAGTTTAATAAGTTTGTAGAAAGCGTAGGACTTACAGACACTTGGCGCCTATTTAACCCTGATGGTAAAGAATACAGTTGGTCTCGGAAAACGAAGGAATTCAAAGCCAGAAGATTAGACTACTGTTTTTCTTGTGACAGTACCATTGAAGACATGCTGGAATGTGATATGTATTCACTCCCTTCTTCCGACCACAGAGGCGTCTATATTCACATGAAAGGCCATAACCAGGAAAGAGGGCCAGGGTTTTGGAAATTTAACAATGCCTTACTAAAGAACCAAGCATTTGTTGATAAAACTAATTTGATGATTGATGATTTCCTAAATAATACCACCGAAGTACGCCCGGACATGACATGGGAACTCTTGAAACTAAGTTTAAAAGATGAATCCATACAACATAGTAAAATGATAGCAGTCAAAAAGAGGAATGAACTTATAAGTTTACAGAGCAAATTTAACGAGTTTGACTCAATTCTCGCAACAGATCCGCAAAATGAAGATATATTTAGAAGTAGAGAATCTACTCGTTTAAAGCTAGAACTAGCAGAGAAGGAAAAGGCTCAAAGTGCCCAAACTAGAGCAAGAATAAAGTGGATAGAAGAAGGCGAAAAAAACACAAGATTTTTTCTCAACTTGGAAAAATCACAGGCAAATGCTAAACTTTTACCTAAACTAGAACTTGAAGACGGCACGACCCTAACTGATCAGTTTGATATCTTGAAGACACAAAAGGAATACTTTGAAAATTTATATAAAAAATTCGTCATCCGAAACAACAGAAGAAAACGTTAATGCTTTTTTGGAGGATTGTGTAACTCCGCAACTTTCATCAGATCAAAAGATACAATGTGAAGGGCTCATTACTTTAAATGAAGCCACTCTAGCATTAAAAGATATGAAAAATGGTTCAGCTCCAGGTTTAGATGGACTTACCACAGAGTTCATTAAATTTTTTTGGTTAAAATTAAAGCAGGTCATTGTTGATTCTTTTAATTTCGCTTTCACACATGGAAATCTTTCATACACACAAACATCTGCTGTCATAACCTTAGTACACAAAGGCAAAGATCTTCCTAAATCTAATTTAAATAACTGGAGACCGATCTCACTTACAAATTCGGATTATAAATTGTTGGCAAAATGTTTAGCAATAAGACTCTCAAAGGTTATCCCCATGATAATAAATGAAGATCAAG
>CM065724.1:31099599-31109599 GCA_033310375.1 Conus canariensis
TTTAAATATCTTTTTAAAAGGAATCTGTTTGCAGGGTCACAATCTAGATTAGGTTTTATGTCTCTGCATTAATTGCAACCTCTTTGGAAATAGATTAATAAGAATTTTTTTTTTTTTTAAAGGTTGAATAACGCATGCAATTTTGAGTTGTGCAGGTAATTGTTTCAGTGCGCACGCTACGCGTCCCTTTCACAGACATTTCTTTCCTTTTGTCCAACAGAGGTTTGTTGACACGGTTCAGGCAATTCACATTCATGTTGCTTATAGCCTAGCCGACTGCAGGGGCCATATCAGGGCAGACACTGCGTCAATAGGATCCCATATAGATCTGTTAATTAAAAACAAACAAAAAAACAAACAAACAAGTAGGGTAACTCTTGCTCCCAGATGAAAAACAATTACAGGCCTTTACTCCCCCGAACAAATATGACTGGCTTACGACACCAAAATCGCCATGCAGAATGAACACAGAGCAACAAAAAAATAAAATAAAAAAATAAAATAAAAAAGCAAGACGCAAAGCAATAAACGTACTCCCAGTTTATCTTTCTGAAAAACGTCACAATCAAACATGCGTCATAATGTACGTCGTCACTGAGAAAAACGTCACAATCAAACATGCGTCATAATGTATTTCGTCACTAAGATAAATCGGCCAAGTCCATAAAGAAGAAAAACAGTTTGGGTCCGTTATAGCCGTTAGTAACGGCTATTCTTGTAAAATAAAACATCGGGCATCATCCGTGACCCATAATGAACATACCTACACATTTTCAGAAAGATCGGCTCAGAAGTTTTCTCTGGAGCGAGTGGAACACATTTTGACCACGGACGGACGGACAGACACACGGACAGCATTTCTTCGTTCCCATTGTAAAGTACTGCCTGTTCTATAAGAACTGGGAGCACAAAAACAAGAAGACGTCCCCAGGATACCTCTTTGCTTGTTCCATGTGCTCTGTGTTGTCATAAAAAAAAGGAAAGGAAGAAAGAAAGTGACGGCAAATAATCATTTCAATTCAAACATACTGGGAATATTTCGAACATACTCAGAACACCTTAAAACAGGGTCTATTTTCTATAAAATCGTACATCAAATGAACCATGGGCTATTTTCAAAGTGAGGTGACTTGCAGGCGGAAATTGAAAAATATTTTGTAAAGAATCGCCAAACAACAGGGACAAAGAAATTGTTTTAACTTGTAATCTGTTTGTCCCGGTTGTTTGGGGGACTTACTAATAATTCTTTACAGAATGCTTCATAGGGAAGGCTGTTGCTTTAGAATTGAATACGTGTACCGCAATTTCACCATCAATTCAAGAAAACTTCGACAGGTCAGTTTATATTCTAATCTGGATTCGAAAAACACATCTTAATTCAATTTGCAATTCACAGCTAAAACCCTCCATCCCCATCCTTCGCGGTGCGAAAATGGTGCCGATTATGTGAGTGGAATGATAAAGCGTTGTAGATTTATAAATGATGCGTAACACCTTCAAACCACGAAGGATGGCGACAGCAGTTGAATAACCTTAGCGTGGAAGTCTGCGCGTACGTCACTTTCCGAATCAGTCAAATTAATTAATGATGACGAAGGAGGAAGTGATTTCGATTCATCAGCTCGGCTGGTTACGATGCTGGTGTCATTTGAACGTGATGGATGAGCCGGCGACGCGGTATATATATAGACCTGGAGAGAAGTGTCCACGTGTACAGTGAACATTAGGCCCGTCTAGCCGAGCTGTACGAACGACGCTCTTACCTCGACCGTAGCATTTGTGTGTTGCCTAATCCAATCCATTCTCTGTCTGTCAGTCAGTCTGTCTGTCCCTCTCTCTCTCTCTCTTCTCTCTCTCTCTCTCTCTCTCTCTCTCGTCATGTGTCTGTGATTGTTGATCCTTCTCTGCCTTTGTCTTTCAATTATAAACAGCTTCTGTAAAGTATTCTGATATGAAGCTGGTATGCATGTAGGCTACACACTATGGCTAAATTGAAGTGTCCTGTATCAATGTGTAGCCGAGCATACACGAGGGTGAAGGGAGTGGGGAGAGAGAGAGACAGAGAGAAAGAAAGAGAGAGAGAGAGAGAGAGAGAGAGAGAAGAGAGAGAGAGAGAGAGAGAATGTCGGCTATAGCAGCCGACCCCAAAAGGCAATCTCAGATGTACTCATAGATTCAACTTTCAAAATAGATAAAAGAAAAAATACTCGCAAAATACTCACGCAATTCAGTAAAACAGATTTTCTCAACAATCTGGAATTTCTTCAGAATCTTCCTTCCATAAAATCTTAGATGAGATGAAAATAAAACTAATAAATAAAAACGAAAAAGATCTTGATCTCTTTCAGAAACTTAAAAGCCATAACCGGTGGGGCAGCTCTGAACAAGATTCCCATGGAGTTATGCAACCTACTTAACAAAATGGTCATCTTATATCAAAATACTAGGGAACTAATGGTTATTTTATGTGTCATATGTAGGTATGCGCAAGTGTGTGTGTGTATGTGTGTGTATTATGTTAATAAGTACTGTATACTCTCTTTCTTTTCTATTTAATGTTGTCCACAACCTGGGTACACAGGATTAATGCCAGTTATTGGAATTTATTCGGTGTGCGTGCCCATGTAAAAGAATTAAAAAAAACAACAAGTCTGTTTTGAAAAAAATGCATGTACATTTGTATGCGTTAAATATGTGCCACTATGTATTAATGCATTGATTTATGTACGTTAGTTGTCATTGTATGTTTGGACAATTAAAAAAAAGGATTCCCATGGAGTTTGGGGTACAGTGTGCAAGTCTCACATCATGTAAGTCCCAACACTCTGGAACAACATGTTCTATGGTGGGTGGTACATATGACATGGAAATGCACCACAGAGCTTCTTCGCCTCTTAGGAGATAAGGGTGGGTGAAAAAAGAGTGGCAAGTGTGCAAACGGCACAGTCTTTTATGGCCACCACAGGCACACGGTAAAAATTCTTTCCGATTTGGATGGATTTGGAAGAGTTTATTATCCGTCTGCAAGTTTCATTCCTCTTGCTAGAGGTCTTTGACATAAGCTGGAGCTTTGGGTTTTAGGTGTGCGTGAGGGATAGAGAATCTGTTCAACTATATTTGTGGCATTTTGACCGAGCTGATCAACATATTCATTGCCTCGAATGCCAGCATGACTTGGAACCCAAGCAAAAATAGTACAATTCAAACAATTTCATTAGTTGAAGGTGCTTGAGGTGACGGCCAGTACTGGCCTCCAAAGCAGATAGGCAGTCAGAGAGAATGAGGAGATCTCAATGTTTTGATTTAGAGACCATTTGAAGAGCCAGTGCCAAGGCTGTCAGCTCAGGAGCTGTCAGTGGATGTGTTCAGAACATCTCTGAGAAGGAGCTGTCAGTGGGGATGTGTTCAGAACATCTCTGAGAAGGAGCTGTCAGTGGGGATGTGTTCAGAACATCTCTGAGAAGGTGCTGTCAGTGGGGATGTGTTCAGAACATCTCTGAGAAGGAGCTGTCAGTGGGGATGTGTTCAGAACATCTCTGAGAAGGAGCTGTCAGTGGGAATGTGTTCAGAACATCTCTGAGAAGGAGCTGTCGCACTGTACGCAGCAAAGTGAACCCTCTCTTCAGATTTGGAGCCATCAGTACATGTTCTGTGAAAGCATGGAAATCCAGAACAAGATTCGGAGGAAAAAAAAAAATGCATGCCAGAAAGATGGTGGGGTCTTTGCAATATGAGTGCAGATCAAAGCGAATCTCCGAGGTGAGAAATATC
This sequence comes from Conus canariensis, assembly GCA_033310375.1. Classification (NCBI taxonomy): domain Eukaryota; kingdom Metazoa; phylum Mollusca; class Gastropoda; order Neogastropoda; family Conidae; genus Conus; species Conus canariensis. The sequence continues at coordinate 31,103,371 of CM065724.1, forward strand.
CACGGATGGTCGTCAGAAACTTTGGATGAACAACACACGACTCCAAAGTTTATGTCTCCATTATTCAATTGAGGAAGAATACAAATTCCCAGAGGTGGAATGGGGCTAGGGTGGTCTTCAAATTTCTTCCGGAACTTCGGATCATGAGCAGGGTTTGGGGGTTTAGAGAAGAGATTCAAAGAATAGTTCAAAGAAAGTTTCAGGTGACAGTTGGGGAGGGGTGCTGTCTTGCCTCAGCAAACAGACTGTAAACAGGGGTGGTGCGGAATGCACCCAAACAGAGTGGAAGTCCTCGATGATGGATGGGATCCGGCGTTTTGAGGTAGAAAGGTCTGGCGGAACTGTCAGCTACACAGCCATCGCCCAATTTGGGGCGGATCAGAGCCCTGTAAAGATAGATAAGGGCTTTCTTATTAGCGCCTTAATCCGTACATGCCACAACTCTCATAATGCTCATTGCTTTCTGACAAGAAGTTTTTCAAGTACCCGATACGACATTCGAAGTTTAGTTTTCGATCGAAGATAACTCCCAGAAATTTGAATCCCGTCACAGCTGAGATGGTGGATTTATCCAGACGAATTGGAGTTGACGTTGTTGCCAGCAGAGGTGGCTCCAACTGCGTAGAGTGCAAAGTCGTCAACAGACTGAGAAGACTCTGAACCTTGCTTTACAGAGTTAACATTCTCAGTAATTTCGACGTTTGAAGAGAGCAGGAGGAAGGATGCTCACTTCACTCCTGCTCGTTGAGGCAAGACAGCGTGGTGCCATCACGGACTCGGAACTGTAGGACACACGAAAGAAAGAAGGAGGAAAGAGACGGGAGAGGCTGGGAGAAAGTAGATGAGGTAGCCGGTCAGGAATGAGAGGGTGGGGGTGGAGGTGGGCGTGGCAATTATGGAGCGGGGAAGTGGGGTGGGGGTGGGGGGTGGGGGGGGGATACTAAGGTAGACAACCCAGGAATAGCGCTGTGACGGGGCCCCGATGTACAGACAAAAGGAAGACTGGGTGTGTTGCTCCGTGTTCATTTGTCGTCACGTTTGTCAAGGAGGGTGGGGCATGGGTGGAGGTTGGACGTCAGGCGAGATGGGAGAGGAAGAGAGAGGACATTCAGAAGGAAACATAAAGTGAGAGAGAAAAAAAAAAAAGGACGGGGAGGGGAGAGGGGAGGGGGAGGAGGCGGGGAATGGTGAAGCCACAATGGAGATGTGGAGATGCGAAGTGAGGGCGTGCCGGTTCGCATTAACGAAACAAGACAGTGGCATGTCGCTCCATCAAGTTGTCTCCTTCCGCAAGTGTTGTGACAGTGTTGCCTCCCCTGTGTCAAAGAGACACGTTTTCCTTTTTTCCGCTTGCTTATTCATACACACGAGCTCTCTCTCTCTCTCTCTCTCTCTCTCTCTCTTTGTGTGCGCGCGCGCGCGCGCGGTGAACACGTAACAATCTTAACCTGACGTAAAGATTTTACTTTTTTTGCGTCATTCTTAACTCACAGCTTCCATGCAAAATAATGATGATAGGATAAGATGAAATAGAGAGAGAGAGAGAGAGAGCAGACAGAGACAGAGAGAGATGCGGGAAAGAAGCCATTTTATAATATAACCTCTTAACAATGATGAGAAGAACTACCATTTTGTTGACGGAACAACTATTTACACACACACACACACACACACACACACACACACACACCACGCACGCACGCACACACCAACATCCCTCTATATGTCGGTTATAGACACGGAGGAAAGTTCAGTCGTCTTATCAGTCATTCTGTCATTTCCTAACCATTGACAGCATAGGTTTCATAGCTATTTCAGACAAAAATTCAGCATTTGGACATCGTAAACGTTGTCTAACAGAACTGTGAACATAGTTGTCCTTAATTCCTTCTGTACGACGTGTATGACATTCTTATGTGACGACCTGTGCTTTAACGCATAGATCTCATCACCAGTAACAACTGGAAGGCCTATATGCTCTGAAAAGTCTGTACACATTACATATTTGTCATGACCAATGTTCTACCTGAAAAGCATTTACAGATAGAGACTAGCGCCCGCAGGTGTCCAGTTGTGAGCAGTGTACAGACACTGGAAGTGTAAAACGCCCATCTTGTAGGACAGTACATAGAGCCACTGAAGCCGGCCAAGATGACGGTCACCTTTCGAGAGCACAGAGATCTCCCTCATCCATCCTCCAGCCCCAACTTCACCCCATGCGATTTCTGGTTGTCCTGCCATAACGGAAGTTGTCTGGTGGACAACAGCCACCAGTTGAGATATTGGGAAAAGTTGTGAAATAAAAGTCAACATTACACCGATACAAGAGAGGAATAGGAGTATAGTTAAGACCTCTCCTCTACTTTCGCATCCGGGCCAAGTCGCTTATTACCCTCGTTGATTGTCGTCTGACGAAACGAGCGAATTTTCTCCGTCGTAAAAGCAACCAACCATCGCATACTGGTTACGTCATCGAATCTGAAAAAAGGGCGCTTTAAAAAACAAAAATCCAAACAAAAACGGGCGCTGTCACGTCTTCAACCATCCGAAATGCGCAGTTTCTGCACAGGTACAGTTGAACTGCAGTCCCTGATCAGATTAAGGACACGCACTGTCAACTGCGCATCCATTATCGTCAGGACAAGCGTAGGCTGTGCAATGACTCAAAACGACAGAGACCCGTCATTCCATAGAATACCAAGTGAAGAAATGATGAAAGACCAGACACACAGTTATGGAACATGTTTAGACTAATGTGTCCTCTGCTAAAGACAGCCTCGAGTCAATAATATTAGCCAATCAAATTAGATTCAACACTGACCAATCGGAACGCAGCTTCGTTTAGATGTGGGGTGCTACCGAAACCATAAAACGTTTAACATATACTTTCAGTCTTCCTGCCATAATTTCACAGACCATTTGCTGATAATTACATAAAAAAATGGCAATGGATAGGACACTATCAATATTTCACCAGTGGGCTTGTCTTGAAAATATTTTTCTTCTTTTACTTTGCAAATATTCGACTCGGCTCACGGCATCAAGACGGTCAATACACTCAATACCGCGAACAACACCAAAGGAAGTAAAGTTCCCAAGCAGCTGTCCGCAAGTTCACGTGAGGTCCAGTGAAGTGTCACTGCCACAGATGGCTATCCCTTCCACTACAGTCTCTGACATTTAGTGTGAAAAACCAGATCACCCGACCAAGCTGACTGAAGCGTGGTCTGTGAAGGGAGATGATTTCTCCAAATCACCGCGCATCCAGGACTCTAATCACTCATTTGCTCAAAGTTCCAACCGACAATCTTAGTGCATCAGCCCTCGTATAGGCTAATTATTACACACTTCTTTGCATCTAATCCCATCTTTCTTGTCAATAATGCATTAAAAAAAAACAGCTAAAAAAATTGCTACAAGAATTATTACGTCGCAACACAGGTCGTGTCATGGCATTTCGCTGTTTTAAAGGATCTTTTGTTGCCTCATCGGGCGAGCTCAACAAAAGGCACTGTGTTACAATCTAATGAGAAACACGAGTGAAAACACGACAGTGGAAAGGGTAAAATGAAACAATAGAGGGGAATGAACAAAGCTCTTTTATTATTTACAGGCAAGGGGGGGGGGGGGGGGGGGGTGCGGGGGGGGGGGGGGGGGGGGGGGGGGAAGAGCAAACGCACACGGCCCACACAACCTTCGTTGTTAAGATCCCTTGTGACGTCATCTCTGGCGTTGGAGTCCGTCATAAAATTCTGAAATGTAGGCAGACACAGGAACCCCTCACTTTACGTCAGGAGTCATCATTCCACACAACAGAAGAAAATAATGTGATGTAACAATATCTTAACTATGTATGAAAAACAGCGCCTTACACCCAACCCCACCCAAAAAAAGAAAAAAGATAAGGCTGAAGAAGAAAAAAAAAAGATAACGGCCAAACTTTTTAGTTTTTCTGACTCCTCTTCTACGTCCCTTTAGTGGCATGTCACTCCCACGCCGTTCATTCCGTCCACCCTGTTCACAACCACACCCAGGATTATCCTGTCCCATCATCAGTCCACAGGGAGCAATCAATGTCATGTCGCTTTCCGGCAACACACCAGTGAAGACACTGCACTGCCGCCAAATGCATTTGGTGATGCTCAGTGGTGATACGCTGATCAACTACTAAGTCGCAATGTCAGCATGAGCCAGCCTCCCCTCTGGAAAACGTCACCAATGATAATCCAAATGATTTTGCTAATGTCAACTGCTTAATATGAGCGCATTACTGACGTGGTCGTGGAGGGAAAATCTGAACTGAAGTCACCACGAAATCAGGGTGTTAAGGACTACAGAAGTTGAATTTTTTTTAAATTAATAATCGATGGGGTTGAGGATGATGAAGCTGATACTTTGGTGTTCTACTCTCTTTCAAGACCATATGACAGGGCTGTACTCTACGCTTCCTTTTATAATGGTACTCGTTGCCAGCCATACTTTTAGTTAGAAGACGTTTTTGCATAATTACCGGCCAGAAAATCTGAACAGCATTTGGACGGACACATCCAAGACACTGGATTGCGTGATACCAGTCTTCCCGTCAGAGGCCCCGCACACTGATTAAGAATTCTGATTAAGAGCCCCATGGAGCCGAAAAACAGTTTTCCACCATAATCCATACCGGGACTTGATACCATGACCTTCCAGGCCGCAGCCCGTGTCTCTGAACATTAGACCACGGCTGCCTGTCTGTGAAAACACCTCAGAGAGAGAGAGAGAGAGAAGAGAGAGAGAGAGAGAGAGAGAGAGAGAGAGAGAGAGAGAAATTCATGTTGCTTTAAACCCAACTGACCGCGAAGGACCATAGCAAGGCTGTCACCTCGCTGAAGTCAACTCTCCAGGTAGATTTTCACACACACACACACACGCACGCACGCACGCACGAACGCACGCACGCACGCACGCACACACACACACACACACACACACACACACACACACACACACACACACACACACACACACACACCTCATTAAAAAGATGTACTAAAAACATACCTGAATTTCGTTAATTTTTTCTTCACTTTTCTTCCGTTAAAAGTCTGATCAGATGGAAAATGTTTCAGAAACTCAAAAATCACATCATCAGGTGGAACATCTCTGAACTGGGTTTTCATGGAGCCTGCAGTAAACTGTTTATGTCTGACATCATGTAAATCTCAACGCTAGTGAGTGCACCGCAAGGAATGCACAACAGCGCTTCTTCACCTTTGAAGATATATTATACGGGTGGGTGTAAAGGAAAGTCGAGATACCACAACCACTGAGACAAAGTCGCAAAACAGTGTTCCAAACTGTGTTTTCTTCTGTTTATCTGGATTGTCTTGCGGAACTAGTAACCTTTCGCTTTAAAATGTGTTTTCTACGTTTCCCGTGAGAAGCTTTGACCCATGCTCTAATTTTGCCTCGGCGAAACAGTTTTGTCAGCGGCCATCATGAGCCTCTGAACAGCAGTGTTGGTTGAAAATTTACTACAACTTGCTTAGAAATCAAAGAATAAATGAAAACTGGGCATACCGCTTCAGAATCTATCAGCATGAGAAAATCGTCGTTACTAATCGATTAATTTCAAAGTCACTTCATTTAAGGACGCGAGATAGAAAGCCAAAAGAATGGAAAAGCAGCCTCAAATTCTGGTGTCTTCTCCAACAAGTATTTTAGCTGGAAAATTTTCTCTCCGTTTTCGCGTAAAATGATAACCAGTGTATGGAAAGAAAGGGATAAAACTTGAAGGGTATAAATATTGAAGAAAGAGAAACACGAAAGAGATAAAACTGAAGGGTATAAATATGGAAGAAAAAGAAACACGAAAGAGATAAAACAAAAGGGTATAAATATTGAAGAAAAAGAACACGAAAGAGATAAAACTGAAAGGTAAAACTATTGAAGAAAAAGAAACACGCAAGAGATAAAACTGGAAGGGTAAAAATATTGAAGAAGAGTCAAAAAAAGGGAATAAACATTGAAGAAAACAAGAGATAAAACGGAAGGGTATAAATATTGAAGAAAAAGAAACACGAAAGAGATAAAACTGAAGGGTAAAAATATTGAAGAAAAAGAAACATGCAAGAGATAAAACGGAAGGGTCAGAATATTGAAGAAAAAGAAACACGAAAAAGATAAACGGAAGGGTAAGAATATTGAAGAAAAAGAACCACACTAAGACTGTCTTGTGAGCGGCAGGACA
>CM065724.1:31114599-31144599 GCA_033310375.1 Conus canariensis
CGGTATCGGACTGCATTCATGGTGCCATTCTCCATCACCAGCAGATCGGTTTTACCTTGCATTGAAATGCCTCCCCACACCATTACTGAGCCCCCACCATAGCGGTCATGCTGAGCAATGAAGTTGGGGTAGAATCGTTCATTCTGCCTTCGCCACACCCTCCTTCTCCGGTCAGTCACGTCCAAACAAAACCTGGACTCATCACTGAACAAAACTGCAGTCCAGTTTGCAGCAGTCCAGCCTTGGTGCTCCAGTGCCCACAGCAACCTTGGTTGTTTATGTTGTCTGGTCAATGGAACCCGAATTGCTGGGGCCCTTGAATGAAGACCACCGTCGTGAAGCCTTCTCCTGACTGTCTGGGTTGACACCCGGTTCCTGATGCGTTCTGGAGGTCATGTTGCAGCTGTGTGGCATTGTGGAAAGGATTTCTTCGTGCCTGGACAAGGAGATATCGGTCCTCTCGCTGGGTTGTGACACGTGGGTGACCTCCAGAATGTCATGGAGTGACTGTCCCTGTTGTTTGATATCGATTCCACATACGGGAAACAACGCTCTGGGATACGCCCAAGGCTCCAGCAACCTCTCGTTGCGATGACCCTCCTAGCAGCATCCCAACTCCTCTCGCCATATCTTCTGCGGAAAGGCGTCGTCTTTGTGCTTGCTGTTCCATTGTGGTGCGGTAAACACTGCCCGAATCACACTGAACCACTGTTTGCCGGTCCCAAAACAGCAAATGTGACGCTGACCTCTCCCCCTGTTCACCCCCAGAATGAGGGGTCACGCAATTCACGCGCTCACCATGCTGCATGTTCCAGCGTGAAGGTGCAGGCAACAGTGTGATTGTCTTTCACATTGTTTTGTGTTGCTGGATCACGTGTTTATTGAAGTCAGTTCAAAATGATTTTTTTCATACACTGTTTTTAATTGCTGATCCCTAGCAAGTGTTGAGTGGTATATATCCATCCATCCATCTGTCTATGTATCTATCTGTCTATCTATCTATCTATCTCTCTCTTAACACTTCTTTCACAAAAACTTTGTGAGTTAAATTTTTGTTAGCTCTCTTTCACGTTGCTGGACGCTACCAATGGTTGAGACACTGCCTTCTGATATACACTTGACATCAGCCTGGAAATGTCACACACACACACACACACACACACACACACACACACACACACACACACACACACACTCACACACACACACACACACACACACACACACACACACACATTCTTTGGGAGGAAATATAAACCCACCCTCCCTTCCCTGCCCACCCCAGTCTTACTCTGTCTAGTCCCGTATGTTTCATGTTCACGCTTTCTCTTTTTTTTTCGGCTTGATGTATACCCCCATCCCCCACCCCCCTCCACCCCCCTCGTAACCCCCCCCCCACCACACACACACACACACACTACCCCCTCCCCAACACACACACACAATGTGACAAGGGAAAAGCCTGGCTGTGACCAAGGGGCGAGGGCTGTAGACGGTGAACAGAAAGGCCGACAGGGGGGGAAAGTAAAGTTGTCAGGGGACGTCACCGCACAATTCATGTCGCATCACTCGCTCCGTGCATCTTAAGTCACCGCGTGTTACCGCTCTCCTCCTTCACACGTCTTTGTTTTTAGGACTCTGCAAATCTTTTATTTTTGTCATGAGTCTAGGGGATGAGGGGAGTGTGGATGGGGAGGGATGGGAGGGGGAGTGGAGCGAATGGCGGGAGTGAGGGGTGGGGCAGGGAAAGGGAGTTGGAACAAGACAACGGCAAAGAATACGATCAAGATTTTTCAGAGAATGCATAACCAAACAAAAGGAAATACTGCACTGAACGCGCAGCAAATTCGTTGAGAAAAAAAAAACACAAACAAACAAACAAACAGAAGAAAAAGAAAAAGAAAAATCTCGAAATCAACAACAACAACAAAAGGATGGGTGGAATTTGTCTTTATTTGGTATTATTTGTTTGTTTTTGCTTTGTTCGTTGTTTTTTTTCCTTTTCTCTCTCTCTCCCCCCTCCCCCCCCCCCCCCCCCCCCCCCCCCCCCCCCCCCCCCCCCCCCCCCCCCCCCCCCCCCCCCCCCCCCCCCCCCCCCCCCCCCCCCCCCCCCCCCCCCCTTCCCAAAATTCATGCCAGACATTAAATGCTTTTTTTTTCTCGAAAAAAGAAGAGTGACTGATCGTATGTCCTGAATTCATCTGTTGTATAATCATCCCACCCACCCACCCCTACCCCTTCCCCTCCCCGGACCATCCCTCCCAAGCGTGACCAAAAAGAAAAAAAAATCCATCCCCCCCCCCCAAAAAAAAAAAAAAAAAAAAACCCAACCAACCAAACAAACAAACAAAAAAAACCCTAGAAAACCGGAAAAGAAAAGAAATAAAAAGAGGAAAGGGAGCCCGAAAACCACAGGAGTGTTAAGGTGTTCAGTGTGACAGTCACAGTGACTTAAGATGGCGCGGAGCGAGCGATGTGACGTGAAACAGGCTGTGACCCCCCCCCCCCCCCCCCCCCCCCCCCCCCTGTCAACTTCATGTGCTTTCCTCCTGTCGGCCTCAGTCTTCACTGTGCTCACTCCTCGCCCTTGATTCACGGTTATAACCTTTCCAGTGTCACTCGGAGAGTGGGCGGGGAGGGCCATGGGGGGGGGGGGGGGGGGGGGGGGGGGGTAGTGAGAGAGGTAGGGGAAGATCTACCACGGAGAGAAAAAAAAAGAAGAAAACGTGCGAGTCTGGAGAGAGAGAGAGAGAGAGAGAGAGAGAGAGAGAGAGAGAGAGAGAGAGAGAGAGAGAGAGAGAAGAGAGAGACAGAGAGACAGAGAGAGACAGAGAGACAGAGACAGACAGAGACAGAGAGTGTGTGTGTGTGTATGTGTGTGTGTGTGTGTGTGTGTGTGTGTGTGTGTGTGTGTGTGTGTGTGTGTGTGCGGGCACATGCGTGCTTGAGTGTGTATGGCAAGTCCAGCTGATCCTGAAGTCTCAAGGATACATAAACCTCCACCCCTTCCGCCATTCCCTCCTGTCCCCCACCTCTGTTTTCCTCCCACACATCAATCTGTGTTCCACGTCCTCCAGGTTCCCCCCCCCTCCTGTTTTACCTCTCAGTACTTTGGAACCCTTTCCTCCCTTCTTCTCTCCCTTCCCCTTTCTTTCTCTCCCGTTACTTCATCTTTTTGTGTGTGTGTGCTTACTTCTCACCCTTTTTGTACTTCTGGAACAACCTTTCTATTTTAGAGAGAGACAGAGACAGACAGACACACAAACAGAGGGACAGACAGATAGATAGAGACAGAGAAAGAGAGAGACAGACACCAGGAGAGATGCAGGCAGGCACACACACACACACACACACACACACACACACACACACACACACACACACACACCACAAATACACACACACACACACACCACAAATACACCACATACACACGCGCGCGCGCACGCACGCACGCACGCACAACAACAACCGCACACACGCGCACACACACACACACACACACACACACACACACACACACACACTGAGAAACGACTGAACAGATTGCAGCATCACCGAAAACAAGACAAAACACAAATAAACACAGAAGACAAAATACACAGTAACGCTTATTTACTACACTGGAAACAGAAACAGAAGTTTTCGACAAACAGGTCTTCTTCTGGTGTAAGAAGTAACAGACTTTTAAAAAAGCACGAAATCATACACGCCAAATTTTTGTTTTGTCTAGTATATTATTTTGGCATGACTTTGCACTTTGTTTCTTTGTGTATGTTCACTGGAATTTTGACTTGTTTGATTTATAGTTGACGAAGGCAAGCAGACGCTTGTCTAAAGTTCAAATGAGTGTCGTACCAGTCTAAGACAAAGTGTGAATACTTTCATCACCGATTGCAGTACCGGATTCCCCCCCCCCCCCCTCCCCCCGCCCACCCCCACCCGCCACACATCTTAAGCAACCATATGCGTCTGTTGATTAAGAGTTGCTATAGAGTAGAAGAGTCTGATGGGGATTTCCTGTCAGTCGGTTCAGTCAGGTGTTCAATGTCCTTTCACACAGGTAATGGTTGAGATGATGACCAATGAATTTTTTTTTTTGGTTTCGTGACAAATCAATCTTTAACACTGAAATAAAATCATTGGCCTGCAGGAAAATAGTACGGCATGTTGACAGGACACAGACAGACAGAAGACTGACAGACTATCAGAGTAACCTGCTCTCAGAGATACCTGAAGTTTAGAGTATCAACAAATATTTCCCAGTGGACAGTCGGCCTACAGACTGAAGTTCAGGAATCAGGAGGTACACCAAATGTACGCAACAGACCAAGTTGGGTTACATTTGTGTTCTGCATCCCCATCTACCTCACTTGGGGACATAGCTGACGTGGATAGTCATCCCTGAGAGAGAGCGAGAGAGAGAGAGAGAGAGAGAGAGAGAGAGAGAGAGAGAGAGAGAGAGAGAGAGAATGTTGTTTATTGCCAAGCTGACTGTAAAGGGCCATAGCAGAGCTGTCACTCCGTCAAAATAAACTTTCAAGTCAGATCAAAAGAAAACACACACACACACAACACACACACGCGCGCCCGCACGCAGCACGCACGCACGCACACGCAGGCACGCGCCGCCGCGCGCGCAGCGCCGCCACACACACACACACACACACACCTCACCTCACTAAAACAACATCTTCTAAAAACACACGGGAATATGGTTAAAATCTTTCTTCCGTAAAACCTTGGACCAGATGGAAAATGTTGATCTCTTACAGAAATTAAGAAATCACAGGTGGGTTTTCATGGAGTCTGCTGTAAAATGTTTGTGTCTGACATCATGCAAGTCCCAGAGATCCATAAAAAGTGAGAAGAAAGGAGGGAAACCTGAATCCACACTGTACCACCAGAACGACAATTCGTAAAGATGGGCCAGCAAAAATGCCTTTTTTATGTTGGGCCTCTTGGATTCAAACTCATGATCTTCTGAATATGACCTTGATACTTCTAACCAACTCGGCAATAGCAGGAAAGGGGGCAATTTCAATATGGCTTGACTGCGCACTCACGTCGAGAAAACACACACACACACACACCACACACACACACACACACACACACACACACACACACAACGTGACTATTCACCTCGCTACCCCAAGAGTGCGTGTACCTGTAATGTAAATTGTGATTCAGACGATCAGCAACAATCCATCTTCACGAGTGCAGGGATGGAAACGAAGTCGTGAAATAAGGACATCTAAAAACGTATCGAATAAAACTGGTCATATTCTCTCCAGATTTTATATCGTCTGCAAGACACCGATTTGGCTTAGCTAGCCTGCTGTGCAAAATGAAATATAAGAGAAGAGAGAGAGAGAGAGAGAGGAGAGAGAGAGAGAGAGAGAGAGAGAGAGAGAGAGAATTTGCAAGCATAGCTTCCTATCCCAAACGATTATGGAGACCACAACGTGGGAGCGATCGGAGGGCTGGCGAACAATTCACGCTGTCTGTTGCTTAGCCAACCTGTTGCTTAGCCAACCGCAGGGCTGTCATGTCATAAAAAATGATTCTTTTTATATGTTTGAAAAAAAAAATAACGACAAATAAACCGGTTTATTTTATACTAAAAATGTCTTAGAACTGGATCTATTTGCCACAAAATCATGATACACTGAAAGTGTGTTTAAAAACAAGGCAAAGGACAAACAGGAGGGAAAAAAAAGAGCTTCAAAGACCTTCTTCAGTCAATCCATGACATGAACATAATCCATCAAAAACCGTTTCTCTTCAATCAGAGGGACACTTGAACCCAACTAAAAACGCCTTATTTTGTCAAGTCTCTTCAAATAACAAAATGGAAACGAAACAGAAATTGTGGAATAAGTGACATCCGGCAAGGGCATGAAGACTTCGCACAGAAAAAGACCTCAAGACATCATAACACCCGTGTCGTTGAGAACCGATCAATAACTGACATGGAATATTTCGAGATCACACCATGTTCTGGTGGGTGGCAGGCAGAATTGGACTTAGAAACTCACGGTACGGATCAAACAGTCAAACTCATGCTGTGATCTCGTCATTTCGATCTGAATGCTATGCTTGATTGCTTACAGGTCCGAAAGAGAGGACCCAGTGTTCACACTAACGCTCCATCCTGCGTTCTTAAATAGGCTACAAGAGCATTGCACTAAAATAGCGTTATCTTATCCCGTACCAAAACGATCCAGGGCGAATGTCTGAGTACCACCACAGTTCGGTTACACCTGTTTCCACTTACCCTCTGACAGGTCCAGGTAAGATGCCGGAGGAGACGAAAGAGCTGCTGAAGAAGAAGCAGCACCAGGCGACCAGCAAAACAGCCGCCGGGGAGAAAGTCGCCATGGTGCACGCCCTGGTGCGCGTGTGTGTTGTGTATGCGCGAGGCAAGTCAACAATCAGCCGAACGGTTCAATCCACAAAACCAACAGCACCTCCGTGAACTCCTCTTCACCCTAGCTGCTGCTGCACCAAAGTCTCTCTCTGTGGTTTGAGGCTGTTGATCAGCTCAAGCTTCTAAGGGTCCTGACAGACGTGAAGTGTGGGGCCTTGCCTCGGGGGGGCCTCTGCCTTCACACTGACACGGCCTGCTTGAAGTTCTACGTCACCTGGCCTCCTGGCGTTCCGCGTCACTGAGCTTCACTCCCCTACCCTTTCCTCCCCCCCCCCCCACGCCCCCCCACCCCATTACCCCTCACCAACCACCTGAATCGTGACGAGGAGGCCGACAAGGATGTGACGAAACAGGGATGGGGGAAGGGGGGAGGGGAGGAAGAGGTTAGAGATAAGGTGCATAAGGACAGATGATTAAGAAGAACGGGAAGATGGGCGGGGAGGAGGGGGAGGGAGGCGGGGGGGGGGGGGGGGCATACAGGGAGAAGGAAGGCTCGAAAAGCACAAGGGTTGGACGGTGGAGGGACAGCGGCAGTTTCACGGCTATAACCATAAATCCAATCCGGCTTCGCGGTTTTATTGAATTGTACTATGGTGTAGAAGGACGGCAAGTACGAACTGTATGGAATTGTACTGTTGAAACAAACACACCTTGAATGTATCATTTTTATCGACCTATCTTTCATGATACAAACACGCTCGCTAACAACCATCGCTTTAAACCGTGTCGTGGGCTAGTCTTAAGTTTGGGATACTGAGAAAAGGAACCACCAAAAACCCTCAGTAATGCGATGACGCTTTTGTACAGTTTTAGTATTTAGGGAAAGATGACTGCTTTTATTTTACACAACGGTTCATGTTGTTTACAGCCTGCCTGAGCGGAGAGGGCATTTTTATTGCATTTTTAGCCTACATGAGCTGATTCGATAACTTTAGTTAGTTCCTTACCAGGCCTTTGGGCTTAAATGTGCAGAACGGTATTTTCGTAATCATATTCAGGATTTCGGCGTAAAATGTGACGGACACGTAATGAGGCACTGTTCATCCGTATGGCAGACACTTTGTTCCTATAAAAAGAACCATTTGAACAATTCTCTTTGAAATCATTCAAGAATTTCACACTCTTAATTGTGTGTGTGTGTGTGTGTGTGTGTGTGTGTGTGTGTGTGTGTGTGTGTGTGTGTGTGTGTTGAAAAGAACAATCTGAATTCAGGTTTGATAAACCAATCTGAACATCGAGCTTGAAACAAAATACTCCAGCTTACAAATAAGTTTGTCATTTTATACAGAAATAAGTCCCACCCCACCCCACCCCTTCTAAGTACGCCAAATCAGGTAAGATTCTTTGATAGTCAAGAGATCACCAAAGGAAACTGTTTCAGTTTTACATAATCCAGACATGCATACAGAATGCACGAAGCGCTATGCACATGCATTAAATACGGATGTAAAGGGGATGAAAATTAAAAGCATGTCGGAGAATAGACGTACTAGATTCTATACATTCATGTTATTGATAGCCTTGACAACCACGATATCGGCGCTGTCATTTTGTCAGTCATTCCTTACGTTGTTTTAAACAAACAAACAAATTATATATATATAAAAAAAAATTATAACAGCAAAAACAGAAGTTCAGTGTTCACATTTTTCTAACCGCGAAAAACTTGTGAAAAACAACAACAACAACAACAAAAAAACATTCTTCCGTGAATCTCAGATCGGATAATGAATATCATCCTCTCAGGAACAAAAATTTCTGTAATCAAATTTTTTGTCTGATATCATGTGAGTCCGTACAGTCTAGAAGAGCTTGTTCAGTACTAGTGAGCATTGTAATACATGAATGCTCACCGTTAAAAAGATATAGTGAGTTAAAAAATTAAAAAAAAAAAAGAAAAAGAAAAGTGGCCAGTGTCATCGGCACGAAACTGTTTCTCCTTTACAACCACCAGCGCAGAGATTAAAATCTTTGTGACATTTGGACGAATTTGAAAAGGTTTGTTATCCGTCTGCGTACTCCAGGCCTCTTTGACATGACTCAATAACTCTTTTGACATGTCTGAACTTTGAGTTTCAGATGAATTTATCGGATTGATAATCTGCTCAACTGTTCATTTGTGACCGTCTTCGCAAGCTGAGCAGCCACCTCATTACCTCAAATGCCAGCATGACCAGGAAACCAAGCAAGAGCAATGCTGTAACCATCGATTTCCAAGACGCTTTAAAGGGAAGGAAAGTTCACCAGTTCAATGCAGTTAACGTTACAGCCAGCAATGGCTTCCAAAGCAAAAACGGAGTCTAAGAGAATCAGAAAACTCTTCTCTTTTGGATCAATACATCATTATGAGGGCCAGGACTGGGGTCATAAGTTCCGGCAGCAGTTTAGACTGGGCTGTCGGAGGAAATCATGAATTCTAGAGCAGGGGCAGCTGAGCATTACGCAGCACAAGCGAGTCCTTCTTTAGAGTTGGAACCATCGGTAATCGTTTTGGGGAAGAATGGAAATTTAGAAAAGAGTTCAGCAAAATAGGCTTTGTAATCCAGAGCTGCTAGCGTGTTTGGGGAAAAAGAGGCCAGATCAAACCAGATCTCTGAAGTTGAAAAGGACCATGACGGATTATTTGTATGTACATAATTATTGTTTATTGCCCAGTCGACCGCAAGGGAACATTTTAGGGCTGTCTCCTCGTCACAGTCTCTCTCTACTGGTGAAGAAAAATCCTGTCACACACCATTTATTAAAATAGATCCTCTTAGAGCACGATGAAATTGCTTTAAGGTCTTTCGTTCGTAAAATTTTTTTATCACAAAAAATATCACTTTCAGGAACTCAAAGATCACACATCAGATGGTACATCTCTGAACAATATTTTCATAGAATATCCTGCAAAGTTCTATATTTGACACCATGTAAGTCCCGATACACCATAAGAACATGTTTTATTGTGAGTGGCACTTCACATGAAATATACCATGCAGCTTCTTCGCCTTTTATGAGGACAGGAGTGGGTGTGAAAGGTGTGGCCTGTGTACAATCGGCACAAAACTATCTTCCTTACGGCCCCCAGTGGCACATGGTAAAGGCTTCAAGAACTGGACGGATCTGAAAGAAATTGTAATCAGTCTGCGTGTTCCAGTCCTTTTGCCAGGGGTCTTTGACAAGACTGAACTTTTAAGTTTCAGATCGGTGTGAGGACTAGAGAATCTGTTCAACTTTTCATTTGTGGCATTCTTGGCAAGTGGACCAACCACCTCATTGCTTTGAAAGCCCACGTGACCAGGAAACCATGCAAGAACTATGTTGTAGCCAACAGATTTCAGAGATGTGTGCAGTTTTAACAGATTCAGAATGTGAAGGTGCTTGAATAAGGCTGCAGCCAGCAATGGCTTCAGGAGCAGAAAGGGAATCAGAGAGAATGGAGAAGTCTTTACGTTTTGATTCTGAGACTCTCTGAAGCGCTAGGACCAACGCTGTGAGCTCACCAATGTAGATGGAGCTGTTTGAGGGAATGCGTTTCAAAAATATCTGAGTTATTGAGCACTACGCGGCAGAAGCGACAACCTCGTCAGAATGAAAGGATGAACAATATCTTGTACGCCAGAGAGCTGGTGGAGTCTTGGCGATATGAAGCCAGATCAAAGCGAACCTCTGGGATGTGGAAAATCCATGGTGGGTCCTCAGGAAATTCGTAAATCATATTGAGTGAAACATCTCTGAATGAGTCTTTCGTGGAGTCTGTTGTGAAGTGTTTATGTCTTAGCACTCCACAAGAACATGTTTTATGGTGAATGACGTGTTGTTGTTCGTCCGTTTAATCGACGAGGACCACTTCAGTCATCTAGTCATCGCTGGGTTTAGGGGGCGGGGGAGGGGGGGGGGGGTGTTAGTGGGAGGGGTGAGATTATTTGTGGATACGCAGTCGGCTAATCAAGCCGATGCGTGCACGGAATATGTGGTGACAGCTTGGAAGGCAATATGGGAGACCTGCCCTTGATTGCTGGCGAGGGCTTTCCTTGTCTGTCTCTTTTGTTGCGCTGCAGCTTCTTCACATGAATTGGCACCTTTTTGGATAGAGTAGCGCCATCTAGCTCAATCCATAGCAGTTTGTTCCCATGTGTCAGGTTTGATATTAAACGCTTTCAATGGTGTTTTTAGATTGTCTTTGAAGCGCTTCTTCTGATCTCGATGAGAACGCTTTCCTCGTTGCAGCTTACCGTAGAAGAGTCTCTTGGGTAGCCGGTGGTCTGGCATGCGAGCTACATGACCTGCCCATCGAAGCTGAGACAGCATCAGAATGGTGTGGTTGCTCGGCAGGCCTGCGTGGTCGAGCACCTCTGTGTCTGGGATTTTGTCCCGCCATGTTAATGTTAAACAATCTTCTGAGGCAGGCTGTGTGGAAGTGATTCACCTTCTTGGCATGCCGTTGGTACACTGTCCACATTTCAAATGCACAGAGGAGTGTGGGGAGAACAATTGCTCTGTACGCCTTCAGCTTGGTGTCGAGACCGATGCCTCTTTTATTCCAAACATCTGTGTGTAGTCTGCCAAAGGTTGCACTCGCACCTCATCGTCGATGGTGACGTTCTGAGACAGTGTGCTGCCAAGGTAGGTGAATTTTCTCACTGCAGGGAGACTCACACCATTGACTGTGATGTTAGGCTCATGGTAGGGTTTGCCTGGTGCAGGCTGATCCAGGACTTCCGTCTTCTTTGTATTTATGGTGAGACCGAAGTTGGCGCAAGCTTCGGATTACTGGTTGATGCTGCATTGCATGTCAGTTTCTGAGCATCGACATCAGATTCAGAACAGATGGAAAGCTGTTTAATCTCAAAAGGCTCCAGGCAAAATCTAAAGTTATGACAGACATCATCAGGGACTTTCTGTTTTCTGATGGCTGTGCTTTCAACACCGATTCAGAAACTGACATGCAATCCAGCATCCAGGGAATGATACGTTACTTGGAACGCACCCAGGAAATTTTCATGTGAAAAGATGTGAGTCTGTGTTATAAGAGTGACCCGAGTGTAATGGGCACAAACCTGTTCCTCCTTTGTGGTCACCAGTGGCATAAGGTAAAAACCTCTGTAAGGTTTGGACAGATTTGAAAGAGTGTCTTATCAATCTGCGTTTTCCACTCCTCTTACCTAGAGGTCTTTGACGTTAGTCTGAGTTTTGGGTTTCAGATCAGTGTAAGGGATAGAAAAAATGTGAATAATCTTTATTTGTGCCGTCCTCGGCAAGTTAATCAGTCACGTCAATGCCTCGCATGTCAACAAAACCGGGAACTCAAGCAAATAGTATGTTGTCATCATAAGATCTCAGAGAGGTGTATCGCAAGAACAAATTCCAAAAGTTGAGGGTGCTTGACGTTACGGCCAACGATGGCCTCCAAAGAATAAAGGGACTCAGAGAGAATGAGAATATCTGTTTGATTTAGAGACCACTGGAAGCGTCAGGACCAACGCCATGAGCTCATCAGTGTAGATGGAGATGTCTGAGGGAATGTGTTTTGATCGGTTCTGAGACGGAGTTGTTGAGCAGTAGGCAGCAGAAGTGATTCCCTCTTCAGGTTTGGAACCACCAATAACGGTTCCTTAAAAATATGGAAATTCAGAACAAAGCTCAACAAAAATGTCATGTGGTCTAGGGAGTTGGTGGTGTCTTCGCAACGAGAGGCAAGGGCTTCGACTGTCTCTGGGAGCGATCCCTACTACCTCTCTTTACAGTCAATATATGAAGAGGCGAAGGAACCATTTTTCTCCACCATGGATTAAAATTTTCTTTTATAACTATCATTTTGGATCTCCTCTCTCAACCCCAAACCTTACTTACGACGGTGTTTTTGGCTCAAACTTCCACAAGCGCATCTCCGGGGTGAGGAAAGTCTAAGGCTGGTGATCTATAGTTTGGACAAATCAACGCACGTCTCCCAGATCAATGTCTGCCTTGTTCAGATGGAAAGAATACTGATGGTTGGAGAGAGATGGCTCCCACGCCTTTGTGAATGGTGCGGAACGCCCCCAGACAATGACCTTGATGGTGCATAGGATCGAGAGTTTTCAGGAAGCGAGGTGTTGCAATGCCACAGGCGACTCAGCCATGGTCCAGGCTGGAGGGGATCACAGCCCTATGAAGCCCTATGGAGAAGAATTTTCTTATTGGCTCCTTAATCAATGTGTGACATGACTCGCAGGAAGTTCATTGCTTTTTGACAAGTTTTAAAATGCTGGAAGTGACTTCTGAAGTTAAGTTTTAGGTCGAAAAGATCTTCTAGAATTTGGTTTCTTTCATAGCTGGAGTGATGGGTTCATCCAAACGTATTTCAGGGTAGTAGAGTATTGACAAAAGTTGTGAAAGTGGATACACTGAATTCTGGTCGCTGAAAAATAGTAAAACCATTTTCCACAGCCCTTTGTCAGATCCCGTCTAAGCAAAGTTGGAATCGACGTTGTATGCGAGCGTAGGGGGCTCCAACTGCGTAGAATTCAAAGTCATCAACAAAGAGGACTCTGAACACACTCACACACACGCACGCACACACACACACACACACACACAAACGTGCGTGCCCTTTCTTTTCCTTCAGTCTCTGTTCTTCCTCTTCAAATGCAGCTTAGAGTGATGGCCGTTGTGGCACTAAGGTTATTCCCCATGCTAATAATAACCTAAGGTGATTTATGCCAATGGGAAGAAATAACAAAAAAATTAACACGCAAAAAGTGTACCTCTACGTCGTGCAGGCGAGTGCTATAATTATGCACCTGTGGGTTTGTGTGGGGACACACATGTAGATGTATGTTGTATTTGAGGTGGCTTTTATGACATAAACATTTTGTTCCCTTTTTTTTGTCCATGTAAATTTCCACATAGTTCCCCAATTTCTTTCCAGCCCCGCCCCCTCCCTCTCTCTCTCATACAGGCATTATACAAACAGAGTGACACATACGTACACAATACCTAACAATACACTCCTATTTGGGTATGGAGAAAAGTGACAACAGGCAAGTGGTCGACACCACGAATTCCGGTACATAAATGCATGAATAAATAAATAAACAACTAAAAAAACAAATAAAGTAAATCAAATAAATAAAAATGAACATCAGTTCACACAAATCGCACTTGCAAGTGCTACTATATGCCTGCATGTGTGCGTGTGCACGTGCGCGCGCGCACACACACACACACACACGCACATGTACACCCACACGACGTTTGTTGTGTGCTGTTTGAACACAGTTCGCTCAAGCATTACGGTTTCTTCTTTCTTTAGGTCACTACAGATGAGTCAGGTGGCAAATACACTGGATGAACTGAGTGATGCTCTTCTTGTCTCCTACTCCACTTTCTGAAGTCAATGGTAAAACAAATAAATGAAATCCTCTCAAGTATAGGCATAAATGCCGAATATGTGGAGCAAGTGAAGAAAATTCTTACAGGACACAGCACCAGCAAACTAGATCGTCCATCAGCTCCAACAAGAAAGAATGGATTCAACTTCGCGTGACCTAGACCAATAGTTATGCAGAGTTTTTGAGCGGTTTGAGCGATACACTCTGCAGTTTCAAAATGTCAAGACCGTAACACGAAAGTTGCCCAGGGAGATGTTAAAGTCTGTGAAAGACTTCCATTCACAGTTTGTCAAATCAGGGGTAATGCCTGAACCTGGTGGGCGCAAGTTACAGCACTGATATATGACACTAGACCTATGCCATAACTGGGTGGCACATGGACGTTCACATTATGAGCGGATGTTTACGTGTGTTTACGTGTTTAATAGTAAGGTAATGTTGCTTATAGCTCATCCAACCGCAAAGGGCCATATCAGGGCTGTCACCACGTTGAAGTCAACTCACAAGTCACCAAAAAGAACACACACACACACACACACACACACACACATTCACACATTTCTTCAAAATACACCTTATAAAAACGCACCAGAAACTTCGTTAAAAATCTTTCTTCTGTAAAATCTTAGATCAGATGAAAAATATTTATCTCTTTCAGAAATTCAAAGATTACATCAGGCGGGACATCTCTGAACAAAGCTCACATCGTGCAAGTCCCAACACTCTAAAAGAATATTATGTCTCACTGTGAATGGAACATGACATGGAATGTACCACAGAGCTTCTTCACCTTTTAAAAGAGAATGGGTGTAAAACGAGGGGGCTGTAAGCAAACGGCACAAGACTGCTTCATCTTTGCGGCCATTTTGGGAACATGGTAAAAACTCTTCCAGGTTTGGATGGATTTTGTACTATTTGTTATCCGTCTGCAAGTTCCATTCCTCTTGCCAGAGGTCTTTGACATAAGCCTGTGTTTTGGGTTTCAGATCAGTGTATAGGATAGACAATCTGCTCAACTTTTCCTTTGTGGCACTCTTGGCAAATTGATTGATTGTTGTCGCTGTTTTTGTCGTTAATATTTGTATCATTTGTGTTATTGTTACTGTAAGATGCTGGTGGTCACTTTTGTTCAGTTTAAGAATGCATGAAGCTGCAGGCGGGCGTTTCATATTAACAAGAGACCTATCAATAATAATATTATTGTTTAGGGACACTCTAAGTGAAGTCAAGTCAAAGGGCTTCAGTGCCTTGACTGTATTAGCAGGCCAACTCGGTAGCGGCGAGAGGGTGGGTGTCACCTGCTCAACGTATAGTAATGGGCCACCCATGGGCCAGTGCGCGGCCTTGTCCAGCCGGTGCCAGGACACTGGGTGCAGTGCTTCAAGAACACAGTGAGACCAGTGCTGGCTTCCTGCTGCAGCAAAGTGTGCTGGTGGGGGCGAGTGAGGTACGCCCATGTTTCCAGCATAACACATCACTGTGTGTCTGATTTCTACTGTTTGGGAGAATTCTGTGAATTTTCGCAGTCTTGCTTGGGAAAATCCACCTCCTGTCTTGTGCTCTCAGGGGATTTTGATATGAATCCACCGCTGAGTCTCTGGGTGTTTGTTTATTTAATGTGCGAGTATTTCTCCATTTGTATTAACATTACATCGATGGCGACTGTGATTCTTCAGAGTTGACTCGTTGTAGACTGTGCTGCTGTGGTAATCAACATTGTTTTATAATCTTCTTGTTCGATAATCTTCGGTGATGCGTCGCCTGACCGCGGATATTTGATTGTGACGCTGCGGTGTGTGTTTCCAGTGTTATAGATATCTACGTTGGGACCACTTCCACGACTCTTAACATCACTTTATGATTATTATTTGGTGTATGACAATGATTTTGGAGTAGCATGAAAATGCTGTGTATTACATGATTTCTAGTTAAGTCCACATTGTGTGGAACATTGTTTTGTTGTTTGGTGTTAGGATGTTGAAAAAAAATCAATTTATTAATAAACATAACAGTGGCCTGTGAGACAAGTTGTTTGTCTCTTACATTTGTGATGCGTACCGTCGAAGGACAAACAAACACATTATTCACTAACAGAGCATTCACATGCAGACACATTGACCTTTGCAAAAGTAAGACCCGCAAAGAAATGCTGGGGTTCCCGCCGGAATACACAGACACAAAGACTTCGGGCTTGCTGGCAATCAACACAGTGATCTCCCCTATCTTTGAATGTTTCATTGTCGATTAAACCCTTAGAATCTATTCCGTCATATTCTACGAGTTTTGTGTTGAATGGCAGTTGTGCTAAAACTCAGTTCATATTGCTTATAGCACAGTCGACAGCAAAAGGCCATGTCAGGGCCGACACCTTTTCAATGTGATCTCTCCACATAGATTTAATAGAAGAAGAAGAAAAAAGACTCCCAATAGAAAAGACTTCTGTTCATGACATCTATGAGAAGCAAACTGTTCGAGAAAC
Organism: Conus canariensis; assembly: GCA_033310375.1. Classification (NCBI taxonomy): domain Eukaryota; kingdom Metazoa; phylum Mollusca; class Gastropoda; order Neogastropoda; family Conidae; genus Conus; species Conus canariensis. The sequence continues at coordinate 31,130,867 of CM065724.1, forward strand.
ACGTCCATAAAACTCTTAAGAGACCTGACGGAATTCACTGGTGTCATTAACTCTGCATTGTATTGATTATGAAGACCATGACAAAACTATGTCTGTTCTGGAAAGGTGTTGTACTGTTGACTTGAAACTGAACAAGCAGAAAACAGAGCTGGGAGATTACCCTCCATAGAAACAGGGTCAAGAAAGACAGCCTACAGACTGACCCACAGATGATGGAAGCAGTCCTGAAGATGCCAAAGCCTGAGAATGCCCAGAGCATCTGACGGGTTTTTTTTTTTTTTTTTTTTTTTAACTGTGTGTGCATGCATGCGTGCATCCGTGCGTGCATGCGTGTGTGTGTGCGTGCGTGCGTGTGTGGATTCATCGACTGTCTCTCCAAATTTCTTCAAATGCTATTTGACATTCTTGAACCAGTCAGGAAGATTACATCTGTGGACATTGAGTGGACCTGAACATCCTCCCATGACAATGCTTTGGGGCGATCCAGAACCTTGTGACAGAGACACCGGTCCTAGTCTTCTTTGACCTTCAAGAGGAATTTTGTGCATTCCTTCATATATGTTGGTTATAACCCAGCCAGTCACAAGGAACCAGATCATGGCTGTCACCTCATCAAAATCAATGTCTGACACAGTTGTTTTAAGAAAAGAAAAGAAAAAGCCGATTGCAGACACTCGCATATAAAAAGATCTTGTAAAATGCGTGAAATCTTGAATCAGTTGAAAAAACATTTATCTTTCAGAAACTCAAAAATCACATCGATCAGAAGGCCTCTGAACAGGGTTTTCATGGAATCTGCTATGTTTATGCTGGACATTATGTAACTCCCTACACTCTACAAGAACATGTTTTACAGTGAGTGGTACATCATATGGAATGCACCATGGAGCTCCTTCACCTTTTAAAAGATAAAAAAGGGAATAAAAAGAATGGCCAGTGTAATCAGCACAGAACTCTTCTTTATGTCCACTATTATTATTATTATTATTATGAACATTTATGACGCCTAATCAATTGAATGCCCTAGGCGTTTACAATATCACAACAGACATCAAATCACACAATATATAACAATCATACATGAGAAAAAGGCATCAAAATCCAAAGCAAGGACACAAACTCACAAGCATGCATACACGCAAACACACACTGACACAGACACGAACGCACACAAAGCAGACACTCGCATCACACATTGCAAACGTCGGGTCACAGGGAAGACGAAGTTACCTAGGAAACAGATGAGTTTTGAGAAGGCGCTTGAATGTGGGCAGTGAGGGTGAGTATCTGAGAGAGCGAGGCAATTGATTCCAGGTAGTTGGAGCTTGATAGGCAAAGGAACGTTGACCAAAGGTTTTAGTGCGAACAGTGGGGATACTGTAGATACGAGTGTCACATGAGGAACGTAAAGCTCGAGATGGGGTGTAAAGATGTAACAGGTGGGTGAGATACTCAGGACAGGAAGACTCGATAGATTTGAAGCAGAGAGAGGCAATCTTGTAGGATATTCTTAGCTGAACAGGGAGCCAGTGGAGAGAGCGGCACATAGTAAAAACTCTTTAATGTTGGACAGATCTGAAAGGTTGTTGTCAGCCTGCTAGTTCCAGTCCTCTTGCCAGAAGTCTTCGACTCAAGTTTAAACTTTGGGTTTCACATGGGTGACAGAGAACTACAGAGACTCTACACAGCAGTAAGTGAGCAGTAAGCAGGAGAAACAACTCCCTCCTGCGCTTAGGAACCACCAGGAAAGACTGTTTGAAAGGATGGAAATTTACAACAAAGTTCAGGGAAAAAAAAATGTAGTGTACACTGGAGAGCTGTAAGTAATGACAGGCCAGATCGACATATCTCTTAGAGTGTAGACAGTTCATGGTGGATTTTCAGGAAATTGTGAGTGTTTGTATGCTAAAATCCTTTGTTTTCTTCTGAAGCTTTTTCATTATTCATTATGGTGTATTTCTTTACAATATTACATTTCATGTTTGCTTTGACCCTGAATTCTTGTTAAGATGATGGGGGAAATTAAGTATGTGCATGCACGTGTGAGGAAATGAATGGATGGAGAGAGACAGACAGACAGACAGAAACAGACAGAGAGAGAATAAGAGAGAGAGAGAGAAACAACAGTTAAAACTGTCGGTTTTTATTTGATTTCAACAGTTCGTAAAACAACAGAAAGAAAAAATCCTTAGCAATTTCTAGAAACTGGATTACTTGGGTTAAAGTTTGGCTATAAACTGTATGTGATTTTGCAGAGAAGAAACTTCAGAATAACAAAGTAGTTCAAATGTCTAGCATGAAGGCCTAGTAGAAGAGTGTGGCATGCATGAAAGTGATGTGGCTACTGGACAACTAAACACAATTAGCACTGAAGGTAGTTTTGCTGCTTGATAATATACACCTTAACTGTGAGGAGTATCTGAACTGACTGGGGATTCAATTTTTGTCAGAAAGATGGAAAAGGATGACCCTTGATCTGATTGAGAGTAGGTAGAAATGTAAAAAGGAACCGCATGAGAAACAAAAAAAAAGATAACTGTGACAATACAAGTACACTCCAACAGCGAAATGACTCTAGATTCCTACGAAATGCATGAACAGAATTGTATTATAATGGAATTCATTTGTGTGTGATGATGTTCCATTCTTTAAAAAGGACTAAATAATTTTAGGCAAAGAATGTTTTCAGGCTTGTGTGTTTGTATCCTCTTTGTTCCAATTTTTTTCTTTTTTCTCCTTTCTTTCTTCCCCTCTCTGTCTACCCTTCTTTCTTTGTCCTTCTTTTTTTCTTTCTTTGACATTCTATCTTTCTTTTCCCTTTTTTATTTTCTTTCCATTTTTCCTTTCCTTCTTTCTTTATTTCTGTCATTCTATCTGTCTTTCATTGTGCTTCGAGATGTCCCACAGTTTACTTTGCCAACATCAGCTGACAAAATAATTCTGGTAACACCTATTCTTAATGAATATTCATTCAGTAAAAGTCTTTGATCAATCTTTACCATTTGCTAGCCTTGCACCGTTGTAAATATGTTTATTCATTTTCTGTTTCGTGGATTCATAGTTTGACACCAATGGCTCTTCAATTTTTCTTAGTTTTGATTGTTTATTTTGTTTTTCATTACCAAATAAGAGAAGAAACTTAGTAGATCTGCAGCAGTTTGTGATTATACATCATTGATATACTCTGAAACTTGAAATCAGGCCTATTGAGTGAGTTCCATCATTAAGAAACAACCTTTTTTTCATTCTTTAATACACAAACAAACCAACACATACCACTTTGTTTCTATCATCCTTTCCTTCATTTAAAATGACTGCATCACCAAATGACACTTCTTTTTACTTCTTTCTTTCATGCAAAAAAAACAAAACAAAAAAAACCTGAATGTCCTTACCAGTCACAGACGGTAACGTTCCCCTGTCCCTTCGACTTCTTCACATGATTAGTAGCAGTCAGGACACCAAACTGGTCACATCACCCTGCGCCCATATGTGACCCGCCACCACGAAACCAGTCTTAACTCGCGCGGCCTACTTCACAGCTACAGTTGAAAATAGCTGGTGAGGGTCTACCTGGGGCATTTTGACTTTTTTGCAGAAATGTGTTCCTTACACCCTAAACTTTCACGTGGCACTATCCATTTGCTCCAAAACAACCAATACATTAGTTAAAATTGAGATTTAAAAGCCTAACCTCGAATTAAAACGAACTTTTTTTAACGCAAAATGACCCACTTTCACTCGCCTAAAACTTAACGCAACCCTTACAGAACCCCATCGTGTTATATACTGTTCGAAAGCGTGTGTGACGCTCTCCCGGTTTCTCTGTGTGTCATCTAAAAATAAGTATGGTAAAAAGTAAGATGCCGTTATTAAGGAAAATATGCTGGAGATGATAGCAAAAACTTAAGAAGCCGTTTTCTCAAAATGGCCATTGGCACAGTAACCCACTTCAAATGACCATAACTTTCTTATTTTTTGCCCTATAGCGTTCATTTTTATATCAAATTAATCAGAAAAATTTGTAGATTTTAAATATATGTATATCTCAGAACTTTCAAAAATCGAGTTAAGACTGGTTTTGTGGTGGAAGGTCACATATAAGAATCATCCTTTCCTATTCCTTCACCATCATTTCCCCCTGGCAACCATCGCCGCGGTCACCTTCCTGATGTCACTGTAATTACTTCTGAGCAATTACACATTGTCTGTGTGACAGCCAGAGCTCTGTAACCACAATCAGGGCTTCACTCATGATCAAACATAGGAGCAGCGCAATGGCAATGCAATGGTTCATCATATTATTTCCAAAACATCCGGATGTGTTGATTTTTTTTTCTCTCTCTCACTCTCTTTTCCTGGTGGTGTTGATTTACTTTCTCTTTGTTTCACTTCTTTTTTTTTTTAATGGGGCAGGATATTCTATCCAATGTCTTCATCATTTGCACATATTCTGATTTTGCTTGCTGCAGGTCTCTACCCGTTTAGTCCTTTATACTTCGGCTCAGTTCCGTCTCTTCCTTATCAAGACTAGAGTGCAAAATGTACGGTGTTTGACTTCCAACTTCTGTCTGACCCTGAATTTGTCCATCAGTGAAAAATGGTGCTTCCATTTGTTTTGGGAGCGAGGCTATTTTCAATTTTTCAGCAACGTTTGATATACACCCTTGATACCCTGATGGCTATTAATTTTTCAAAAATTTTGTCTGTAATACAGCTATTCAAGGACAGCAGACATCACTGCAGCAAAGAATTCTTGAAAGCAGTTCTTAAAGCTCAGGGGAAATCACCCTTGAAGTATCTTCATGGTCTGTCTCAATCCAAAGACATTGAGTGGACAGAAGGACACTTCAGTGTGCAGGATGTAAGGGCTGCTACAGCAGAAACATGCTGACCACAACGCACTGCAGGCTAATGGAGCACAGATGGCCTATCCAGCAGGGTGTTGTCAACCCCTCAGCCGTCAGGAACACAACAAGCGGGTCCTTGCAATGCTCGGGGAACGCACTTTCTGCAACAAAAGACAGACAACCCACTGGTCAACCAACAGAAAATGAAAAAAAAAACAACAAACCCACTGACGACTGTAAAATTACAATGGAATGGACAGAAAATAAATCTGTATGTCCAGTTTATAAATTCAAATCATCCTGACCGTCACCATCAAAATGATTGACCAACTCGCAGAGACGAATCTTACTACTTGCCATGCAAAGCAATTAACTCACCATCAACAAAATGCAGAACTTTTTTTTTCTGACATGCACTGAGTCTGACCCAGTAATCCTTCAAATGTTCCTTGTGTTGGCTGGGCTATAAACAACATGAAACATCTTTCAGCTTTCAGCCACCACACCTGAGTGTTGTATGAAATGAACAAGAACACTGTTGTTCATAATCCATATGTCATGCAATGAACAGTGTATGCTTTAAACATGACACCAATGATGGGTTTGGAAGAAGTGATGTATACAACAAAACAAATGTCTGCTCTGGTTGATTTTACAGCATAAAAAATACCATGTTAATCGCCATAACAATTCAAGCACAAGTTCAATATAATTCACCTGAGTGTATAAATAAGATTATTTTCAAAGTGTAAAGGATGTCAAAACTGCTGCACAGATCATCTGTGGAAAAGCACTCACTATGGAAGAAGCAAAAGGTCCTACGTCCTCATAGTAACGGCGTATGGCTTCACGGATGTCTGCTGGCGTTATAGCTGTGTCCCAGGATGTGTCTAAAGTTGTTGCAGGACCACTCTGTATCAGACAAACACCAAAAATGATCTGTGTGAGAGAGAGAGAGAGAGAGAGTGTGTGTGTGTGTGTGTGTGTGTGTGTGCGTGTGTGTGCGTGTGTGTGTGTGTGTGTGCGCATGTGCGTGCGTGCGTGTGTGCATGCACGCATGCATGTGTGTGTGTGTGTGTGCCTGCGTGCGTGCATGCAGGTATGCATGCGGGTGTGCATGTGTATGTATTGCATCTGTGCACATCTACATGTCTGCATGCATACGTGTGTGTGTGTGTGTGTGTGTGTGTGTGTGTGTGTGTGTGCGTATGTATGTGTGTGTGTGTGTGTGTATGCTTGTGTGCGTGCAGGTATGCATGCGGGTGTGCATGTGTATGCATTGCATCTGTGCACACTTACATGCTTGCATGCATGCATACATATGTAACTGAGCAGATGTATGTATGTAAACATGATCAAACATATTTTCAGGAACAGACACTCCATGAAAAAACAGTTAAAGTTAGTTCGGAAGAACTTTGAACCAGCTTTTAAAGACATGCCACAGCAACACAAGGAGAGAGAGAGAGAGAGAGAGAGAGGAGAGAGAGAGAGAGAGAGAGAGTGAGAAAGTGATGACATTCTAATATACAGAGAAATCTACTTCTCATGTCTGCACCCTTGTTCATGTGAGGTAATTTTGCAGTCTAATCAAAAACCTATTCTCCTATTAAAACTCCCCAGCCCATGCCATCATTTTAACAAAAACCTTTACAAATTAATGAATTCTTCAGGCTACTCCTTCGGTTTGTTCTCAACCCAATGCTGCATGAGTAAATGCATATATACCAAAAAAATGTAAACATTCAAGACTTCATCGCAAAACAAGTTTTTCGCACCAATGTTCTGGATGACACACATGCACAAAAACAAATCCTACTACATGCATGGATGAGTTGTGTTAGGAATAATTTTGGTTTATTGATGGTGTGAAAATAAGTGAGGTGTATATAAATTTTACCCACTGTGAATATCAGAGCTGAAGCTGAGGAATGAGGCAAATTTAAAAATGAAACAACTGGACGTCATCATGGTGGAGTTCTTTACTCTTTTGCTTGATTCCTTTCCAATGGCTGCTTTGTATTCCATTCTGTAAATGCCTAAATAGATTTCAATCACAGCTCTGCCAAATCTCAGCTGAAAGCCACTTGAAATCACCAAATCAATTGTGATGTAAATGGATAAAGAACATTCTGACCAATCTTGACAGTTGTCTGTGCTGATGCGACATATTCCTCAACGTTTGCAAAGGATACAATTAAAAACAAAACAAAACAGCAAGCATGGGATCAGTGACAGAAATGTGCATAACCACACTTCATTCCATCTTTATTACATTTACATTATCCAAATGTATGTACACTATTTTCATTAAGTTGCAAAAAATATTCTTAGCACATTACTGCTAGCAAATACTGTCTCATAAAGCACAACCTAATGCTATGATCGTTAGAAACAGATCCAAAGTACTTCAACTTTAATCATATGAACTGCTCAGTCAGACAATGACAGTTTCTCCCACTTGCAATTTTAGTGACAGCCTCCTTAGATTTCAGAGTGATCACATCAGCATGTTTACTGTCCGGCTTTGTGGCATTCTAGACACAGCCGTTACAAAAATGGGTCTGGTAAGTGCACACGCTACCTCTGTGTCTCATCAGCTTTCTCTTTGTCACACCTTTTTTTTCTAAACTCTGACATACTTCAGACTTTCATTTGCTCAGCATAAAAGATCACTTGAAACAAGCAAATTTTCTTACCCCCTCAGAGTAGTGTTATACAGACTATGATATAGTTAAGCCAACAAACAGAAGAATACTTTTTTTTTTCTAAATGTTGTGGATGCATGCTTGTGTGGGGAGAGGGTAGCATTAAAGGGGAATGGGGGTGAGGTGGGGGCAAGTACATAAGACAAAGTAACAATCAAAGATTTCCAAGATCATTAATAGAAAAACAAACCCCAAACCAAACCAAATCAAACCACAGTCCCCCAAAGCCTTTTCAACAGGAAAAACCTCCTTCACTTTCAGAGTGAAACCAACAACACTGCTTCAGACTGTGAAGATCTTCACCCAGAGCAACTACCAACCTCCAGACAAGATGGTCTTCATCACCAACTGCATATCTCTATGGAAAGACAAATGCAACTGAAAAAAGCAACTGCATGATATCAGGAAAGCCCAACGAGTTGGCTGACCACCTGGCGAGGGAAGGTGCTCAAGGGGAGCAGTATAACAACAGCATCACCTACAGCGAGATGCAAAGCATCATCCTGACTATCACAACGCCCAGGACACCCAAGGATGATTATCATCTGTTGTCCAGAGAGCAACAAAGTGTCCTGGTGAGGCTCTACACTGGGCACAACAGACTTAACAGTCACTTGTGCCGAAAGCTCAAGGTGGTGCCTTCTCCAGTCCGTCCTTGTGGGCAGGAAGAACAGACATCGGAGCATGTGCTCCAAAAATGCCCATTACACGAACAGCCAAGGAGAGAGGTGTGGCCAACAGAGACAGCTCTAATGACAAAGCTCTGCAGCAATCTACAAGAGCTGGAGAAAACGGCACTATTCATCACAAGGGCTGGACTGACTGTACAGACCAAGGCATCCGCAAAAAGAAGATATCAGGAAAGTCCTCAGCTACATTTTTTTTTCAGCCTCTACTGCTGTCCTCCAGTAGTTGCTGGCTCACTGTGAGATAACTGGAAATGAGAAAGCTGATGCCCTTTCCAAAGCTAGCAACAAGCAGAAGCAGATCAGCCAACAAGTATCCTACAGTGAGGTGAAAACCATCACCCACAACCAGCACAGATCCCAGTTGAAAGTTAGACTCTGCATCAGTACTGTTGACCCAATCCACCAGCTACAAAGGCACGAGCAGACAACTCTTTTCTGACTAAAGACCGGCACCGCAGACTGCTTAGCTATCTTTCTGGACTCCACATTTCACACACAGACAAATGTCTATGGGGCTGGAATCCAGACCCCTGAACACATTTCAGCACTGTCAAAACCATAGTTTGCCATGACGCCAAACCTGACCACAGAGTGCAGAGCTTGGGGATAAGCTGTGGACAGCCTTACCGACTTGGAGAAGACAGCTGCCATCATTAGGATGACCTGGCTAAAGATCTGAGTATGACAAACAGCATCTGACTGCTGAAGAAGGAAACTTGTGTTACACACATACACCATACACAAACAACACACCATACACACACACACACACATCCACACACACACACCATACACACACAACCATACACACACACACCACACACCATACACACAATACCACACACACACACACACACACACACACACACAACCTTCTTCCTTTTCTTCTTGCTGGGGCGAGCACCACCACTACCAGCAGCAGGGGAAGTGAGAGACACGGCCCCCGCCTGTGTCACACCAACAGCACCAGTACTGGTGGGGGTGGATGGGGTGGGGGCGCTGCCAGTGGTAGTGACCACAGTGGTGATAGTGGAGGTGGTGACAGCAGCAGTGACAGCAAGACTGCCAGGGGTGGTGGTTGTGGTAGTTGTGGTGGAGGTGCTGGATGCCAATGAGGGTGCTGTCCCCTGACTACTGCCTGTGGCTCCAGGAGTGGGAGTGGTGGGGGGACTCTGAAAACCCTCCACCTGAAACATCAGTAAACCCATTGTTTTATTGCATTTTATCACCTCTTTTCTTATCAGCATGTGCACAGAATTCAATACATTTAATAAATTTCAAAGGTATACGTACAATTACCATAATATAAAATCATTGTGATATGTCGTTTAGATTAAATACATTCATAAACTGAAAAAGAATAATTATGAACAAGAAAAAAACAGCAAACCACAAACTTCCTATCAGGCTTGTTTTAAATGGGTAGCAAGGCCACTGGGTATTTGTCATGCCCTTCTGAACACATGAAAAAAATCTCACAATGAGGTAATCCAAATGCCACAAAAGAAAACAAAAGAATCGAGCAATACTCAATTTTCGAACATGCATAACACACCCTTTTATTATGCCTTCCCTCCAGCCCCAAACATATGAGGAATATATGGCTCCAGTGTCTGTTTTTTCTTTCTTCCTTTTTGAGATTTGTTTGGCTGAATATTGTTAACATTTGATGGATGTGACATCATTGTTCTCAAGCAACAGAGATGCAACATCCTATCCACACAGAGGGCCGGTGTCACAAGCAACAGAGGCTCAAAGACCGCTGTCTTATGACCCTCACCTTGGTTGGAGAGCTGCCAGCGCCAGCAGCAGCCTTGGCCTGGGAGGACAGGAGGGCGGCAGCATGCAGGTCATGGTAGTTGTGCTGCACCGGCGCCATGATGCGCTTCTCTGGCTGACACTCCACGACCCGCTGGTCCTGCTTCACCAGCAGTGACAAGTCCACAATCTGGAGCCACCACCACCCCATCTCATCCATCCTATCCATTTTGGTTTGGAAAGGGAGTTAAGTTTCTCTCCTCTGAGTGATTCTTCACTAAACACACCGTATTCAGCATAGCTGTCTAGGATTTCTCTCTCTCTCTCTCACACACACACACACGAACACACACAGACGCATGCACACACACTTCAAGTGTGCACTTGCGCGTACATACACACATGCGCACACATGCATACACGCACACACGCACGCACACACACACACACACACAATGTATCCAGTATGCACACAGCAAACCAGCTGCCTACACTCCCATGGGTGTCAAACGTTTGCCTGGACCTTTTTGTGTTTTGCTGGCACTGAACAGGTTTGAAATGATGTCCATGTAAATTCACCTGGCTGGCTGCACACCTGAATGTTTACGAAACCACCTAAGTCAAACCTCAAACACATCCATGCTCAACCCCACAGTATTTGACTTCTCCAACTCAGCAGCCAAAGCCTGACTCACCTGAGCCACAGTCTCATAAGCCAGATAGCTGATGACCTCCAGGCCCTGAGGATTGGGCTTGATGTCCACGTGCACCCCTGCCATCAGCCAGTCCTTGAAGCGCTGAGACTTGTAGCGCCGACCTGAACAGGATACACTACATCAGCACACGAACACTGGCACTGACGTCACACATCTGCGCTATATTAAACATCATACACAAACAACACAATGCAAACACTTTTCCAGTTTAGTATGGTACGTCTCCGATCTCCCTCTTATGCACAAAGAGCACTTCATGCCAAAATTGTCATCTGCTTTAGACTCGTTCACGCCTTACAAAACACCCAGCAGATCACAACAAAACCCAGTGATTATTTTGTGCTATGTTTGAATTGACATATATATCGAAATACAATTTGTTACATGCACTCAGGTACACTCATAACACTGTTAATCTGAGGTACACGAGGTCCAAAGTAGTAGCAGTAACTCCACCAATTTTATCTGAATTCATCTGACTCCAATTTAATCTGAACAGAGAAAAGCAGCACATCTCTATCCAATCAGCCATAAAGAAAACAGAGTCAAAGCAGTAGAGTCAGAAAGACTCTGTTATTATGCTCCCAAGTAACGATTTTGAATTACGATGTTCAAAGAAAGAAAGCTTTCTCCTTGATACCTGTCTCAGCCTAAGTAAACACAAAACATTGGTATAGTCACATAGTTTTCTGTTGCAAAGTTAAACCTTTCAATTATCATTCCACCCTATACTTTCCATGTGAAAAATTTCCAGGGCATGGCACTGAATGTAGATATCTAATTTCAATTCAAATCTGGTAAGAGGTAAGATGATAATTGCAGAAATGTTGTTGAAAAAAAGCAAAAAACTTTTTAATCAAAAGGTTGCAGGGTGGGATGTTTGTTTGGCAGTGTCAGTGGTTTCCACTGCCTGCAGACAACTCACTGAAGTTGGCCTGCCGCGCTTCACAGAACTCCTTGTACTGCTGCGGATCCAGATTGCGTGACATCAGTTCTGCTCTCTGGGCAAACAGATCATTGTCTGTCACCATAGGCACCATGGGGGTATACATGCATGTTAACAGACATACACTGATGTACATGCTTTCATACGCGCACGCACACACACACACACACACACACACACACTCACATGTGCGCGCGCACGCACACATTCATACCAACATCCACAAAAATGAGGATTTAAGTACAATTGAAATAACTGATCATGATACTCTACTGAGGCATCAAAAGTCTGCATGGTAGACCCTACCCTTCTAAGGAAACAAAACAACAATATGAAATATCTTTTTTATCTCAAGCAAAAGAATGTGCAGAATATTGCATTTTCTTTCAAATTAAGGGACAATGCAGATGCACTATTGCAATGGAAACCATGTTAACTCCAAGCGAGGATCTGTCAGTAGTCGTGCCGACTCCCATCAAACATTTACTCCCTACGCTGTTATTCCATTCACATGTTCACCTTGACTCATGGCATACATCCAGCACCTAAATGCAAACATGTTAAGTAGTGTTTGCATAAGGGAATGTTTGTGCACAGATCACATCAAAACTGCTGGGCACAATGGCCTGCCATTTAAAGTATACGTGATCTTCAGTTCCCAACTTGGGTCAGAATCGGACCGTCCGAGCCTGAACACTTTCCAAATTACAGTCAGCAGCATTAATATATTACTGGAACCACTGTGCTACTATACTGTGTACAAAACTGATTGCCAGACAGGCCCATTCACCCCACATGCGACACTTCTACAAGACTGCATAGGTTACCACTGCGCTACTTTTAGTTCATGCCAAGTTCAGACCCATGTGCATGTGCATGCTAAGTGAAACAGAAAGGTGGCTCAAAATGAAAGTGGGGAGGTACAGGAGAGGGTGGGTGGGGGCATGGAGACGGAGATGGAGGCAAGTTTGTGGATGTGGGAACAAAGACTATATCGTATACTAAAGTATTGTGTAAAGAGAACATCCCAGCAGAGTGGAGGGAAGGCATTGTTATCAAACTGCCAAAGAAAGGAGACCTTACCAACTGTAATAACTATAGAGGGATCATGCTCCTGTCAGTGCCAGGCAAGGTTCTAAACAGAGTGTTATTGGAGAGGATGAAGGAAGCAGTTGATCCCAAAGCTCCGAGACCAGCAGGCGGGCTTCCGGCGAAACAGATCCTGCGCCGACCAGATCGCCAGCCTCAGGACCAATCGAGCAGTCCTTAGAGTGGAACTTGCCCCCATTACACCAACTTCATCGACTATGAAAAGGCCTTTGTAGATAGAGAGACACTATGGAAGCTACTGAGACACTACGGAATACCAGAGAAAATCATCTCTCTCATCCAGTGCACCTATCAGGATATGAACTACTGGATGGCTCATGCAGGCCAGTTGTCAGACTTCTGAGGTGAAGACAGGAGTGCACCAGGGATGTCTGTTGTCACCTTTCCTCTTTCTCCTGGTCATTGACTGGATCATGAAGAAAACAACAACAGGTGGGAACAATGGATACAATGGACACTCTGGACGCAGCCAGATGACCTTGACTTTGCTGATGACTTGGCACTCCTCTCCCACAGTCACACACAGATGCAGGACAAGACCAGCAACCTTGAGACAAACATCAGCAGGAACAGGGCTCAAGATAAACAAGAAGAAGACCGAGCTGATGAAGATCAACACCACAGACAGCAGCCCAGTCGCAGTCGGAGGCGAGCCCATCAGGGAAGTAGATTCCTTTGTCTACTTAGGAAGCATAGTTGACAAGCAGGGGGGCACTGACCGAGACGTCATAGCCAGGATGGGCAAGGCGCGAGCAGCATTCATCATGCTAAAGAACATCTGGACCTCAGGAGAGATCAGAAGGACGACAGAATTGCGTTATCTTCAACTCAAATGTGAAGTCGGTTCTGCTCTACGGTTGTGAGACTTGGAGAATGACCAAGGCAATACAGCAAAAAATTCAGACCTTCATCAACACCTGTCTGAAGCGCATCTTCAAAATCAGATGGCCAGAGAA
>CM065724.1:31157099-31164599 GCA_033310375.1 Conus canariensis
CACATGAGCACTAAAAGAGGCAACCGAAGTGAACAAAAATAGGGAATACCTATGTTGTTTGAAACGGCAGATGAACACGACCACAAAAGGCTTCCCAAACAGATTCAGTGAAATTTGTTTAAACATATGACCACCACCACCACCACCACACATCACCAACCCGCACCCCCCCCTCCCTCCCCCCCCCTCTCACATATATCAATTCGCCCCCTCCCACGCACCGTACAACCAGCACCATTCGCTCCCTCCCTCAACCTGAGACACGTTTCATCCCCCCCCCCCCCCCCCCCCCCCCCCCCCCCTTTTCCACAGGTCAATGGAAGAGTGATGACGCTCTGCTCGTGCTTAATCCGATAGTCCTTTCCCAACGTCATTTAGAGACACAGGTCACCGTCATCCCCACTCCTTTCCACCTCTTTCCACCTCAACCTCCTAGTCTCTCCCAAGTTCCTTCTCTTGCCACAAATCCTCTTCCCACGCCCACCCCCCACCCTCCTCTCTCTCTCTCTCTGGCTATGCTGACATGTCGACGTGAAGTCCCTGACAGGAATCTTCACGGGCCACCTTCTCCTGAAAGCCAGACGACCGAGGTCTGTTTCCAATAACACGTCAGTCAGGGGAGGGCGGAAGGGTACTCCTGCAAACCAAGAGGGGATCGCCACCCAACGGACGTGAAAAGTTTAACTGCGTTACCGACCACTTTTCTCCGGCAACCGTCGCCCCTCCCGACCGTCTGTGGAGGAGACGCTGGGTGCGGTAAATTAAACACAATGGTCTTCTGGCTTTTGTTCCGGGCAGACGGCGGGATGTGGTGAATTAGGCACGATTTTCCCCCTTCCTGCCTTTTTGTTACAAGACCTGGAACTGCGGAGTCGGGGGAGGGGAGGGGGGAGGGGGGGGGGGGAAAGAGGTGTCAAAGGTAGTGACTGTAAAACTGAATCTGAGTAGCCGTTTTCTAGAATTGTACTGTCCCGCAAGTTCCAATCAGATTTTACCCTAACACCCATCTCTGGAGAAATGACCGTTGACGGGGGGATTCGATTCTTGCGGCGAAGGGTCCGACAATTTTCACCCTGTGGATTTTTGCCTCGTGAAAATGAAATATTCGCGACTTCGGCATCGGTGAGAATTGAAAGGAAAAAAAAAAAAAAAAAAAAAAGGGGGGGGGGGGGGGGGGGCAAGGTTTTTGTTTATTTGTGAACAGTTCCTTTGTTTTTTTTTGTTTTTTTGTTTTTTGGTCTCCCTCTTCATCGGAAAATGTCTTGAAACTTTAACGCATGCGAAGGGGGGGATGGGGGGGGGGGGGGGGGGGGGGAGAGGAGCAGATGAATACGTTGTCACTAACCGATTCAAGAACTGTGCAAGTAAGAAATAGGTAAAGTGCAAGCATGAACGTCTCTCATTTTTCACAGACAGTTATCATAGAAGACCATGTTACATTCTTTGCCACCAACAAAGAAAGACAAAATTGTCTTAGCTATTCAACCAAAAAATAAAATGAAATGTAAATAAATAAATAATGAAAAAAAAGTGCTGTTTCCGGTGCACTCTCGACCACGAGGACAAAGTCATTCGGTAATGCTACATGCATGAATGTAATGAGAAGCCATTCTAACAAATCTTCAACGGAGCTTTCATACACGACTGGAACTCCTTTTGAAACCCCTTAAAACTGTCGTGGAATGTGCAGAAGAGTGAAAGTGCGTGCATTTTAAGCCTCTTTAGACTTCTTTTTTTTTTTTTTTTTTACTGTTGACGGATAGAAATGAAATTACGTATGCATGCGTTGCTGCTGGTTGGTTGGTTGGTTGCTGTTTTACTCTAAGAGCCTACCAGGAGTTGTGGAGTGATGCAAATCCACATTCGTACCATTGTGAAAAAGTGTCTTTACTAAGCGAAAGTCCACATCAGCCAGAAAGCCTAAAGTAATGCCGCTACGGGAGGCTTCATTTGACAGCCAAGACGTGCCAAGCGTAAAATGGCCTTTGCACGTGGACCTAGCGTCGCAAGCGTCCATGTTTTTTGTCCCACAACTCCCTCCTTGATATATACGGATTCCGCTTTGGGTTTGTTTATCTCCATTTTGTCATTCTATCTAGTCCACACCACTCTTCCCAGTTCTTTTTCAAAGGTACGATCTTAATCTTCATGGAAGGAACTACAGGCGGCCAAGCAGTTCTGTAAGCACTTAATATTGTGGTTGCCCCCTCCTCCTCCCCCCTCCCTCTCTCTCTCTCTCTCTCTCTCGTATACACAGAGGCCTCCAGGAACACATGCAAACCGGAGCAATTTCACACACACACACACACACACACACACACACACACACGCACAGCCAATGCACAAGCGCATGTTTCAATATGAAGATAAAAATTCCTTGGTGTGTGTGTGTCGCGCGCGCGGTCCAATGTTGACCGTGTGTGTGTGTGTTGTGTGTGTGTGTGTGTGTGTGTGTGTGTGTGTGTGTGTGTGTGTGTGAGAGAGAGAGAGAGAGAGAGAGAGAGAGAGAGAGAGAGAGAGAGCGAGAGAGCGGGCATGCGTCCGTATGCTTTCGAGTGTACATGTGTGTGCGTCTCCGATTTTTCTCCCTCAGAGGACTGGAAACCTGGAAGAAAGAAAAAAGGAGGGGGGGGGGGGGGTAAGAAATAAACTACACATACCGTAAAAACAGCAACAACAACAAAATCCATACCAATCTTTCTCACACACACACACACACACACACACACACACACACACACACACACACACACACAACACACTCCGTCCCTTCCTCCCTCCCTCCCACCTCCAGTAGCCCACCACTTAATAAACCCGTCCTGCCCACCCCGCCAGAAAGGCGTAAACAGCATTGTGCCCCTCTCCCCGACCCGATCCATATCGCCCAGCTGGAGGTCTCTCCATCATGTAACCACACACACATAAACTCCTGCACGGAGGGGAGCGAGAGGGGAGGCGCAGGGTTAGGGGGGTAGGGAGGGAACGACGCCAGGACAGCTCACTGGCCATGGGCCCACCTCATACATCACCCTCCCGGGCCAGCAGATAGGGAGCGGCCCAACAAGCTTGACAAGGGCTTCCAAGCCCAATACCTCTACATTAACCAGGATGGAAGAGATGGGGGTGGCGGTAGCGAAGGGAAGGAGATGGGGTAGGGTGGGGTGGGGTGGAGGGCTAAACCAACGGCACAATCAATGGAAGGAGGGGTGCGGGGGGACAAACGGAAGCCATTCTCTGACTCGTGGGCCTGCTGCTGCTGCTGCTGCTGCTCTTCCCTGGGCTCCATCAAGCTCTTCATGACGGTCCATTCAGGTGACCCTCTGTCGCAGACACGGGTCGTTAATCATCTTGCGTGGTTTGGACAGCCACCCGGGCCTCAACCCGGAAGATGAAGGGATGGGGGGTCGGGTGAGGAGGGGCTGGCGGGAGAGAGGAGTGGAAGGGAAAAAGGGAGGCTGGGGGAGGGGGGGGGGGGGGGGGGCAATAATTTAAAAAAAATCTTTGATCGGGCATTTCTCGACGTACTGTTAGTGTGGGAGATGTACTACTCGCTTTTTAAGATGAGGACAGAGTAATCATGGAAATTCAAGAAAGAAAAAAAAATCTTTAATGGGGCATTTATCTATATGCACTGTTAGTGTGGGAGATGTACTACTTGCTTTTTAAGATGAGGACAGAGTAATCATGGAAATTCAAGAAAAAAAATCTTTCTTTAATGAGCATTTATCTGTATGCACTGTTAGTGTGAAAGATGTACTACCTGCTTTTTAAGTTTTTAATGGTGTTAAGAACATTACGCCAGTGCGCAGAGAGGACGAACATCGTTGTAGACAGTTAAATCTGAGCGTAATATGTCTGTGCGTTTGGACATTTGAGAAACGGAAATTGTACAGACCCAGACAATCAAGTATGAGACTACACACCCTTTGTTTCAGACTGAATGGTCGTGCTATTTTAAGACCCGGAAATTCAAAAGTACTACTTTCTCTTCATACTGAGCATGCGCGTCTTACAAGCAAGAAAAACCTGCGAAAAAGCACATCAAGAACCTCAGTTTCTAAGACAAGGAAACAGGTGTTACATCCGAAGAAATTTCGTAGGCGGCAGCGTTAGTAATATCCTCCATCCAAAATGAAACGACAAACCAAAAGTAAACAGACGGTGTCAATGCATGCGAATGTATTGTGATCAAACCTCCCCTGCACTGACAAACCCTACATACTACCATTTATATTCTAGGGTCACAAACGGTACGGTATGTTAATGTTACTCATAGCCCAGCCGACCGCAAAGGGCAATACCAGGCTTGTCACCGTGTTGAAGTCAACTCAAAATTCATTACATAAAAAAAGAACTCATTCACACAACCCTTTAAAATACACCTCAAAACACGCCGGACATGTTAAAAATCTTTCTTCTGTCAAATCTTACATCAGATGAAAAATGTTGACCGCTTTCTGAAATTCATAGATCACATCAGGTGGGACATCTCTGAACAAGGTTTTCATGGAGTCTGCTGTAAAATGCTTATGCCTCACATCATGCAAGTCCCAACATTCTTAAAGAATAATATTATGTTTGACTGTGAGTGGTCCATGACATGGAATGCACCACAGAGCTTCTTCAATTTTAAAAGATAAGAATGAGTGTAAAAGGAGTGGCCTGTATGCAAACGGCACAAGACTGTTTCTTCTTTATGGCCGCCTCGGGGACATGGTTAAAAACTCTTTGCGCGCGCGCGAGCGTGTGTGTGTGTGTGTGTGTGTGTGTGTGTGTGCGCGTGTGTGTGTGTGTGTGTGTGTGTGTGTGTGACCCGGCCGTCGTGGCGCACCAGTGGCCTGGGCTCGTGACTTGGGGTCGGGGATTCAGAGCTCATCATAAGCCTGTACGTCACTGTGGGATCTGTCGCTGCCAGTCAGCTCCTTTCTTGAGTGCCGTGTACTGCCGGCTTCCATGGTAACTCTCACCTCGCTCATTCCAAGAATCCCACAGCCACACCTAATCAGTCCCTACGTAATGGTAGAGACCAAAGAACACAAAAAAAGATTAAAGTTTTCATACCCTGTTGGCTGTAAGGGCAGTGAGCTGTCAGAGGTCCACCGTGTCTATGGCACAGCATGATGGAAAGCGGTGCCCATCCCTCTCCTTTCGCCACCTTTAACCTTCCCTAAACTGAATCAAGTACCCATCTATTTCTTAGATGGACAGAAAAAGTTTTCCGCCCCCCACCCCCCCCCCCCCCCCTCCCCCCCCACCCCCACCCACCCACCCCCTCCCACCCACCCCTCCCACCCACCCCCACCCCCCCCCCCACCCCTCCATCCTCCCCCCAAAGAAATCAGACTCCACGAGTGGTTCGAACTCCCGACCGTCAGCTCCGCAGACAAACGCTCTAACCGTTTGACCACGGGCCTCTCACGGGGAGCGACCTAATGAGAGGTCAATACGAAAAACCCGCCAAGGAGATACGGTATGGGTGTCTTGTCAGTCGGGCGGTGTTCGGCAGTGCCCGTTCTGATGGGAAACAGCAAGACACTGTCTACTTAGCCTCCTATAGACGTCGGGACACGACGAGAGAAGGCCAGCGCACAGACTTGGCTGATGCGAAAGTGGAGCTGTCTGCGTTCCCAATTGATGGTAGCTTCTTCGCCTCATTTACCAAGCTGCCCTCTCGTGTCGTTTATAATTATGTCCATTGTTCTTATGCTGCTGCTGCTCTGCTGCTGCTTCTACTGCTGCTGCTCTTCTTCTTTTTCCTCCCGAGTTCGTGTGATGAAATTTTACACTGCCTTGTATTAACAAAACACGCTTTCCCATACATAACTGTCTTTAGATCCGTCGTTAATACATTCGTACTTAAATCTACGGGGAAACAACAGAAGAACACTGGAGGGTCGAGAGGAGAAGGGGGACAGGTGGGGAGGAGGGGGAGCAGAAAGAAAGAAAGAAGAGAGGCGGGGAGTAGGCTGAGAGGTGGCCGTGGTGTTGCAATGCAGGCTGGGGACGTTTTGAGTTTCCCTAACATGCACAACGCCGACATGGGTGCAGGCTAGAACAGACATATAAAAACCGTTTGCATGTATATTCAAATAGAAACTTATCAACCACCTCTGTCTCCCTCACCACCTCCTAGGTCTTCTTAGATGTTTATCGTCATTTTCATTAAAACAGCGGAGTTCTTTGCATACACTGCTTTTGTCCACCGGCTTCTCTCTCTCTCTCTCTCTCTGCGCGCGCGCGCGCGCGCGCGTAGTGTGTGTGTGTGTGTGTGTGTGTGTGTGTGTGTGGTGTGTGTTTCAACATGAGCGTAAGAGAACGAGGGGGGGGGGGGGGGGAGGAGGGAAGGCTATAGAAAAGAATAAGGGGAGTCAAGAGAGACAGAATGAGACTGAATCAGACCTGTTTTTAGTTCTTCAAAGGTAACGAAGGAGTGTCACTGGCAGATAATAGGCCCCCGACAAAACAGGAGCCGGCAACGACCATATGAAAACTCAGAAATAAAACGCAAACCCCAATTTTCACCCTCAGGACAACACAGAGACAGCGCGCGAAACATGAAGCCCGGGGGCTGCCCCTCCTAACAAGAGGACCAACAATTAAGGCAAAGCGAGTATTGCGTGACAACAGTCGTTACCGTTCACATCGCTTCCTACACATTCCCGCCCGTGCCCCTCACCCACTCAGCTAACCCCTCTCTCTCTTCTGCCTCCGACTCTATGCCGGATTCCCCCTCCAGAAGACTCTCTGCAGCTTCACATCCGATCCCTCCTTAAGCCCGTACGGTCATAGGCAGCGGACAAATTTGGCCACTTACTGCCGTAGCGCGGGCCGGCTCGGCGAGGTTTGTTACGAAATCAGACACGAAAACTAAAAACCGATCGCTCTGCCGTTGCCTTTTTTCCTTTTCTTCCCCCAACGGCATGTATGCACTCGTCGTAAAACTGCGATTCTCGCTGATGATGGTTTGTTGACGAAAAGCGTGGACGACGTCGGCGATGTGGATGCTCAGCCGCCCCGTTGGCCATTTCTCCCGCGATGAGTTCTCCACGACGGTCCTCACCTTCTGCCAAGCCTGGTCGTCAGTCTGATTGGGAAACGACATAAACACAGGACCCCATCAAGCAGGAGAAAACAACGCATAACAAAAAGGTGTTACGACTTCATGGAGTTTTTACGCCCATCTCATTTGACGTGGCAGATGAGCAGCCAAAGACTGGACAACCTCCAATTAATTCGTTCAGACATTGTGAAGGAAATGATACCCGGTTTTTTTCTTGTCCCCCCTCCCCTTTTTTTCTCCCTCTCTCTCTCTCTCTCTCTCTCTCTCTCTCTCTCTCTCTGTCCTTTTGTAATCACAGGTTTGTAGCGACGACAAGGGGTTTGAAAAACATCCAGATTTATGTGTTAGGAGGAGAAAAAGGTAGATAGATGCCTTCAGGCGACATTAAATCACGCGGTCTTTGATAGGTTTTGGATGCAGTCGTGACCAGGCGGGGTGGC
>CM065724.1:31172099-31174599 GCA_033310375.1 Conus canariensis
CTGCAAAATGTGTGGGTCTTGGGCGACCCGCACGATCTGGTCTGTGTGGTCAAAAACGTCATCCGGTGAAGTTAACTATGCAGAGAAAAAAATTCTCATCTTAAATCCTTGCTGAATCAGCGTTTCACATTTATGTAGAAGGGCTGTTTTGTGGAAAGCTCGCATCCACAAAGAAGTGCGTCAACATATAGCTCAGTTCTTGCTTGAAAGAAGCCAATATATTTCTTATGAGCAATTTGAGTAGAACTACAATGTAAACATGAATTTAGTAACGTTTCTGGCTGTACGGCAGCAATAATTGAATTTACACATAAAACAAAGATCACACTTGAAAATAATAAAAATGTTTGACTACGTATATCTGTTTGTAATGGGTAAAAACTAAACATTGATATACTTAAAAAAGAATTATGTTTGTTCAAAAGGATGTACAAAATGGGATATAAAAAGTGAAAGCTTGAAGTGAGAGGCCAGGTTTTTTTTTTCTTTTAATCCTCATAACAATCCTGACGTAAAAATGAAATGGTTCCAATTAAGAATCAACTAAAACTGTCTCGGTACAAAATTCATATGATGTATTGAAAGAAATAAGTATACAACACAGTGATCGATATACTTTCTGTGGCACAACAAAGAACGGTTTTACACACCTGTTTGGGCTTTGTATGGCCATTCAACGTTTTCAGCAAATATTAATTGATTTAGTGAATGAAAATATTCGGATGCATTTAATTTGTTGATTAGCCATAGGCAATATCCGGATTTCATTTTTAAAAATATATATACATACTTATGTTTTATTTCATTATCTGATATGCTAAGCACTATATACGCCGTTGTAGAATGGGGAAAATATATATCCCTACACCACAGGTATTCTTCAATAATTGAAACATAACAGACATAGAATCGAACAGAATGATATTGATAAACCCGAAGAGTATGCTGCTTAAGAATGATAAAAAAAAAAAAAAGTTTTCTTCCGAAGACTTGTCTCCAAATGGTTCCATATCACGCATTTGCAGACACAGTATAAATTATGAACGAATGCGGACTTAGAGCATAATATTATCATAATGATCATGGCTGTATGGTCTCTTAATCGTATACTGCCTTATAGAAGCCCAACGGAAATTGAACAGAACTTCGATAACACGAAATATATATTGCAAACCAGCAACTGTCAAGCTTCGAACATAACCGGCTGGACTAATTTGCTCTCTCCCTCTGTCTGTCTGTCTGTCTCTCTGGTTGTGTGTGTGTGTGTGTGTGTGTGTGTGTGTGTGTGTGTGTGTGTGTGTGTGTGTGTGTGTGTGTGTATGTAAGTTTTGAACCCCCTTCTTAATCCGGATCTCTTGCATGTCAAGCATGAACTGATGTGTCTCTGTGTAGTTTAACAAAGGAAGATGAATTTGGTGGTGGTGGTGGTGGTGCTGCTGCTGCTGCTGCAGCTGTGTTGTCCTGCTCTACATGCTGTCAGAACAAAACTTATCCCGCCTTAGTATTTTACTGAACCTTGTCGTTTCAACTCAATATTACTGTTGTCAATAAGAAAGAAAACAGTCCTATCCAATCTGGCGATGTAATGTAAGAAACACAAAAAGACTGCGAACTGTTACTTCTTAATAGAGCGTATTTCTGTTGTTGCTACTAGTCTGCTTATCTTTCATTTTGACGCGTAGCCTACCTAATGCCATTTTGCTTTTGACTACATTTCAACAGCCCTTCACTATGGGGTCATGGCCTTAAATTTGAGTACACATACCCATTCGTATTCCTTTTTTTTTCTCCCCCAACATATCTCGTTAGAATGTAAACGTCGTTTAAAATTACGGCTAATTTTTCATTTTTCTTTCTTTTTGCTTCTCTTCCTGTGCATAACTTGAATAAAAAAAAAATGCTTTACAAAAAAGGGGAGGAAGGTGAGGGGCGGAGGGGGGTGAGGGGCGAAGGGGGGGGAGGCTTGTTCTGGAACCTATTTTTTCCTTTAAGTTTCTGTCTAAAATCATTTTCTTTTCTTCACCAAGAAGCTTCTATCGTGCGAGCTATTGTCCACCTCCATGTTCTGGCTAGGATTTTTTTTTCCAATGTAAATTCCCTGACAGAGTTAGTCTTCACAGAAGCCAATGACTTTACATAATTAAGTATTGTAAATCATTGGAGAAGTTCATTTTGCAATGATGCTTGGCCATGAGACCGGTTCTCCATAATCTTCCGTCTTAGAGCACTTCTCTCAAATTGTTTCCAAATGGACCTCGTTTCTAGAAATGGAGACTTCAGGAAGCTGTTTGTCGAGAGATAAGTCTATATGAAACTTCTGTCTAAGACTTATTTTCACCCTGAGGGTGTCTCGTACAAAATATCTGTTATGAAGGTTTCAAGAATCTGTTATGGGACTGCCTGGAATACAGGACATTTCACCTTCCCTTAATTGATTTCCTAAGCAAGTCCCCTCTACTCCCCCCTTTCTAAACGTCAAGAAAGCTGTGAATGAAGAGAT
>CM065724.1:31177099-31194599 GCA_033310375.1 Conus canariensis
CAGTGCAATCAAAACAAGTAAATAACATGCATAATTCAACAACGACTAAAGTTACAACAGCAACAACAAAACGCAAACAATTTAAGATTTGAAATATTCCAATTCTTATATGAAAAGGACTTTAGTAAAAGAAAGACTGCGCGCTCTTAATATCACATTTTATCAAACAACGTTTAAAACGTTACACGGCTGTTTATCCGTTTAAAAACAAGGGCAAAATGTTCCAGTAGGTCCTGCCACTATACACAACGCTTGATCTATTCTGGGGAGAAGAACCGATAATTTATTAAAATGTCTGTTTTCACTGATTTTGAAACATTTTTAATACGTGGAGGAGCAATACTAATAATTACTTTGTGTATCAATACTGCCTTATTCTATTCCAGTCTTTAATGAAGTAGAAGGATATTAAGTGTCTTATAATCATTAGGCGACAATGAACTGGACTTTAAAAGCACCAGTTTCAGAGCACGTACATATAACCTAGCTAGCGGTTTTAAGACATTCTAGACATATAACCTAGCTAGCGGTTTTAAAACATTTGCAAAGGCAGAATCCCATATTGTCGAGGCGTAGTCTATCACAGACTGGATGTGCGCTTGAAAAAGAAGTTTAAAAGAATGGATATTAGGAAAGTGCTTAATTTTATGTTGAAATATCTTTTGAGAGACTCATTTGCACAAGTAAGCAACGTGTCAGCCCAGTGTAAACTGTTATCAAATGATAATCCATCAGACCTCATGTGGTTTGACTTCCTCGATTTTCACGCCAGAAATAAAAATAGAGAAATAATATTTCTCTTAACTGAAGCTCTTTGGAGAGAGATGGGGGTATTTTGACGCTTTTACTTGGTAGTTATACACATGCATTTTGTCTTAAGCGACTTTAGACACGCATGGTAACGTTAAGTCCATTGGGCCAATCTGCTTATATAATCCTGCAGATAAGATATTTGGATAGACATAGGTAAGTCATTAGCATGGATCGAGCTGTCATGTGTAAATAATTCACAAGCCGTATTTGAAGTCAGGGCTAAATCATTAATGTACAAAGAGAATAGTAAAGGTCCCCAAAACAGACCCTTGAGGTACACCATATCTTACTGTCATAAAATCTAGAGACATTTGTATGAATTGTTTGTTGTCTGTTTATTTTGAACGAAGACAGAAACGGCACGGTACTTTCAGCAAGGCCATAAATAGCAAGTTTCTTTGAGAGAAGAGAATGGCTGACAATAACAAAAACCTTCGCAAAGTCAACGAAAATTATTACACCTCTTGATCGACTGTTATTGATATCTAGAAGCTACATATCGATCCTTTGCGTCAGTGATGTGTGACAAGTGTTTTCCCTGAATCCAGATCGACTAGTGTGAATTGTTCGAGGTACTGCTGACCTGGTCAGCCTTTCCCCCTGTTTGTCTTCTGAGGTCATGTCAACACATCCCCCGCGGAAACTCTTTTTCGTTCCTTCCTCCGCCCACGATCTATCATCCAGGGTTTCTGCAATCCAGGGTATCTTTACCTCCCACTTCATTTCAAAACAGTCTGCTTCTTTTGTCTACAGAGCACACTGTCCAACACACTGTCACACTGGATACTTCTTGTTCGTGGGGATCTCTCTCTCTCTCTCTCTCCCTTCCCTCCCTCCCCCCATCTCTCTCTCCTTCCCCATCCCCAACCCCCCTCTCTCTCTCTCTCTCTCTCCCACCCCATCTCTCTCCAAAGATCTTCAGTTAAGATAGAGAACTGCTGTAAAGAACTGACCTAACAGCTGGTTCCAAGCGAAGAAACCGTTATCAGAGCTATCCTCTTGCAGAAGTTACCTGCAATGAAGCGGTGTATATTTTAAAGAGAAAGATGAGGAGGACGAGGAGGACGAGGAGGAAGAGGAGGAGGAGAAGGAGGAGGAGGAGGAGGAGGAGGAGGAGGAGGAGGAAGAAGAAGAAGAAGAAGAAGAAGAAGGAGAAGAAGAAGAAGAAGAAGAAGTAGAAGAAGAAGAAGGAGAAGAAGAAGAAGCGGAAGACTGCACGACAGAAACGGAAGTTTGAACAAAGACCAAGTTTGGCCACAATGCTTGCGCTTGCAACACTTTGGCCCACCCAGTCTGCGGACATCCATGTCCACCAGATCAACCCGTCTTTCGTTTGTTTTGAGCCTCAAGCGTTCAAAGGGATCTCCAAACACACTGCTATTACTTCAGTATGTATCTTTTCTTACAGGGTATTTTTCCCCTCATTCTCTTAAAAAGAAATAAAGAAAGCACAGAAGAAGAAAAACCGTTCCTAGTGTCCTGATGGCTGACAGACTTCCCACTAAAAGCTCAAAGACGAGGCACCCAAGAACATTTTTTTTTCCTTTTTTTTTTTTTTTTTTTTTGCCCTTCTTTTATTTGCAATAACCAGAGTCAAACAGAACTATTCTGTTCTTTTTGTTGCTGTTGGTCTGACCTTCTAAGTCAGAGTTGAATTTCTGTCATCGAAGCCGCGTTGTGGGGAATCGAGGGTCCCTCTGTCCTTCCCCTCCCCCCAACACAAACACCGGAGGTGGTGGGTGGCCCGAACGCATCCGTGCCCCAGTCCCAGCAACTCCGGCAGCGGTTATAGCGCTGGCTCCTTTCTGAAAGCAGGTGGAGAAAAACAGTAAGAACCATCTCTGGAATTAGCATAAATGACAAATTTCCTCCTCCTGCCGCCAGCTCTGGCGCCCCATTGGCCCGAGGAGCGATTGAATAATCCACACAAAAAGGGCATTAACATAAGAAAGGGGGGTCGGTTAAGACGCGTGGGGCGGCGGCGCCGTTTCGTTTCTTTATTCTCCTGCCGCAGGAACGGTTGCACTCCCCCCCCCCCCCCCTCGCCTCCTCTCTCTCCATCGCCCCCCCCCCTCTCTCTCTCTCTCTCTCTCTCTCTCAAGCGAACACGTGCAGTCTTTTTACTAAAGCTGTGTGTGTGTGTGTGTGTGTGTGTGTGTGTGTGTGTGTGTGTGTGTGTGTGTGTGTGTGTGTATCTGTGTGTGTGTCTGTGTCTGTGTATGGGGGCCAGAATAGCTCAGTGGTAGAGGGCCGGACTCGTAATCTTGGTGATCCTGGGGTGCGGGTTCTGATCTCCGCCGGGCCGTTTCAGTACAGGGGGATTTTTCCTCGGAGTTAACATTGGTTCTGACTCCATTTCCCATACAGTCCTTCGAATGAGACAATAAACCGAAGTTCCGTGTGTGAACGCACGCATAACATCTTGCACACACGTAAAATCCCATCACCAACTTTTGGAAGAGACGGCCAGTTTGGCCGTTGGTATGGATGACACGTTACACACAGCATGCATCCTGTGTGAGAAATGGAAAGAATGAAGGAAGTAAGGAAACTGAGTGAACGATATTGGACGATACTGAGTTGATGACAAGGGAAACGACTGAATGAAGCGCCAGCTGGCAGCTCTTCAGTCGGCACTACCCAGGCAGGCATCCCGTTGTGTAAACGAGTGTGGATTGTAAAGCGCTTAGAGCTTGGTCTCTAGCTGAGGATAGGCGCTATATAGTATTCATAATAATAACAATAATGTCTGTGTGTTCTAAAGAAAAACATATGCATTGTCTCTCCATGTCCACGCTTAAGTACCCTTACGTGTGCTGTCTCTCTCCATGTCTGAACTATATCTTGACATGTTCTCTCTCTCTCTCTCTCTCTCTCTCTCTCTCTCTCTCTCTCTCTCTCTCTCTCTCTCTCTCCACGTCTTAAGTGTACGGTCATGCGCTGTCTGTTAAGTCTAAAGCGTACCGACATGTGCTGACTCTCTCTATGTCTGAAGAGCAGACACGTGCTATCTCTCTCTATGTCTCAAGTACTCAGACATGTTCTCTCTTTCTCTCTGTCTGTCTCTGTCTGTCTGCGTGTCTGTCTCTCACTCTCTCTCTTTCTCTCTCTCTCAAATACACAAACATCTCTCTCAAAATCTGATGCATTCAGACATGCCCCGACTCTCTCAACGTCTGAAATACACAGATTCTCTCTCTCTCTCTCTCTCTCTCTCTCTCTCTCTCTCCTCCTCCCTCAAGATGTAAACTACCAAGATATGCTCCCCCCCCCTCTCTCTCTCTCTCTCTCTCTCTGGGCTACCCTGACATTCAGTTTAACTAACATACACACGCGCACACACACACACACACACACACACACACACACACACACACACACACACACACACATCTTTCTATTCCACCCTCCTTACCCTTCCCCGCCTCCTCCAACCCCCCCCCCCCCTCCTGCCCCTTTCCCTCCCACCCCCTGGATGTCCTTTCTGTCCATCTCCTACCACCAGAGAAATGGGAGCTGCTCACCACTCACACCAAACCGTTCCCATAGCTAGCCAGCGACGGGCCGTCCCAGCTGAAGAAGCGTGTGGCAGAAAGATGATTGGAACAGAGGGGAGGGTGGGGATGGGGGATGGTTAGATGAGGGAAGAGTGAGCGGGGTGGCCGGGTGGTAGAGAAATGGAAGTGACAAGTTCACACTCCATCACGGTGACTAAGGCGAGGGATGGGGAGAGGGGTGAGGTGGGATAGGGAGGTGGGGGGAGGGGGGAGGGCTAGCCCAGCGCCCAGATTACACGCCCGCAAGTAGGGGACGGCTTCGAGCGCCCTGACAGCGAATTTAATCTTCACTTTCATACTTTGATTTATCAAACTATCCCCCCCCCCCCCCCCCCCCATATCCGCCCATCATCTCCCTCTGCCATCCTCCCTCCCCTCCACACACAACACACACACAGTCCCGTCCCAGTCCCTCCCCTGTCCCTCCCGAGTAGCCGCAGTTAGCCTTGAGCCACCGCGCCGCTTGATTGAAGTTTGCACAATCCTACCCACCCACCCTCACCCCTCCCGAAACGAATTTCCACGCGATTCATCTCTAAAGTAAGGGGTGGGGGGCTGGGGGGGGGGGTTCATCCCACTGTCCCCCTCCCTCTGTGGCCGCTTCCCCCCCCCCCTCCTCCCAGCCTTTACCCCCCTCCCCATTCACCGCCTTCCTCCTCTGGCGGGATCTTCTTCCCTCCGCGATTTGTCCCAATCTCTGCTTATGACCCAGTAAGCCATCTGTTCGTCGGATTAAAACAATCATGTCTCCCCTTGACAGGATTAGTTACGTACCACCTTATTCTAGACACCGGGTGCATCCGAAAAGCGCTAACTTCTTTAAGACCGAGCGCACGTCGAAGAGCGTAAGTCTGAATCGTCTAAAAGCGCGACTTATAACAAAAGTTAAGTAAGGTCTGTTTCTTTTCTTCCTTTCTTTTTTTTTTTTTTTTTTTTTAACTCTCAATCAAAGTCATGCGCCTTTGTATTTCAAAGCTGTCGCACACCAAGGATAATTTGAGCGATACGTTGTGTACAGAGGAATCGCTGTGTACAGAGGAAACGATTCCTTTCGCAGCAGACCTTCCTCCCATACACACTCTTCTGTGCGTCAAATATCAGAATGCGCCAACGAGGAAAGAGGGCATTATATTATCATCAGATTCAAACATAAAGCATTCAAGCATAAAGCAAAGACAATTTTCCGCGCAGGTGAGTTTCACAAGACACTTCAGTCCGGTGAATCACGCAGAACATGGTATATGTTGTACTGACGAAGAAATTTCGCGCCTGTTGACGCTGTACGTCTGCACTTTTTGACGTGTATCATTCGCGTGTTTATTTTTCGTCGTTCGTGTTTTTCCCTCAACCACTACAGTGAGGAGACCCCCCCCCCCCCCCCCCCCCCCCCCGTATACTCTAACGATCTTCCAAGTCCTCAAGGGTCCGAGTGCTTAGCTGTCTGAGTTCGCTGGCAGACATTGCAAATTCGAACCACCCTGGCACTCAGTTTTAATACTGTCATGTTCACTGCTCATCTTCACGTGTTGTCATTCTGGTGGTAACAGTGTGACGTGAGATAAACTCCCTGCAGCCCAACCCCCCCCCCCCCCCCCTCCCCCTTCTTCTATCCTTCTCTTAGGATGGTTGTCCCCCTTATCCCTGTCTGCCTTCATGTGAATGAAAACGTTAAATCTTTAAGATCCTTCAATGGAAAATATCAGATCTAATCACACTTTCTGTTTGAAGGTCAACTAAAAACAATGCCGTTTTCTTTTAACACATTTTGGTTTTGTTGTCCTCTTCACCACAAAAGTTCAGTTCGAGGAAAAAACAAACAAACAAAAAACTACCCAGGTTGCCACCATTTGCTGTCTGGACTGACAAAAGATGCCGTGTCTGCTTACTTCTTAGTGACGTCAATGCCGGAGTTCAAATCGACCACGAACTGTGCCTCACCTCAACTACAGCAGCGATCACACCAAAGTTTGTATCATTCAATCCCCGGTTCCTTTTTGGCATCACATGTGCCACGTGACAAACCGGCGAGCGATGTAGTCCGAGAACTTGGCACAGAAGACCAAACGATCAGCAGAAAATCGACACTCCCACCCGCACCCCCTCAACCTATTTTTTTCTTCTTTTTATCAAACATTTTCTTTCACCTTCTAATTGCGACAATACGTGCATGTATGAACTGACAAACAAACGTAGGGACTCCTAGTCCGTCGACATGGTGTTCCCAAGAACCATCCGCTAACAGTAAGTTTACGTCAGTCTCACCATTACTCTTCTTCATCTTTAAATCCGGGAAAAAAAAAATCTCACCATTCATCCCTTCCTCACATCGGTTAAAATGCTTATGGGAGTTATTCGTTCCATGCTTGCCAAGGTTTCAACAAAAAAAAAAAATAAATAAATAAATCAAGGATTTTTACTGGCAAATTTCAAGACCGTAAATAATGTAATATCAACATTTCTAGCAGCATTTTCACCAATGTTCCCGTGTCCACATTCTTCTGACACACTGTGCCGCTTGTTTAACGTGCGCGAGTGCATGCGTGCGTGTGTGTGTGTGTGTGTGTGTGTGTGTGTGTGTGTGTGTGTGTTGTGTGTGTGTGTGTGTGCGCGGGCGCTATTTGAGGAAAGAAACAACGATGTCTTTTGTTTGTCTTCGTTTCGCCGTCAACTATTGTTAAAAACGCATCGGCTTTTCACACGCCCGCTAAGCACAATATGTTGCCAACATTCCCCCCCCCCCCCCCCCCGCCCCCCCCTCGCACGCCCTATCCTCCTCTCCCCTCTTCAAAAAGAAAGTAAAAAGTGTGATATGGGCGCAAAGGAAAATAATTCAAGCGGTAAGCGACCGGTGACTTGTCCGCTATCAGTTTGGGGCAATCACCCCCATCAGGCTTTCTCTCTGTGTCTTTCTCTCTCTCTGTCTCTCTGTCTCTGTCTCTGTCTCTCTCTCTCTCTCTCCCTCCCTTCCTCCCTGTGTGTGTGTGTGTGTGTGTGTGTGTGTGTGTGTGTGTGTGTGTGTGTGGGGTGTGTGTGTGCAGAACACATTTAACATTTCTGCAGACTTAAAAACAAGATTGAAGTTGACAGTTTTCTGTTTTCTGGCTGTTTGTTTGGCTTCTTTTTTCATTTGCTGACTTTTTAAACATTTGTTTATGTGTTTGAGGTGTGTGGTGGGTGGTGGTGGGGGGGGGGGGGGGGGGGGGGGGGGGGGGGGGGGCTGTGCCGATTTTCAAGCACCTTTAAAGTCCTGATAAGGGGCCTTTCACTTTACCCAAGACTTTTGCAAGCTTTAGGGACCGGCATGAACATCGCCATTCTCAGAATTGATAGTGAACTAGAATCGTACAATGCATCACAAAAAGGTACGAAACAATGAATTTATAGAAATGAGAATTACATTATGTACATTACACACACACACACACACACACACACACACACATATATATATATATATATATGTGTGTGTGTGTGTGTGTGTGTGTGTGTGTGTGTGTGTGTGTGTGTGTGTGTGTGTGTTTGACTGAAAGCCATTGCTACATCGCAGCTACCGCTGTTGTCTACAGCAAAACGATCCTCTTTTGTCATAGACAACTACATGTTTTAAAAAAGAAAAATACACAATGTTAATCTGTAAGTGCACGCAAAAAATGATCTGAACTTGATTATAAATCGAAATGTTCGAACTTTTTTTTTCTCTAACAATACTGCAAACACACGTTAATA
The DNA here is from genome assembly GCA_033310375.1 of Conus canariensis. NCBI lineage: Eukaryota > Metazoa > Mollusca > Gastropoda > Neogastropoda > Conidae > Conus > Conus canariensis. Next base: position 31,185,196 of record CM065724.1, read on the forward strand.
TACGATTCACGTACATACGATTAACGTATACACGATGACGCGCGTGGGCACACAGACGCTCAAGAATGCATTCACCACAAACCTCTCTCTCTCTCTCTCTCTCTCTCTCTCTCTCTCTCCACACACACACACACACACACACACACACACACACACACATACACACACACATACACACACACACACACACACACACACACACACACACACACACACACACACACACACAGATAGAACCATAAGCTGTACAAGAAGCGGTGACATCTGCGACGCGCTACAAACCTATGAAGAAAAGCGAAGCGACATAGCGGGGAAACAACGCCAGGAAGAAACAAACGCTGAGAATAAGATTACCTTTCCACAAAGGGGGAAAAACTAATAATCATTATTATCAACAAAGGAAAAAAAAACACACACACACACAAACAAACCAGAAACAGCTTGTCAGAATCCATCTGCCAGCCTCGAGCCGTCGAAAACCGATCCCGCGGAAGCACGGGGACGAGCAGACAACACTGCCCACCCCCAACCCCTCATCCCTGATTACACGACAAAGAATCCCTTGTTGATGGAAAGACGACAAGATTAAGCCTGGAAACAAAATACCGCTTGCGTCAAGATTTCACAACAATGAAACCAATGGAGGAAACACAATCGGCCAGATAGAGGACAGAGCATGATAACGGATACAATACAGGGAGAGAAGAAGAAAAAAAAAAAGAGAAAGAAAGAAGGAGGCGAAAAGATGAGAGAGAGCGGGTGTGGAGGAGAAGGAGAAGGAATCAAAACTACCGGGGGTGGGGGTGGGATGTAGGGAACGAGACAGCGAGACACAGAGAGAGAGAGAGAGAGAGAGAGAGAGAGAGAGAGAGAGAGAGAGAGAGAGAGAGAGAAGTATACACACGTGGGTAACAAATTTCATATGAAACACACACACACACACAAAAAGAGTGTGTGCGCGCGCGCTCGCACGTGTGTGTGTATGTGTGTGTGTGTGTGTGTGTGTGTGTGTGTGTGAGAGAGAGAGAGAGAGAGAGAGAGAGAGAGAGAGAGAGAGAGAGGGAGGGAGGGAGGAGAGAGTTAGTTGCGCAGAGTAATGAGCACGATCCAGCTCGACTCATCAAGCCACCAACCTTCCCAAGGCGGAACGACCTCCAAAGTAATCAGCCTATCAAAAATATCAGACTTCACCCTGTTACTAAAGAAAGATGAAACAAAAACAAAAACAAAAAAAACACAGAGGTATGCAAGGGGTGGGGGGGGGGGGGGCGCAGAGAAAAGAAAGAAAGAAGAAAAAGGAGAAAGAAAAAGAGCAGTGGACGACGAACAAGCAACGAACGAGAGGGATGCAAAAGAATTCTGAAATGAAAAACCCAAGACGGGGAGTGTGTGAAGTGTGGAAAGAGAGAGAGAGAGAGGAGAGAGTGAGAGAGAGGAGAGAGAGATGAGGGGAGGGGGGGGAGGGGGGGGGAGAGAGGGGGGGGGGGGGGAGGAGAGAGAGGGGGGGAGAGAGAGAGAGAGGGGGGGACAGAGAGAGAGGGGGGAGAGAGAGAGAGAGAGAGAGAGAGAGAGAGAGAGGGGGGAGAGAGAGGGGGAGATGGGGGTGAAGGTGAAGGTGGAAGTGGAGAGGGTGGGTGAGAGAGACAGAGCCGCCTCGTCGATCGGCGAAGACGCTTCCCATGAAAAGTTGACGGCATTGTCTTGGTGATGGATGAGGGCCTGAGGAGGGAAGGGAGGGGAGGGGAGGGAAGGGGGGGGAGGGGGTTGACAAGGCCGGGTGGCGTAAGGCACGGGGTCGGGCGGCGGCTGGCGGTAACCTCCGCAACCATCAAACTGAAATGAAGGCGCCTCCGCCTGCAGCCAGACCCCAAGATGCAAGCACCCTTCCACCCCCACCCCACCCCACGTCATCCCATCCCCGCCCACAATCAATGCCATCTTGAAATTCATGAATCTTGTTCTTCGGCTGGGATGGTCCCCATTTGCTTGCTTGCCTTTCTTTTTTTTTTTCTTTTTTTTTTTCCTTCTACATCACAACCATCACCGTTTCTGAGGTCTCCCGCCGGAGTAGGATGGGTCAAAATGCTGGGAAGGAATCTCTAACCGAGTAAGAAATGTAGATTTGATGATTTGTGCCCTCACCCTCACCCCCGACTCCCACCGTCCCTTGTAAACAAACAGCCTTTCTTTGAGGCGCGCTCGCGCGCGCACATGCACACACACATACACCGTTAGCCCGGATTTTTTTCCTTTCTCTATCCACTTAAAAAAGAATATTTTTAAAAAAAAAAAAAAAAAAGAAAGGAAATAATGACGAAAATCAATAATGTCACCCTTTTGTTCAGTTTGACCGTGTCAATATTCCTGGCCACGGTCGGTTTCTTTTCTCGCCTCGCCCTCCCCTCCCCCCTTCCCCTCTCACCCTCCCCCTCCCCCCATCCACTTCCACACGGACCTACACAATAATAACAAAATTATCGCTTCCCGTTGTTTTTTTTTTTCTTTCTTTCTTTCTTTTTTTTTTTGCTGCTCGTTCCCACGACGCCGGCGGTTCGCTGATTTTGATTTCCTCCTTCGATTGCTGTGTCAATACTTGTCAGGCCACACCGACACCGTGCACATGTCACTGACCAAAAGCATCATCATCATCATCATGTCATCTGACGGTGACCACGGAGGTCCGGCTGAATTCCCCAGCAGACCATACAATCATGGGATTTTTCAGATTCTTTGTTAAAGTAGTATTGTATTAATTCCAGGAATCTGCAGAGAAATGAGAGCTTTGTGATACAGCGGCAACTCCAGTCGAGTCACGTCACTCTGTCCGTGGTTTGTTGTTGTTGTTGTTGTTGTTTGTTTGAGTTTTTGTTTTGTTTTGTTTTGTTTTTGGGACTACTGTCAGAACAAACAGAATGCGAAAACGTACTACAAGACTGTTAAAGGAATGCCAAAGTTGAAGGAATTCAGCAATGTCAAACATGTGCCAGAGAACAGTGAAGATGAAAGAAAAATCTTGGGCGTTGGGGAGCATGCGTCCCCCCCCCCCCCCCCCACTTCCCCTCCCACTTGTATCCCCCTACCCCCACCCCATTACACCACTGAAAAAGAAAAAAAACTTTTGAAATTCGGTGCATTCTAAGGCATTTTGGGGTCTGGACAAAGGGTTCGAGACAGCAGAAAAACATTATTTTAACGCCTCATTTTAAGAGAATATGAATCATTCTCTATCAACAGTACACACAGTATGCCATTCATACATACACATAGAGACAGAGACACATAGAGAAGACAGGACAGCTAGCACCTCCCATCATCTCCCTCTTCGTCGGAAAATCTCTTTAATACTTTACGGAGAGTGATGAGTTGCTTTTTGACCCCTCCCCCTCTCTTATCCCGGCCGAGTTTTTATTACGCCCTTTTCCCCTCCCCAACCTCCCTATCCCTTCTCCGTGAGGAGGTTGATCGCAAGTTACTGAATGTGTGCTCACTAACCAATGCAGAAAATGTAAACCGAAAACATTTTGGAAAAAGACAGAAATGTTGTTAAAGTGTGTGTGTGTGTGTGTGTGTGTGTGTGTGTGTGGTGTGTGTTGTGTGTGGGGTGTGGTGTGTGGTGTGTGTGTGTGCGCGTGCGTGTGTGCGTGCGTGTGTGTGTGACAGAGAGAGAATTAGATCACAAGCAGATGGAAAGATTAAAGGGCACATTTGATTTGCACCATTATAAGAATGTGTGACCGCAGGACAAAACTCCACTTTGTTCCCTTGTGAGAAGGGCCAAACGACCAGTCCCCGAAGTAGCCTTACTCATCGTCTGATCAACACACACGCTGTTTCATGGCTGTCGTTGCACACTTGGCCAAGGGGACATAGTCTTAATAATAACAATAATGAATTAATAATAATAATAATGATAATAATAATAATAATAACATAGTATTCATAAAGTGCCTTGACAAAAGTTCTACGCGTTGACAATCCATTCTCTCGTGTACGCAACGGGCTGCCTGCCTGGGTAGTACCGACTGAAGAGCTGCCTGCCGGCGCTTCATTCAGTCGTTTCCCGTGTCATCAAGTCAACATCGTTCACACAGTTTCATCACTTCCTTCATTAATTCAATTTCTCGCGCAGGGTGCGCTCTATGTGTAACGTGTCATTCCCTTATTCCTTATGACCTTATTCCCTTTCCTCTCTCCCTTCTCTGCTAGACAGCCCACTAACCCAACGGCAGAGACTAACATTGTTTTAATGCTCTAGCCTCTGCAAAATGATACCCAATCGGCGTAAAATAGTATGCATATTTTACATATTTCAATGGGGAAGGGGGAGGGTGGGAGGAGAGCAAGTGTATCTAGTACATACGAAATGCCATCAAAGGACAGATGTACAATAAATAATAGCAAATGAATAGAAAGGTATAAGACTATAACATTCCTGGACCAATTACTTATATCATAGCATAAACTCTCACAGTGGAAGCAAGAAACTAAACGTGAACGAGGTTTTGGGTAAAATTCTAAAGCAAATAAAGAAAATACAGGAAAGAAGATTTAACTGATCCCAAATCAAACGTTGCTGCAATATTTTAGTTACCAAAGATATTTTGAAGAAAAATGGGAATGCAGATAGTGACACGTACTTTCCGTGCGATCAAAAAGATCCCGGCTGACATAACTTAAAACTTGGCGATTTTTAGCAAAGTTTTTAGAGCTTTAGATAACATCTTAAGGGAAAATATACAGAGACTGTTTTCTGTTAAAGTTAAATGTAGAACTTGTTTTATTTGGAAATGATAATCAACAACAAGACGCAAAGCAAACAAAAGTACTCCCAGTTTATCTTGAATACGCATGAGATATTCCATAAAGAGGAAAAACCGTTTTAGGCCGTTATAGCCGTTAGTAACAGCTATTCTGGTAAACATCGGTCATCATCCGTGACCCATAATGAAAATACCTACAAATTTTCAGGAAGATCGGCCAAGTACATTCTGAGATATTCCATAAAGAAGAAAAACCGTTATGGGCCGTTATAGCCGTTAGTAACGGATATTACGGTAAAATATAACATCGGGCATCATCCGTGACCCGTAAAGAACATACCTACAAATTTTCAGAAAGATTGGCCAAGTACTTTCTGAGATATTCCATAAAGAAAAAAAACTGTTATGGCCGTTAAAGCCGTTAGTAATGGATGTGTAATAGCGTGTGTTGTGTGTGTGTGTGTGTGTGTGTGTGTGTGTGAAGGCTGGAGGAGCGTGTTCGAAAACAAAGTAGCTAGCACGAGAGAACACTTTCATCGTTAACAACATAAATGAAACAATCTGATATGGATAACATCTTATTTCATTTAATCTTATTTCATTTAATCTTATTTCATTTAATCTTATTTCATTTAATTACGTTAGTTGAAATGGGTCAACCAGAAGTCGATAATGTTATTACAGGAAAAAAAAATTATCTACGAGTGTTTGTGTGAAAACAAATTGGGAGCAGAGGGATTATTTCAAGGGCAAGAACGTGTGAAGAGGGGGGGGGGGGGGGTAAGAAAAATGTCATTCTCACAATTTACCTGATCTGTGAACAAATTTCAAGGAAAAGATTTAAAAAAAAAAAAAAAAAAAAAACTTCCGAGAACTGATAACCATTACTGTCATCCCCATCCCCACCTTCCATCCATCACTGCCCTTTCCTTCCATCTTTCCCCCCCCCCCCCCCCCCCCCCCCCATCTAATATTAACAGTAACAGCTGCTGCTGATGTAGTCTTCAGCACTCAGCCCTGAGGTCGACGCGCACGTCTAAACTGCCTTCCAAGTAAAGACCACGCGTGAGCGGCATCTCTGCTACAGCAGCTCTCTCCTCTCTGTTCGCCTCCCCCAAAGCCTCAGACGTCATGGTGCAAGGCCCCCACCGACTTGCACACAGACAGTAGACACCCCCCCCCCACCCCCCCCATCCCCGATCTCATCACTGATCAAACCCCTCAGACCTCGCCCTCGCCCCCCCCCCCCCCCCCCCCCCCCCCCCCCGGACCTCACGGGTCAGTCTGTCTTGCCAGGCATGAAACTCACTTATCTACCCCTGTCATCGGCCGGAGCGACAAGCATCAGGGAGAGTAGGGAGGAGCTGGGAGAGGGAGATGGGGGTAGGGTGTTGTGTGATCGGATGGGATGAAGACGTGTTGAGAAGACAGGCCGCCCGATAGCCACGCAGGGCAAGCGGCAAAGCCTCAAGCCTCTCATCAGCTGTGCCCAATGAAGCGTGGCCGGGAACCTGGGACCGGCCTGACAAAAGAGCGGTGGAATCAGCGCCTGCCATCTCTCCCCCCATCCTGCCACGGACGGCCTTAGACGGCACCAAGTCCCCGGGGAGGGGGAAGGAGGGGGGGGGGGGGATTTCGAGGCGCTCCGGCCCTCCTCCAACCGCTGGGTTGCAGATGGAAAATCTCCACACGCGCGTCTTTTCCTTGGTTCCGAGGTCCATTCCCTCCCCGTCCTTGTTGCAGAAGAAATGCATCAATGCTGCTTTTATTTGATTATCTCCCCGCCCCATTCCCGTCCCAACCCTACGGCCTCATATTTTTTCCTTTTTTCATAAATCGTACAAAACGGCAGACGATTAAAATCAAATTGTCTGCATAAATAGAAGACAACGTATATTCAACGTTTTTCATGTCAAAATGTCTGCTTTGCTCAGGCACAAACAGACTAGTGTTCCACATCATGCTGTGCATGGTTCAAACACAGGAGACCGACACAGACAGAAACATATCGAGTGAGAAAGGCACAGTAAAGGCCTACCGTCGCAGCCTAACGGACACCCAATACCTGGACATACTCCGCTCCAGTTTGAACATTCTGAACGCCGACAGTCGATCAGACAGTAAAATCCCTACCCCGACCCAAACCGCCCCCCCCCCCCCCCCCCCTCCCGGTCTTCAGACACTATCCACGATGGTTTCCAGTCACTGCGTCATCCTGTTAGAGAGGCCCTTCCTCTGACCGACAGAAGGGAATGGTCCTGTCATCCACACCCAGGTCAATGCACGAAGGCCCACCGTTCTGAGGCCTACTGTTCTGAGCATGACCTCCTCCACTGTGTGCCGTTAATGGAGGCAAGGTTAGCATGGTCCATCTTTCCACTGAGAGACGGGATGGGCAGAAGGAGCGGTACGAGGGGAAGGGGAGTAGGAAAGGGTGGGGACAGGGGGAAGCTTCGGCGACGCCTAAACCGGCATCAGTGGCCAACGTCATGTTACGCATTAGCCCATAATTCAGATTTTCAGCCTACAACTTTCTGAGTTCTTAACTGCTCCACAAAAAGAACAAGGATTGCCATATTTTAATTATCAGTCATTTAAATGTACACCTCTGATTTCAAAACAAACTAAAATCCTAATTGTTTAATTTTAGCAGGTTTGGCTGCTGCAGCAAAAGCCATCTGAACAGACAGACAGATAGACAGATAAACACCTAGATTCAGATATATAGATCGACAGATAGATCTGATAAATAGATATCTGCGAATCATATACATTAACTATGAATCATGACTAATCAGCTGTTGATATCTTCTTTCAGGCACTAAGACTAGCCTGTGCAAAACGCGCCACGCATTCTCCCTAATTTTCAAGCCCATGTTATGAAAAGCATTTTTTTTTTTACATACGTGAAACAGTTAAAGGCAACGCAATAATAATAATAATAATAATAATAATAATAATAAACATGCCACTTGGGCAAACAAACAATGGACAGTTGGTGTTCACTGTAGACAGTGTGTACAGTTTCACTACCTAGTTGCTAAACTGCAACCAGAACATAGCATGTTATCAATCGCATTATCAACAACAACAACAGAAAAGAAAAAGAAAAAAAAAGAAAAAAAAAGAAATAAAGCGCGGAGGGACGCGGGGTGGGGTGTTAAAGGATTTTTCAGGAAAAAGTACAAAAAAGGTGAACAACGCCCAAGAAAGACAATTTCTTTTTCTTGCTGGAAGTCAAGAGTTAAAGAGCGCGACAGGAAGAAGGGGCTGACCGCACATCATTTGCAAAAGGCAAGGATTCAGTTTGTACTGTAGGAAACAAAGAAAGATAAAAATGAATTTACACACCTTCAGCTGAAAGACCACTGTGACAATTACTTTCGTTAACCTCCCCTCGGCTTCTCTCGTCCTCCTCTCCCTTCCTCTCCCACTCCCTCCCTCCGCCCTTCATGTTCATCCCCTACCGTCTTTAAACACTCAATATGAAGACTCCAAATGCACTATCTTTCACGGTGTTTACATTACACTACTCGGTACCAGGCTTAAGAGAGAGAGAGTGAGAGAGAGAGAGAGGGGGGGGGGCGGGAGGTTAAGAGTCACACTATTCCATTCCCCCCGTCTTCAGTATGCGACTGCAGATTCCCCTGCCTGATAGGGGCAGGTTCCACAGAGATGGTCCTGTCTCGGTCTCTCCTTCCCACCTATCTTTTGTCATGACTCCTTCATACTAGAACTGCCTTTTCATCTCACAGACCTCCCACAACACTAGTCCACAGTTACATCAGCATCTCCGATGCTCTTCCTACAATCCCTGATGGGGTAAAAAGATCCGAAGAAATGGCCAGCAAATGGTAGAAGTAAAAAGGATCAGTGATAATGTTTCTCTCTCTCTCTCTCTCTCTCTCTCTCTCTCTCTCTCTCTCTCTCTTGTGTGTGTGTGGGGTGTGTGTGTGTGTGTGTGTGTGTGTGTGTGTGTGTGTGTGTGTGTGTGTGTGTGTGTATGGGTGCGTGTGCATGTGTGGGTGTGAGGGAGGGAGGGGGAGAGAGAGGAGAGAGAGAGAGAGAGAGCGAGTGCGTGTGCGTGTGTGCGCGGTGTGAACAAGGAAAAAAAAATGGATAAAGAAATGTAAGGGGAAAAAAAACAGAAGAAAGAAAAAACATAAAACAACAACAAAAACTCCCTCTAGTATTACGTATTTTCCCTTCCCAGGTTTCATCACGCAACTCCCAAGGCCTTGACGGGCGCACAGAGATGATAAAAGAAGTCAAAAATGGAATTCCAATTCAATTCAAACACAAGCCAATGGGAGCAGGATGGGCCACAATCCAGACGACCATTGTGAAAAGGAAGCGATGGAATGATGTGTGCGGCATTGGGGATCAGTCTGTCGACCTCATTGTAAGCCTTCTTGTCCAGGACCCACGCTCCATTGCCCGTCATTTTCTGCTTCGTGGGTTTCCGCTGATGCCCAGACAGAGTGAGTAGGAGGACTGGGCTGGGCGGTAGTGGCTGGTGGTGGGTCCTTTATTTCCAGCCGGGGATGGTTACTATAGTGTGTGCTATGCTGTACTGGGAAAGGACTGGGAGCAGTGCATATCATCGGAAATGAAGAGATGCTGGTGATCAAAATCTCTATCCGT
>CM065724.1:31199599-31259599 GCA_033310375.1 Conus canariensis
CTCTCTCTCTCTGTGTGTGCGTGCGTGCGCGCGCCTGCGTGTGTGTGTGTGTGTGTGTGTGTGTGTGTGTGTGTGTGTGTGTGTGTGTGTGTGTGTGTGTGTGGTCTTAACGTCTTTAATTCTGAAATGTCCATATACTGAGTTAGACTCTTGGGCAAATGTGGCTTCCTCTGGAAGATTCTTCTCAACAGCTGTCTTCTAATTTCTCTTTCTATATCCCTCTTCATTCTCAAAGATAAAATTACTCAAGAGTGCTGAGGCGCGACAGGATAAACATGGTTGCGGCTGTCTATAAGAAAACAAGAATGAGGAGCGTGTGTAATGCCACTGAGGATAGGGGGTATTGGGAGTCACAGTGAAAACGACAGCAAAAAAGAAAACAAATAAATAAATATATCAATCAATCAAATAATAATAATGATAATAAAATAATGATGATAATAATGATTATAATAGTAATGACAAAAAATGATGATAACAATAATGATGATGATAACAATAATAATAAAAATAATAATGTCAAAAATAGCAGCAACAACAATAATAATAATAATATAGTGACAGAGTTTCAGGATGAAAAGTCCGAAACCTCGTCACACAAACACCCCCTTCTCTCTCTCTCTCTCTCTCTCTCTCTCTCTCTCTCTCTCTGAATGTTTCCCTGAGACGGGCTCGTCCTCAAGCGGTCTCTATCCTAGGGGGGTAACAGAGGGCGAGACCCCGAGCAAACCGCCGATGACCTCCAGGTAGAAAGAAGCAGCCTCAAGCGAACGAACGGGCCAAGGCGTGCAACCCTGGCAGGGGAAGCGAGGGAGCAAGAGGCGGGCAGGCAGGCAGGCAGGCAGGCAGGCGAGGCAGGGCAGGCAAGTGTCCAGATGGCGGGTTGTAAATGTTGAATGTTGCCCAAGCTGAGGCAATCTGGCATCGTCAGCTCCCGTCCCGACTGTCTCCGGGGCCTCCCCTGGGAGACCGTGGCCCCCGGCCGGCCCAGTCTTGGGGGCTCACCCTGCTGCCACCCCGCCGACCAAGGTGATATTTTACCCGCCTCTTTCCCGTGCGCCACCCGGAATGAATTATTCATCGGAGGGGGAGGGGTGGGTGGGTAATGAAATATCATGGCGAGCAAAACCCCAAGCTCCGGGGGCGAGGGGGGGCTCAATCACGAGAGCCTGAATTATTGCACTGTAGGCCTTAATCACCAGCACCTCCTAGCGACCTTAATGAATTAGTTCCACGTCAACAAACGCTTCTGGAGGGGCAAACCGTTTGGTGGGGCGGGGAGAGAAGGTGGGGGAGGAGGTGGGGAATTTCAGAGCGGTCATAGCAGAAGTAAGGCTGACACATTGCGGATCCTTAAATTAAGATGCCCGTGTGCAGTGCCCTGTGATCTTCATTCCTTGCTCTCTTCGTCTCTTGGTGCTTGAGGGAAAAAAAAATAATAATAAAAAGGAGCGGAAGGGGGTTGAACTTCGGTAGCCTAAGTGCTGTGGGGATAGCGAATCGTTCAGAGATTCGCCGTGTCAGCGACACAGCCTTATGGAAGGTGGAGTCCACCCCTCTCCTCCGTCGCCTTAATCTTCCTTGTCATGAACCAGGCATCCATTTACTGCTGGAGGGAGAGACTGGGTTTTCATGCCGAAAAAAAAAAAAAAAATCGGAACCCCACAAGCGGTTCCAAGTCACGACTGTCAGCACCGCAGTCAAACGAGATGAAAAAAAGCCCGTCATGGTAGGCAGCTAAAACGACACTTTGTATGTTGCTGTTTGAAATATACATCGAGCTTTCTTAAGTCTGCTGTTACTTTTTAAGTCTGCTTTGTTTTTAAGTTCAATTAACCTACAGAGCATCTTTCCGTTTGTTTTTCTTTGTGTTTTTCGGGGTTTTTTGTTTTTTGTTTTTTTTTTCGTTTTTTTTGTTTGTTTGTATGTTAGTTCACTTAATCTGTAGTCCACTTTAACCATGTACTTACACCATCACAGCAGCGCGACAACTCGGTCACCAAACCATTCCTAAAACGGCTTTCACTTCATTCTGGAACTGAACTGGTCAGTGAAACTATATAACCTAACACTCTTTACATAATGACAGCACGCTAAACATTCACGACTGAAATGACCACAATTGCCAGTTTGTTAACCTATCTTAAATAATCGCGCTGTGAAAGCCCTTTCGAAAATTTGTCCCTCGTTTTTTTTTTTGTTTTTTTGTTTTTTATGTATTCTTTTTTTGGGGACATGGTGTCCTGGCCTTACAGTACCTGTAGGTCCACTACAACGCTGTACTGAAATAAACTGTCGGCCATCAATTTACATTTCACAGCCAGGAATCGTCTATGGAAGTTCTACATCCAACTCAGACTGACAGACTATACACCACACAAGTTCAAACCTTCATTGGTTTACAGGAAAGATCACAACCAAACCATCCCCATAGTATCCAATGTAGCAATCATGTCTATCTGTAGCCTACTGTGAAAAGACCTGTGCCAGCCAACATGGAACTGAAAACTAGGGGCAGACGGGTGTTTTGGTTTTTGTTTTGTTTTTGTTTGGGGGCGGTAAGATTGGGTGGGAGGAGTCTTCTGTGCATGTGGGCGTGAAAGAGAGACACAGAGAGAAAGAGACAGGGAGAGAGACAGACAGACAGACAGACAGAGAGAGAGACAGACAGACAGACAGACAGACAGAGACAGAAACAGAGTGAGAAAGTGAGCGAGAGAGAGAGAGAGAGAGAAAGAGAGAGAGAGAGCATAGAACGCTTGTACATTTGTGTCTTTGAATACACCCCGTTTGGATCCATGACCGTTCTGTTCGCAAGACAATGTTTTTAGCAGCATGTGCAGAACAACTTGGGCATATGAGAGAGAGGGGAAGGATGGAGGGTGGGAGGAAAAGCGACAACTGACACTGAGATCAAGCCGATCTACGAGCATGAAAACGTCACATGTGTGCGCGCGTGTGTGTTCGTGCGTCAACGATTGTGACAAAAGCAGAACGCGAGCACTGTTCGCTTGAGTAGCTCGTGCAGCTATGGAAATCCGAGCTGTTTGCCAGTAACAAACTAGTTGCAAAATCTCTCTCTCTCTCTCTCTCTCTCTCTCTCTCTCTCTTCCTTTTTTTTCTTTTTTTTTTTCTTTTCATCGTCATCTTCATGTATTCAACAGGCACCGGAGTTCCCAAGAGCAACATTTGCCCCACAATATGTTTCCTTCGTGTTGCTGTTCGGCTAGCCTCCGCGTAAACCAATCACAGCCCGGCTTTTCCTTTCCTTTTATCCAGCAATGACCGACGATTTCTCCCCACTCACCGCGGCGTCTCTGTTTTCGTGTCAGGCTTTGTGCATTTCATGCATCATTTATAACGCGACGAAAAGGTGCACTGCACCCTCTCTCTCTCCTCTCTCTCTCTCTCTCTCTCTGTGTGTGTGTGTGCTTCGTTCTAATCAAGTCTCCCCGCATCTCCCCACGGCTATGTTGTTGTTGTTACTCTACGCACATTTTGTTGCCTTCGTAAAGGAGATCACGTTCTCAACCGCGTCTGCTGGTTGGTTGGTTGGTTGGTTGGCTGGCTGGTCTGCCTGCCTGTCAGACAACTCAAAAACCTACATAAGCGGTGTTCACCAAATTTGGTGACCAGACAGAATGTGGCCCGAGGGACGAAGCCAGCAGGTCTTTGTGTGGATCCTGATCAGTTAGACAGGTGTTGTGGCACTGCCTGGGCCCCGGTACCAACCGGACAGGAAGAGAGCAAAAATAACAGACCTTACCCAGATAACTCACTTGGCTTTGGTCATTTGCCCCTTGCATGATATCAAGAACACGAACGCAATTCGGAGCTTGGCCATTATTTCCAAGCTCAGCAGAAGGAAACTGTTAAGTCGGATGAAATGAATTGGGATGTCTTTAAAAAAAAAAAAAAAAAATTTAAGCATGTGCAAGAGTGCGCTCAATCACTTTAAAATACTGTTCATTTTCTTCCTTTCATTCCAATAGAAACCATATATCATACATCAGATCACGTGCAATAACTCTAAAGAATACTTTGAAACCAGCCAAACATCGATTTAGTGCCTAATTCTAGTTAGTGCTGCTGGCTGGGTCACTCAGTGCCTCTACATTCGGGTCTAGGGATGGTTTGATTGCGACGGGATGGAATCCAAGCTCGAGCTGGACTGAAATAGACGATGTTAGGAAATGGGAGGTAATTTGTATTAGAGCTAGCACTCGGCAAAGTGACCCTGCCGTTTTCTTGCGACAGAAGTCGCTGGTGGTGGTCACGCCGAAAGCAATTTTGCCCCATCGGTCAGCTTAACGTTTCAATCACACACACACACACACACACACACACACACACACACGCACACACAGAGTGGCAAAACATGGGTGTAAAACGGTACGCCTGCAATGCAGTCGATATCCCCCATCGTTTTCCTGGAGTGCACTTCAAATTAAGTATTTGACTACATTCATTTGCATGGCCATTAACTGAGAAAGAAAAAAATCCACTATTTGCAATGGAGAGCCATGCGTTATCTTCCCTTGATTTGTCCAGGAACAGGGCTATTTTCATCTAAGCTTAACAAATCGACTGAAAGAGATAAAATGCCAGAACAGAGGTGTGAAACGGTGCGCCTTTAACGCAGACATTGCCTTTCACACATATTGATTTCACTTATAATCATCGATCGATTCTGATCTACAGGTCCAAGGTTTGATGTGACGTTGTGCTTACCAAACGACTCGTACACAAATTGCGTAATGATCTTGACCCCAAAACTGAGAAAAGGTAACTGAAATAAAAAGACAGGAGTTACCTTCCCCGATTGATTTTTTTTTTTTTTTCCAAAACGGGTCTATTACTACTATTGTTATAATAATAATAATTATCATTATTATTATTACCTTTATCATTATTACTGTTATCATCAACCTATCATTATAATCATTATTATCGTCATTATTATCAGTCATCATCATTATTATTATCATTATCACCACCATCATAATCATCATCACTATTACTATAGTTTTCACTAATCATAATTGCTATCATCATCATTATTATTACTGGCTATTCATTACTCCATAAACGTTGCAGGAAACATGTCCAGTACGTACTCGGAGTGTTAAGAAACCATGACAGTGACAATCTGTCAAGAACAACAGTACATTGCCTCTTCACTGAAAACATTTATGGACGATCTGTATGAAAGGACGTTTTAGGTTCCTAGCCAACTGACAGCTGATTTCTGCTTTCAAACGGGTGATAGGATCTGGGGATGCTCTTTTAGAAGCGAGACCCACCGTGTGGGTTTGTGACTTGAGAGAAAGAGAAACAGGGAGAGCGAGAGGGACAGATGGCCAACTACTGAGGAGCAGAGGACGGCGTGCCCCCGGAAGAGGCCAAAGGGTCCTCTCCAGGAAGGCTGTTGGCCGGGAGACGGACATGGCAGACCATGAAGCACCTCTTCAGCAGCCGCCAATACCAGCCACTAGCCACCGCCTGTTTCACGCTTTGCTTTTGTGTGTGTGTTGGTTTGGTCTTTTTTGAGTGCGTTTCTGTCTGCTTCCTCCTGCCTCGACCCCGGAGCCACTCGTCCACATGTTGCTCACAGCCACTGCAGCACATGCTGCTATCGAGGAGGAGGGGGGGGGGGGGGGGGGGGGGGTTGGTGGGTGGACGAGGGACAGGTGGTGGGTGGACGAGGGACAGGAGGGGATGTTACTAAAGGGGAATAGAAGGGGGAGGGAGCGAAGGAGGTACCTCAGGCCAAACATCTCATCATTTATGTATGTGTGTGCGTGCGTGCATGCGTATGGGTGAGTGTGTGTGTGTGTGTGTGTGTGTGTGTGTGTGTGTGTGTGTGTGTGTGTGTGTGAGAGAGCGCCTGGGCGCATACGTGCATGTTCATGCATGACAGGAAGAGTGCTACATACAGACACAGACACAAAAACAGAGCAGAGAGAGAGAGAGAGAGAGAGAGAGAGAGAGAGAGAGAGAGAGAGAGAGAGAAGTGTTACAATATTTTAAACAGCATCTCCTTACGAACTGAAAATCAAGAACAAATGTTCATCGTTCATTACTGGCACCTTAGCACACACAAAACACACCACCACCACAAACAAATCAGTAACTCCTGATTCATAACTGTGAACACACTGTGAAGTGAAAAGTTTTCCGCGACTAAAGAGACCCTGAACACTGAAAAACCACAACACAATTCACCCTTCATCCATGCATTTTCCGTAAGCCACCACACAACTCACCCTTCATACATTTTCCTTTTCCCATAGGTGTGACTATCGTCAAAACTGTTACAAGGTTCTTTCTGTGTGTGTGTGTGTGTGTGTGTGTGTGTGTGTGTGTGTGGCGTGTGCGTGTGCGTGTGTGTGAGTTGATTGTTGTTTATCCTTCAGTAATCATAACTGTATCCATGATTATTGTCATGAGCTGCCAAGACATCTAGAAGAGAAACTAATTTTTCAACTCACTTTTTTTTTTTTTGGAAAGGGAACACAAAAACTTGTTGATAAACACAACACACACACACACAAATACATGCATGGAGAAGGAGGAAGGAAGAAGATGGAAGGGCGGGGAGGCGGTTTGTTTTACATCGATTCATCAGAGTCTATACAACGATTTATTCCGGGTTTAGCCAGTGCGTCCATCTCCCCTCCTCAGCGCCGCTGTCTTTTTTGTGTTCGGGCTCCGGCGACAGATTGCCGTTAGTTTCATTGTGTTCCATTGCGTTTGGTTTTTGCCACATTACGTTCGTCAACATTCTCGCCTTCTTTTGCACGTTGGACCTGCGTCAGAGAAACGTTCTCGCCTTCCAAAATCACCGTACCATGAAATTCGCCCCTTTTCTCCACTCCCGCCCCCACCCTACAGCGCTTCCCACCCACCCCTTTCACCCGCCAACTCTCCTGCCCCGCCTCTCGTCTCAGGCCCCACGCCCTCAGCCAAAAACCCTTCAGTCACAAGAAAAGCAACAAGCAAACAAAAACTCTTTCTTGATTCACGAAAAAAAAAAAATGTGTGTGTGTGTGTGTGTGTGTGTGTGTGTGTGTGTGTGTGGAGGGGGGGGGGGTGGATGGGGTGGTGGAAAAGGAGGAGCTTAATTCTGAATTCATATTTTGGTCTCCTTCCTTCCTGCTAAAGCCCCAGCACACACACACACACACACACAACTGAATTTTTTTTTAAATGCCAAGCTGGATGAGGGGAGAGGAGGGGCCCCGGAAAGCCGTGGGTTCTTCAACCTGACTACCCATCAATTTAGCGGTGTAAATGTTGCAGGCAATTAGCCCTGGGAGGGAGGTGGGAGAAGGGAAGGAGAGGACGGGGGGGGGGGGGGGGGGGGGGGGGTGAAGGGAGTATTGAAAGGAACAGTGTAACACGCGTGACAGAACACACTAGAGAACCGGAGGCTGTTCCTGGATGCAGCACATTTACACGTGCACCTGCAACTCTCCCTTCCCCTTCCTCACCCCATCCTCCCTCCACATCCACCCACCTTCGCCCCCCTCCTCTCTCCCTCCCTGTCTCCAACATCAACGTGACGCTAACCCTTCACTCCCTGTCTCTGAAACTCTTTCGATTTTCCAAATGAGCTTCAAGCGTTTCCGTGCCACCCAAACACTCAAAAAGTTTTAATCTGATCTTAACATTCATGACGAAACCTGTCGAAAGAAAATTTCGCAAACGACAGAAAAAGGACAGGCGGAAAGAAATCACGGAGAAAAGAAAAAAAAGGAAGCAAAAGCAAAATAAGAGACAAAGAAATGAAAAACAGAAAGACTAAATAAGGAAAAAATGAGAAAGTCTGTCACCAAAATTCAGCTGCTACCGGATCTTTTATTTGTCTAGTATTATTTTCACGCTAAGCGGTGAAAGAAGCAAAAGTGAACACACATTACGCATCCAATCTGGGAAAATAAAAAAAAGACAAAGAGAAATGAAACCGTCGCTAAGTCACCTGCAACCACACCAGTTCCCCTCCCTACTCCCCTCCCCTCCCTCATTCCCATCCAACCCAACTCTTTCTCCTACAGTTGGGAGGGATGGGGGGGGGGGGGGGGATGAAAGACACAAAAGCAAACAAATATTAAGAATGCATGAGAGAGAGAGAGAGAGAGAGAGAGAGAGAGAGAGAGAGAGAGAGAGAGAGAGAGAGAGAGAGAGAGAGAGAGAGACTGAGAAGTGGAAAGGGAATGACAGACGAAGAGAAATACAGACAGAGACATGAAACGACAAGCTTCCTCACCAGACAATGACGCTGTTATTTAATCACCTTCAACTGCGGCATCAAGTAAAGAAACAAACACACACAAACAGAACATAACTAAGCAACAAAAGTCCATTGTAAGGAGTCCTTCAAAACATCATATCTGAAGAAATCTTGACAGAAAAACAAGATAGCAAGTTGACTTACCGAAACTCTGTACGAGCTAAAACAAAGTCGACCGCTGACATTAGAAATACGAAATGCTTTTCGTCACCGGCTCATCAAACTTTCAACATTCGGCAAAAACAAATTTTGAGTTACCTTTGTATCCTTTAAAGTTGTGATATAAAAATGCTTTTTGTTTTAAAATTTAAGGGTAAGGTAACTCCGGGGGAAGGGGGTAATGTGTATATTGTGTGTGTGTGGGGGGGGGGGGGGAGGGGGAGAGGAGAGGAGTCACCAAGTCTTCGCTTACTTTCATAATATATCCCGGCGTCAACCAGGCCCAAGACATACAGACACCTAAGATATTGGTCAGGAAATCTGAGCAACACTATCAGAAACGCATCCACTGAATGACTGAAACTCGACAGTGTGGTTTCTGTCTTTCCAGCTGAGCCCATAGCTACCTCAACTTGGGACAAAAGCCGGTCGAGGCAGAAAAATCCCATATATAATGGCTCTGGTGGGAATCGAACCCACGACCTCCCAACACGGAGTCCGTAACGCTAATCATTTTACCATGGCGGCCGTTTGGAATTACATCTTTACTAGCAACAGTTTTTCTACACCGAGAGCCCACGCTTTCGATCTTCCCGTCGACATGTGGAATACCTTTCTAAACGATTATACTCAGCGGCTAGCGTACGACTGGCAGTGACGCTGTTGTTCTCTTGGTCTAAGGGTCATGTGGTCAGTTCCAACTTTGTTGTCTTTTTTTTTTGTTTGTTTCTTTTGGGAGCAGTCTCCCTTAATGCACATACTTTAGTCCAATTCAATCCATCAAATAAAAATATGGCATCGTGTGCCAGTGGAACGGATGACACAGACATATCAGAGAGAGAGGGAGAGGGAGAGAGAGAGAGAGAGAGAGAGAGAGAATGGGGGTTGAGGGAGGGAGAGAGGAGAAGAAGAAGAAGACGGATACACACCGGTGTAGTGTATAGACGCCATTCCCAAAGACGGATGACGGCCATGTTACGGCATACTTTGTCGCCCCTGCACACTTTGTCGTCGGCGACAAACTGTGCTGCATGCTTTGTCGCCGACGACAAAGTGTGCTGCACAGTTTGTCGTCCCAGCCATGACAAATATCGACAAGTTTGCACACTTTGTCGCCCTTGCACACTTTGTCGTCACTTTTCATACGTGACATTGCTGCACACTTTGTCGCCCCTCGAAAGAGGAAACTTCGGATCTGAAGTCATATCGTACATTTCTGACTTGATTTTCTTGTACTCTCAGTTAAAACATCAACAACAACTGACAAAGAAACAAACAGACAAAAAAAGAATACTTTACAATCGGAACGTAAAAATTCTTCTCTCTCTCTCTCTCTCTCTCTCTCTTCATTATTATATATTTGTTTGCATAAGTGTGTGTGCGTTTGTGCATATATATGTGTGTGTGGTTGATTTATTTTTGTCTTTTCTTTTCTTTTTTTTCTTTTCTCTAGAGGGCCTGGTGTAAAGAAACTCTTAGCTTAACCAATTACCCTCAAAAAGATCCGTGTTCGAAAAGATTCGTGTTTCTCTCTCTCTCTCTCTCTCTCTCTCTCTCTCTCTCTCTCTCTCCTCTCTGTGTGTGTGAACAAAGTGTGTTCCACGCGCTGCAACAGGAGTACTGGGCCGATCTTTCTGAAACTTTGGAGGTATATTTACTATGGATCAGGGATGATGCTCACGGATTATTCCCATTTCGCCCCTTCCCATTTCGTCCCCAATCTATTCCCATTTCGCCCCTTCCTATTCCGCCCCTTTCCAATTCGTCCCTTTCCCATTTCGCCCCCTTTCCATGTCGCCCCTGTCCCATTCTGCCCCCTTTCTGTTTCGCCCCTTATTCCTATTTCGCCCCTTCCCAATCTGCCCCTTCCCCGTTCATCCAGTGCATCCCTTTCCCATTCCGCCCCTTCCTGTCCCCCCCCCCCCCCCCTCCCAATTCGTCCCTTTCCCATTTCGCCCCTTCTCATTTCGCCTCTGTCCGTTAATTCCCATTTCTGAGAGAGAGGAGAGAGAAGAGAGAGAGAGAGAGAGAGAGAGAGAGAGAGAGAGAGAGAGGTGAGTGAGTGAGTGAGTGAGTGAGTTTCAGTCAACTAGCACACAGAGAGTGTAATAATATAAAACACTTTCTCTTCTACATTATTCTCTTTTATATTTCATATCATACACGCAGTGTAATAATATGAAACATTTTCTCTTTTATATTATTCTCCGAATTTCGGAGAAAGTGTGGGACTGGGAGAAAGTGTGGGGTTGGGAGAAAATGGGGACTGGGAGAAAGTGTGGGGTTGGAGGGAGAAAGTGTGGGGTTGGGAGAAAGTGTGGGGTTGGAGGGAGAAAGTGTGGGACTGGGAGAAAGTGTGGGGTTGGGAGAAAGTGTGGGACTGGGAGAAAGTGTGGGGTTGGGAGAAAGTGTGGGGTTGGAGGGAGAAAGTGTGGGGTTGGGAGAAAATATGGGACTGGGAGAAAGTGTGGGGTTGGAGGGAGAAAGTGTGGGATTGGGAGAAAGTGTGGGGTTGGAGGGAGAAAGTGTGGGATTGGGAGAAAGTGTGGGGTTGGAGGGAGAAAGTGTGGGACTGGGAGAAAGTGTGGGGTTGGGAGAAAGTGTGGGGTTGGGAGAAAATGTGGGACTGGGAGAAAGTGTGGGGTTGGGAGAAAGTGTGGGGTTGGAGGGAGAAAGTGTGGGGTTGGGAGAAAATGTGGGACTGGGAGAAAGTGTGGGGTTGGAGGGAGAGAAAATGTGGGACTGGGAGAAAGTGTGGGGTTGGAGGGAGAAAGTGTGGGGTTGGGAGAAAATGTGGGACTGGGAGAAAGTGTGGGGTTGGAGGGAGAAAGTGTGGGGTTGGGAGAAAATGTGGGACTGGGAGAAAGTGTGGGGTTGGGAGAAAGTGTGGGATTGGGAGAAAGTGTGGGGTTGGAGGGAGAAAATGTGGCCCCACACGCCGACGATGACATGCAAGAAAATTAAATTTTCCTAACAAGCGCGGCGATCTTTGTCGGCATACGTTGTCGGGCGCTCTTTGTCGGCATACTTTGTCGGGCGCTCTTTGTCGGCATACTTTACCGGGCGATCTTTGTCGGCATACTTTGTCGGGCGATCTTTGTCGACATACTTTGTCGGGCGATCTTGTCAGTATACTTTGTCGGATCTTTGTCGGCATACTTTGTCGGGCAGTTGGAAAGAATCGACCGGATATGTCCTCCTATAAAAGGTCTGAATTTTCACATTGGAGGGTAGGAACTTCTGAGCAACTGTTGATTTTGTCAGAGACCTGTTGCAGGTAAGAGTTTTCCAGACAGTTCGTTGACCTAAACCCACCCAGCACCCCGTATTAATCTATATGTCTACCAACCTAACTACCTACCTACCCACCCACCTACCTACCTATCTTTCTGTCTGTCTACCTATCTTTCTGTCTGTCTGTCTGTCTATCTATCAATCAATCTATCTATCTCCCTATCTCTCTCTATCAATCTATCTATCGATCTATCTGTCTGTCTATCTGCCTATCTGTCTGTATGTCTGCCTGCCTGCCTGCCTGTCTGTCTGTATGTCTATCTATCTATCTCTATCTGCCTGTCTATCTATCTATCTATCTATCTATCTATCTATCTATCTATCTATCTATCTATCTGTCTGTCTGTCTCTCTGTCTGGTCTTCTGTCTGTCTTCCTATCTACCTACCTGCTTGGCTGCATGCCGGCCTGCCTGTCTACATACCTACATATCTGTCTATCTGTCCGCCTGTCTATGCGTCTGTGTGTTTGTCTGTTCACCCTTCACTCTCGCGCTCCTACAATCCATAAATCTTAAGGACACCATGTTCACAGGGGAGAAATATCTGATTGGTTTCTCTGAGGAAACAATAGATCCCTCCACATATTATCATTATTATTACTAGTCGTAGTAGAGAGGAGGAGTAGTAGTATGTGTGTGTGTTCCAGATCGAATGAGAAAATGGATCAAGCAAAGCAAGTCGATCAGGAAGGCAGCTGCCCTAGCGCCAGAGGATATTTGCAATCCGTTTCCAAAGATAAGCATTTCACACTTCGACGTCTTCTGAAAGGAAAGTTCAAAGTTCCAAAGAAAAACCGCACTGCTGTGGAAAAAAGTACTGTGAAGCAGCATCAAAGACGCAAACATGACTTTTCTTTGGTAGAAGGAAATGTACATTTCAGAGGAAAACCAGTTCTGATTGAAAGAGAGGCACCACAGACAGTAAAACACAGACTTGATAAAAATCTCGGATCTGGGTCTAGAACAGTTTGGAGGCAAGTCACAGAGAAATTTGCTGGTGTTTCGTACACAAAAGTAGGAAAAGTTCTTGGTGTGTCACAAAGATACCAAGAAAGAAATGCAAGGTTCACAAACACAGTCCCTCCCAAACCAGTCATGGCCACTGCAGTAAATGAACGCTGGCAGCTTGATTTAATTGACATGAGAAATGAGCTAGTCCTTCACAACGGAAAACCGCAGCAGTACATTCTGTCAGTTCTGGACACATTCTCTCGTTTTCTGATCCTGAGACCACTTGCAAGCAAAAGTAGTAGGACTGTAGCAAGAACACTGAATGAAATTTTCTCAGGACACGGAGTTCCTACTTGTGTTCAGTTCGATCAGGGCACAGAATTCAAGGGGGAGACAGAACGACTGTTGCATTCCAAAAATGTCAGAACCATCAGGAGTAGTGCGTATCACCCACAGTCTCAAGGCAAATGTGAGCGATCACATCGGGAGATCCGAAAGAAAATTTCATTCACGACAGCTTGCAAAGGAGGATTCAATTGGGCAAAGAATTTGCACCTCATTCAAAAATCCATCAATGACACACCCAAAGATGTACTGGCCAAAAAATGCCCGTCTGAGGTATATTTGAGCAGATCAGAATCACTGATAAACAAAGTAAGAGAAGCCTCTGAAAAAGCAGCAAAGAAAAGCATCGCATCACATCGCCAATGTCCATCCCTGTACAGTCTTGGCGAAGAGGTTCTGATCCGGTACCCCCCAAAATCCACCAGTAGGATACGTGTTCCCTATCGAAGGTCTGTTTGTAGAGGCAGGGTCACTGAGCGATCTTTGGCTCGAAATAAATACAAGATTCAATACCACAAACCAACCGGAGAAATGGTGAGTCAGTGGATATCAGTCACTGATATTACAAACACAACAGCTACAAAGGAACGAAGAAAGAGATGCCAGGAAAAAGTGGAAACAGCGCTCATACAGAAGAACACAGACAAAAGTATTCCATTCCCTTGAATCATTCTGACAGAATCAAAAACCTGGTGGCCATGAACATTGAAGTGATCCTAGATCCAACAGATAGTCCTGGTAACTGTCAATTTCAGGCTATTGGCCATCAGCTTTCCCTGTTTGGAGTCAACAGAACTGCAGAAGCTCTCCGAAGGGACGCTGTAAACCATATCATCGACAACATGGACACATACAGCCCATTCATTGACGGAAACGTTCATGATTATGTCATGGACATGAGACAAGACGGTACGTACGGCGACCACCTGACTTTGTCCGCGCTCTCAGCCGTCTACCATGTTCAAATATTGGTGGTATCAGGAAATGGCCCTGGTTATTCTACTCTCATCACCCCAGACCAAGGACTATACCATCCTGGTATTTTCACTGTGACCCTGGGTTATTACCCTGAACATTACACCAGTATTGGTGTTCCCTGGGAAGTGCGACTTCCACTGATTTTGCAATGTATTGGTACTGACAACGACAACGGCACTGCGACTCCTACAGTCAATGCCTAAGTCCCTGGTAACAACGACAACGGCACTGCGACTCCTGCAGCCAATGCAAATGTCCCTGACAACAACGACAACGGCACTGCGACTCCTACAGTCAATGCCAATGTCCCTGACAACAACAACAACGGCACTGCGACTCCTACAGTCAATGACGATGTCCCTGACAACAACGACAACGGCATTCCGACTCCTACAGTCCCTTTCGATAGTCGCGAGTTTTTGCCTCAAGAAATCCAGGCTTTGATAATCCACCATGCAGTCCGAATGGATCCAAGCTTCAGATACACGCTGCAAAATGTGAACACATTTTTCAGGCTGACAGTTTCCAGAATCCCTTTACCCAGACTGCACACTGACTTCTCTGTTATCCCCAACGTTCCAAATCCCGTCAGTATTAGAAGACTGATACGTGCAGCAGGACAAGCAAGCAAGTCTTGCCTTGGAAATCAGGCGGATTGTAAATAATAGATAGTGGTACAACACTTGGCTCTGGTTGAGGGAAGACGATTTCAGAAACTTTTATATCACTGGCATGTGGACAAATCAGAGGCACTGATCAGTTTCTGAAATCGTCTTCTCACAGCCACAGCAGAAGGTTGTACGAAAGCGCACATCACAGTTCTCTTTTCAATTGTCATTTTGAAAGACTGTTTCTTTTATGTATAATGTGAGCAAATCAAAGATTTGCAGTTCCTCACAAGTTTGCATTTAAAGACTGGCTGGTAGGAAAAAAAATGGGCCTTAATGTGTAATATGGCTACGATGTTGCGTTTGACATTTTCATTGTCGATGTGACGGTAATGATATTTTTGTTAAGTTTCGCTGTTACGGTTTGTACTCTGTAATTTGTTTTTGATAATTGTGCACAGTATACATCCAGCTGAATCTGACACTCGGATATTGTTCATGTGACAGCGTTTTATTATTTTTTGTTTGCTTGTTGAAAATCTGTGTGCCAAATTGTGTGCTCAGTAATATGTTAATGTGTTCAACATTTAAAAGTGATTAATCTGGCAGTTCCGTGTTCACCGTTTTGAATGATAATTTTGAATGAGTATAAATCGTATAAGTGACTTCATATTTCAAGGACTTTTCAAACTTTTTTTTTCGAACTTCGACCACAGACCTCTGTTCACATGGTATATACACACTCGTGTAAGACATACTGCAATAACACAACTACAAAAATTCATCACTCACAGGTGACTACTATAATTGTGTAAATGGAGAATCAAAGACCTGGAAAAAAAAGCCAGAAAGTACACTTGCAGATTGCATGTATAATATTATGGTGTTACCTTTTAGAACACTTTGATTTTCGATTTGACGATAACAAGTTTCTTTTTAAAACAATAGCACTGTTCTACATTGGGGTGTTGTTCATGTGACAACGGTTTGATTTTTGTAGAATATATGTGTGACAATGAGTAGTGTTCCATGGTCTTTTTTTTAAATTTTTCATGTCACTCTCTTTATCATCATTACTTAATTTTGTCGAAATTTTGTTTATATTCTTTAATAAAAAGTTATCTACGGCTGAATTGCTAGCTGAGTGTGTAAATTTAGAAAACGCTGAAAATTACAGTACTGAACTTGACAGTATTTTCATTCTAGTCATGTCAAATCACATACTGGCACTGTGTGTTTGCCTGAAATTCAAAACAGCCGTATGTTGTAGATTGTGTAGTTCTACATTGTTGTTGGATTTGGTATAGGAGGTTCTGGTGTAACTAAACTTGAAAACAGTAGAAGTTCTTTGATTGCAAACGCGTTAACATTTCATCGTTTATTATAAAATGTGCATAACGCTGGATCTGACATGATTTTGAATGAGACAAATGCAAGAAATTTAAATGTAAACTATTTTGGGGGGGAAGAAAAGCATTGTCTGCTGTAGCTGTTTAAAGCTTCACATTTGAATTATCTTTTTTTGTTTGTTTGTTTGTTTCTCTTTTTGTTACATTCTAGCTTTCTTTGAACAATGATTAGATGTTTAAATACGCCTGTGTTTCCCTGTTGATGACAAAATGAATAAAACGATCTGCAGAAAGAACGTTTCCATTGTTTTTAACTTGTACCCTAGATTTTTCTTTCTTCTGTTTAGTGTGTTTGAATGCAAAGTTCTTTTTTTTTTGTCCAACCTATTATCATTTTTGTCTTTAAATCTCTATCCTAAAACGTAGTCAATTTTATGTTCCCAGACAAATAAACCCCATTTCGAGCGCCTGAGTTTACACTAGAAGCATTCAATTAAGTTAATGCCACACAAGGGCCTCATTTTTGTACTCCCAGTTTCATTAAATCTAGTTTTGTGATATCTACACTCAACATGGACAAGTTGGTTGTAGGAACTGCAGGAAGCCTGTCAAAGACAAAAGAGCCACGCTCAAATACTCTGGCGAAAAATAGTAACTTTTCTTTACCCCCAGCCCCGATACATATAATCACATATAATCTTTTTCACTCATACGCTTGCCAACGACAAACACTGCACAACACGAAAACTCAGATTAATCACGAGATGTGATTTTTTTTTTTTTTTTTTTTTTTTGGGGGGGGAGGGCTGTTGTAAATTGGTTAAAATAGGCACTTAATGAAATAGAGGGGAACAGACCTATAACAAGGGAAATAATTATAACAAGATGCAAAGCATATGATTGTACTCCCAGTTTATCTTGAATAGCAACGTTTTCTAACTGTCACAAATATAGGCCCATATCCATATTTGTATCAAGAGCTCTTTGCTTTGCCACAATCTCTTAAAAATCGCTTAAAGCTCAGTCAAGTAGATTCTAAGATATCCAATAAAGGAGAGAGAAGAAACATTTATGGTCGTCACGGCGGAAGCCGGTGAAGATCGTTGAAAAATAAAATGTCAGCATCAGCCTTAACCATATTTAACATACCTACCAATTTTCAGAACGATCAGTTTTCTGTGAAAAGAGTGAAACATATTTTCCTGATATTTCAACAGTTTTTAACAGTTATTTAAAGAATTGTAACAATTATATCCCATTATCTGAAGGAAGGCCTTGATTTGACACAAATTCGTCCAAACCGCTTTACAATCGGTCAAGCAGCTTTTGAAAGAAGAAAAAACAGTTATTTGCCGTTATAACCATTATTAACGGTTATTCTGTGATAAATAAATAAACAAATAAGTAAATAAAATGAAAATGTCGTCGTCGTCCCTGACCCACAGCAAACATATGTCCTACATTTCAGAGATCATCACAGTTGTTTCGTCTGTAGCGTGTGGAACATATTTTTTACAACACACACACACACACACATACAGATACGCACACACACACACGCAACGCACGCACACAAATAATTTTTCCATATAGATTGTAAAGTACGGTCTTATAACTGGGATTACAAAAAAAAAAAAAAAAAAAAAAAAAATTAGTCTAAGTCCAGTGTACACGACTGACTTCAGATCCGAAGTTTTTTTCTTTCGAGGGGCGACAAAGTGTGCAGCAATGTCACATATGAAAAGTGACGACAAAGTGTGCAAGGGCGACAAAGTGTGCAAAACTTGTCGATATTTGTCATGGCTGGGACGACAAACTGTGCAGCACGCTTTGTCGTCGGCGACAAAGCATGCAGCACAGTTTGTCGCCGACGACAAAGTGTGCAGGGGCGACAAAGTATGCCGTAACACGGCCACCTTAATGACGGGATTTAAAAAAAAAAAAAAAAAACGGTCACATATGCAAAAACACACATCACCAATAGTGAACCTCGGTGTTCTACTCGCCGAGGAACGCGGGGAAGAAGGAGCAGAAAAATTAGATGAAATCAATACGTATGAACTCAACTCTGATGCATCCAGCCGAGGCAATATGGTGTAAATGGCACAGGTAACTACTGTTTGCATTGTCACGGTTTAGTCGTCACTGCAACGTTTGCTGTTGTAACAGTTGCCGCCTCGTTTTGATGATGTTGCATGCCCATCCCTGTTCCCCATCCCCCCCCCCCCCCCCCCCCCACCCTCCACCTCCCCAACATTGTCTCTTTCCTTGTCAACCCTTATTCTTTGAAACGAGATTACACATACAAATCAAAGAACTGCAATAAGATCTCAACCCCCACCCCCACCATGTTCCCTTCCTCCCATCTACCCCCACTTATCCACGCCTCCCCCCCCCCCCCCTAACAATCCACCCCTACCCCACTCCTCTACATCTGCCCACCTCCCACTCCCTCCCTCGCCAGTGGATCAAATCAACTGTAGGTGACAGAAGCAGTGCCAGCAGAAACGAGCAATCAAGGTAAAACAGAGAGACAAACAGACTGACAGAGTAGACAGAGAGAGAGAGAGAGAGAGAGAGAGAGAGAGAGAGAGAGAGACAGACAGACAGACAGACAGACAGAGCGAGAGAGAGACAGCGAGGTGGAAAGGGAGGGTGATGGGGTTGGGGGAGGAGGGGGGGGGGCGGAGAGGGAAAAGCGATGAAGGGACAGGGAGATGAGGGGGAAGGGGGAGGGGGAAGGAGCTCGCCTTAAACAGCGGCGGTTCACAGCAGGTGTTTGGCCCGAGAGTAGGGCAGTGCTCCAGCCTAAACAGTTCTTTTCAAAGAATCAGGCGCTGGCAGCATAAAGGGGCCGAGCGGCCACGTGCCTTCCACACGTTTAAAACGAAAAGTTGAGTGCGAGAGGGGATGGGGGAGACAGAGAGGGGGGGAGAGAGAGAGAGAGACAGAGAGAGAAAGAGAGAGAGAGGGTGAGTGAGGGGCACACAAAGGGATTGTGGCAACGCGTGTGGCTCCCAGGAGCTCTCTCCTTGAAGGTTTAACCACCACCACCACCTCCACCACCACCTCCACCACCACCACCCCTCACACCATCCGCCTTCCCCGAACTCCTCCTCCTCACTCATCTCCCTTTCTCTGTAACGCACACGCCGCGTGTCATGACGTCATTTCACTCCCCTGCAATATTACGCCCTTTAAATCTCATCCTAAGAGGGACGCTGTCGGACTTACGACGAGGGCGACTTTCCACACCCCTGGGTGGATTCACATGGTCCAGTGTTTGCCTGCCCCACCTTCGTGTTAAGATAATGAGCCGTTTCATCGTTTAAAAGTTAACTGACTGTAACAACTCATGCAACGATCAATGACAATAATTGCACCCCCCCCCCCCCCTCCCCCGATCACTTCAGTAGCACAGTCACAACAGCTGTATTCATTAAAAAAAAAAAAAAAAAAAAAGTAAATAAAATAAAATTAGAAATAAAAATTTCGAATGAGAGGGGGGAAGGAGGAGGACGGGGAGAAAAAGTCCCTAACTGCTGGAAACATAACGAAATCACAGGTCTGAATGAGTGTTTCCGTGTCGCATCGGTCGATAAACCTGTAGTGTATTTCCTAAGACGTAAGTAGCATGCGGGAATGGAGAATGGATGTGAAGAGCGCGCGAGTAAAGAAGAAAGCTCTCATCATCGGATATCACTTTCACATCTCATCACTTCTTCATTTCTCTGACAAACGTAAATAATAAATAACAATCTCTCTCACACATGTTATGCAATTGCGCATGAGAAAGTGACTGTGTGCGTGCGTGTGTGCGTGCGTGGTGGTGTGTGTGTGTGTGTGTGTGTGTGTGTGTGTGTGTGTGTGTGTGTGTGTGTCCGCACGCGCAGGTTTGTGTGTGTGTGTGTGTGTGCCTGTGTGCGTGCATGCGTGCGTGCGTGCGTGTGTGCGTGCGTGCGTGCGTGCGTGCGTGCGTGCGTGGTGTGTGTGTGTGTGTGTGTGTGTGTGTGTGTGTGTGTGTGTGTGTTATGCGCGTGAGTTTACATGTGTGTGTGTGTGTGTGTGTGTGTGGTGCGTGCGTGTGTTTGAGTGTCTGTGTGCCAGTTTGCATGTGTATGTGTGTGTGTGTGTGTGTGTGTGGAGAGAGAGAGAGAGAGAGGGAGAGAGAGAGAACATCTTTCTTTCCGAGCAAAAAACATAAGCCATATGGTTGGGGTTGTATTTTTCACACGCAGTGCTCTCCCACGACAAAATACATAACGAAAATTATTTGAAAAGTAATTACATATAAAACTTAGAAGAGAGAGACAGAGAGAGAGACAGGGACAGAGACACAGTAACAAGAGAGAGAGAGAGAGAGAGAGAGAAGAGAGAGGACATAGACAGAGAGAGAGAGAGAGAGAGAGAGAGAGAGAGAGAGAGGAGAGAAGAGAGAGTGAGTGAGTGAGAGAGATCTTTATTACCGAGCGAAAAACATAAGCCATATGGCTGGGTTTTTTCTTTTTTTATTGTTGTTGTTGTTGTTTTTTGTTTTTACATTACAGTCCTCTCCCTACGAGAGAACACATAACGAAAACTGTTTGAAAAGTAATTACAAAACAGAAACTTGGAGAACAAGCGAGCGAGCGAGCGAGAGAGAGAGAGAGAGAGAGAGAGAGGGAGAGAGAGAGAGAGAGAGACAGACAGAGCGTGTGTGTTTGTGTGTAAGAGTGTACAGATAGGTGTGTGTGTGTGTGTGTGTGTGGTGTGTGTGTGTGTGCGTGCGTGCGTGCGTGCGTGTGTGCGTGCATGTGTGCGTGCGTGCGTGCGTGTGTATGCCTGCGTGCACGCGCGCGAATAAACACATGCGCGCATGTGACCGTGTTGTGCGATCTACTGGACTATTTCACCACACCGACCAAGCCGAGTCCGCATCTACGGTGTTTCTTTTCCACTAAAGGTGAAGTTGTGCTCTTCTTGTTAAAGGCTCTACCGTGAGAAAATTGTTATGGAAACACATAGGAGACATAAAAGACAAGGACGTGCCAATCTAGTGAGCAGACTGTTAGTAACAAATGAAAATTTTCTTAATTGATCTATCACCGTAAGCTTGGCTATTTAGTAATAAAGGTATTTTATTCCGTCCCAACTATTCCGCCGTGTAAAAAAAAAAAAAAAAAGAAGCAAAAACATAACGATGATGATGATTCATGAAAACGATGATGATGATTCATGAAAACGATGATGATGATGATGACGACGATGGTGGTAACATTTAAATAAACAAATACTCAGACACGTTTATTAGCTCGATGGTGAGAATGGTTGCGAGGAAATGGGGGTAAGGGTGGGGGAGGAGAATGAGATCAATTTTGAAACAAAACATGAATCGCTAATTTTTAAAAAAAAGAAAAAAAAAAAGACGTCAGACCCCCACCTTTCCAACCCTTTAAATCACCATCCCACCTGTGGCCAGCAGTCTGAGCAAGGAAAATAAATTTAAAGGCAGCCGTTTCCCTCACCTCCACCCCCGTCCCCATCCTCTAACGCAAGACACCTTGCCCCCCACCCCTCCCCCTCCCCCCAAGCCAGCCCCCGTCATAAACGGTACAATGAAAACTACCCGGCAGTGGCACCGTACGGGCGTGTCCGTCTGGGCGCCGGCTGAGCGCCGTTTGAAGTTAATGACAGCAGGTGGGTGAAAAGGCCCACCGTCCCCCAACCACTGTCAACTGTGTGACTTGCCGTGCGGGATGCGCGTGAGTTACGCACCGTTAAAAGCGGATTGAACAACTTACACGGGTTGGGAGCGAGAAGAGAGGTGGCGGGGGTAGGCGAGGGGGGGGGGGGGGTGAGGGAGGGGGGTATAGGGTGGAGCCGTGGTGGGCAGGGGTGCGGACGGAGGATTAGAGAAGAATGGGGGGGTGGGGCCTAAGTGGGAGGGGATGCGGACGGAAGACTAGGGGAGGGGGGGGGGGGGGAGGGGGCGGGTGGGGAGGCGGTGTGGACAGAAGATTATGGGGAAAGAATGGGGTCGTATCCGGATCGTGAGGGGGAAGAAGGTAAAGATCTGATGAAGGCATGACCGGAATCAGCAGTGTAATATTGAAGAGAGAGAGAGAGAGAGACAGACAGACAGACAGAGAGTGAGAGAGGCACAGAGAGAGAGAGAGAGTGCTTGCGTGGGTGAGGAATGAAAACAGTCCTGTGTGGCCAGAAGGATGAAACAAATAAACAAACAAAAACCTCCAGTGTGGATGACACGCTCTCCAGCTTGGAATGGCCTTTTCTGCTGTATAGTACACGAAAAGACATGCCTTATAAACTTAGAAAGAAAAGGGCTTAGTCACCGGCAAGGACGCAAACAGATTACAGGACAAAGCACAATGCATTTCGACCTCTTGGGTCTTCTTCAGGCACAAACAAATAACATTTAGGACAGTGAAAACGAAGAACGAGAAACCACTTATCTTTTCATATTCGTCGCAGAACGTTTTCATCCAACAGCCATTCTGCGCCGAATATGAGAAGATAAGTGGTTTCTCGTTCTTCGTTTTCACTGTCCTAAATGTTATTTGTTTGTACCTGAAGAAGACCCAAGGGGTCGAAATGCATTGTGCTTTGTCCTGTAATCTGTTTGTCTGCGTCCTTGGCGGTAACTAACCCCATTTCTTTCTAAATTTTGCTTCATTTTCTGCACTCAGTCGCTTCGCTTTGAAACATGCCTTATAAACTCTGACAAGTTTCATAACAAATTGTATCACAGATAGCAAGAATGCTCCGTCCCCAGATTCAGGCAGACATCGAGTCAGCCGTACGTATCAACTTCCCAATCTGAACCATTCACTCCTGTAGAACGGACTACCGGACACCCCCCATCCCCCACATACTGTTTTCCCTTAATAATTAGTAGAGCCGGGCACTTTGTGGGAATGGGCATGGCTCTAGGCCGTGTCTGGGGCTGTGCTAAGGCTCTATTTATACAGGACCAGAAAAAACGTGTAGCCTGCCAGCTGCTCCACATATGGCGGCACTTGCTTCTCTAATGAGCTGTCTTGTCTTGGGTTCTGGTTATATTGTATTTATTTCATTTATTCATTTATTTTTGTTCTGCTATTTGTTTTATTTCACTTAATTCGTCTCCTTTTTCGTCCCCTCATGTCTGAACTAATCTTCGACATGTCGAAGGTGCTCACCTGGACGACGAAGGAGAACTTGTGGAGGGTAAGGAAAGACAGAGAAGGGTCTTCTTCACTGGTGGAAAAAAAAATAAATTTTTTTTCGTAATTGCAGGTATTGTATTACTTCATTGTCCACTCAGATTCCTCTGTGTCAAATTAGGCGAATGCAAAGCACAGCCAAAGTATAGAGCCCCCCCCCCCCCCCCCCCCCTTTTTCTTATGGGGGAGGGGGAGAGGGAAGGGGGTTGGAGGAATGTGAGAGGACTTTCATTTTGTCCCGTATATGTTTTTTTTCTGTATTTGTCAGTGGATTTCCGAACAGAGTTTCGCTAAGAACGGAACCCCCGGTTTATGGTTTTATTCGAAAGACTAGCACTCAAACCAGCATTTTAGGTGTGGTGGGAAGGAGAAAAGAGCCGGTCCGCCAGACACTTGCACCTGGGACTCTGGCTACCCGGGTAAGAGCAAACAAGAACGATTCAGTGTTTGTTAGAAACACATACCCGATATATTCATTTCTAGGGTGTCTCTTTCAAATCGCTACTGATTTACAATCTTTTTTTCTTTTTAAAAACAGTGGTCGAATCACCTCATAAAGGATATACAGGTGTCACTCGAGTTTCTGCTTGGGGCATGAAGGATTTGGATTCTAGGGCTTGGCATTGTTGTTCTGGATTACATGCCATGCACTTTTGACCGGCAGTTGTGATGCATCTTGACAAACTGTAGATTTGGTATCTGGGATAGTCATTTTACTCGTCATAAAAAGAAAATCCAATGATCGCTCGCGCGCGCGCGCGCGCGCGCGTGTGTGTGTGTGTGTGCGTGTGTGTGTGTGTGTGTGTGTGTGTGTGTGTGTGTGTGTGTGTGTGTGCGCGCGCGCGCGCTACGTCATGATAATGGAGCCGTTTTGTTCTTCGCTGTCCCTTGACTGCAGTTCGTGATGTGACGGCCTCGGCTTGACCCTCTGCAGTCAGCTGAGCTTTAAACAACATGCATCAAAGCTTTATGGTCCGGCACTCGGTCATCTTCCACAGTATGAGTTTACTCTCTATAAATAGCACATAACAAAGAGCCGTCCTTAATCAATTATTCGTGCCTGCGACACCAAGGAATTGAACTAGAAAACTTCAAAAACAAATCGCAGCATGTTTATGTAAAAGCATTTAGATCAGAAAAGTTTGTCAGCTGAAAAGGTTTCACCCACCAATGATTTCCAAAATATTGTATGGTGGTCTCGTGCAATCAAAAAAAAAAAAAAAAAAAAATCGGAACCGAATTGCAAGTTGCCTTCAGTATACGCTCCTTATACGGGTGTGTGTTCGCCCTCCCTCCCCACCCTCCCTACTCGCTGAGTTCCAGCATTACCTTACCCCCTCTCCATACTGAACACTTCTCACGACCACGCATGCATTATCCTGCACGCTTTCATTTCTCTCCAAGGCATTGAAAATACATCACGCCGGCCAACAATCACTGATTTTAGACAGGAGGGCTGGGGGGGGGGGGGGATGGGAAAGGGGAGGGGGATATGATTACTAAACCAGCTACCCTACAGAAGACAATGGGAACTGCACGCGCGTGCACACACACACACACACACACACACACACACACACACACACACACACACACACGTGATATATTCTGCGCGCTATAATTTAAAGCTTTGCAACAATCCACGACCATACTCCTCTTCCTCTGTGTGTGTGTGTGTGGTGTGTGTGTAAAAATATGTGTGCACGTGTGTGCGCATGTGTGTGTGTGTGGTGTGTGTGTGTGTGTGTGTGTGTGTGTGTGTGCGTGCGTGCGTGTGCGTGCGCGCGGTCGTGCTCGCTCACATTTGCTGGCATGTTTTGTCTGCGCGAGTGCGCAGGCTCGGAAAACAGGACAGGGTGAGACAGTGATGATGTCACAAAAAGGCCAACAGGATGTGACCATTTACACACCTCCGCCTCCCCTCCCCACTCCCATCAGCAAGCAGACTGAATAGTCATCGGCAGCGGGGCCAGCGGGGAAGGTGTCGCTATCACCACCAGCGGTCGCCTCCTGACATGAAAGCCACCTGTCCTGGCCCATTAACTCTCTGTCCCTTCCGCGGCTGAGCCACTTCAAACCGTGTCAACCCGATCACACTCCATCACTCTTTACCTCCTCAGCCCACTCTAATCCCTCACCCGCTATGGGCAAACCAACGACGCCCGTGACAAGTCAGTTCGCCAGGCAAATGAGAGAATGGAGAGACATCACCGCCCGGTAATCATTATTCCCCCCCCCCCCCCCCCCTCCCCTTTGCTCAACTGGCCTACCTTTGGCCCGTGCAGATCTCTCGGGAGGTAGGCAGCCGGCCAGGAAGGCTGAGAGAAAGCGGAAGCCCCCTAGTAATGGGGGAGGGGGGGGGGGGGACCGACTACCCGGGGTGGTATCGTCCCAGCTCCACCGGTTTGGACCGACTACCCGGGGTGGTATCGTCCCAGCTCCACCGTTTCACGTTGTCTTTGAGGAGGGTAGGGCCTTGATCCCCTCTCTCTCCCCTGCAGACTCATTAGCTGCAGCCTCTTCCATTGCGACCGTCGCTCGTTAGCTGTCGGGGCGGTGCCTGTCTCCACCAGGCATGGAACACCGCCAGGGAGTTCCCTGGGTGGGCCAGGGAGTACGGATATGGGGGGAACCATGATGAAGGCCTTGAACTAGCAGTCTTTCATACAGGCCTGTCTTTCGCCAGCAATGAGCTAATGCATCGGAAGTTCGCTTCATTGCACATGATGAACTGTTCTGCCAGCCGTCCAGCGGGAACTTGGCAAACCCGATGACAGACATTAAGCTCGCTTTCCAAGTCGACACTAGGTGATTACTACCATGTGTACAAAACCGGAATCGTCTGAAACGTATTTGGAACTTGTGCGCCGACGTTCCTGATTTTATCTGCTAATCCAAATTACGATTTAAGAAGAAAAAAAAGAAGAAGCAAAAACACGATTTAAATCCAGAACTGTATAAAAGGGCCCCAGGAACTGACTCATCGTCATCAAGTGTCAGAAATCATGTAAGAAACGAAAGCTTTATGTCTGGCGTTATCCTGTAACACCGTCTCAGCGCCTTGAGTTTGGAAAGCTCACTTCATTTCATTTCCGTTTAACGAAGTGGAGGGGAGAAAAACTGTGTAAATGAATGACGCTGACAGCAACAAACACAACACAGACCTAAGAACGAGGAAACCAATCAGCACGGCCTGATGTTCCGTTCCAGACATTGTTGATGGATTTTCTGTGCTCCTCTCTCTCTCTCTCTCTCTCTCTCTCTCTCTCTCCAAAAGGCACAAAGAGGAAGGAACAGGAACACAAAACGAACAAGGGAAGGCGGGTGAAGCGGTCCAGGGAGGGTGAAGTGGGCGAGGAAGTGGATGGAGGGATGGTGACAAGGCTGGATCGTGGTGAGAAATGAAGACTGAAAAAATCTCTCTCTCTCTCTCTCTCTCTCTCTCTCTCCTCTCTCACACACACACACACACACACACACACACACACACACACACACACACTCATACGTGCCCACACACATATAAAACATGAGCGCACGCATACACAGACGCACCAAGACAACGGGATGGGTAGAGAGAAGCAGGAAAAAAGGGGGTTGCAGGTTGGTGTGTGTGTGTGTGTGTGTGTGTGTGTGTGTGTGTGTGTGTGTGTGTGTGTGTGTGGTGTGTGTGTGTGTGTGTGTGCGTGCGTGCGTGCGCGCGCGCGCGTGCGCGGTGCGTGCGTGCGTGCGTGTGTGTGTGTTGTGAGTGAGTTTGTGTGTAGGTGTGTAGTGGATGGGGAGGGGGGGGGGGGGGGAAGCAGAAAGGCAGGCAGAGACTAGGAGTAGGAGGCATTAAATACCTAGCTAGAAATGACTTCAGCGACAGTGATAATTGCATAGTCAACTCCACACACTGGTGGTTTGAACTGAAAGAGCGAGTCTGGGTTGGAAAATCACGGGCTTGGGGTGCTGGCGTCGTGATGCTTATTGTACATGAGGAGGAGGCGAAGACCCGTCAGTATTAGGAGCCATTGATGTGTGACCCTGACAAACTGGGGCCTGTGGTTCGCCGCTTGTTACCTCAAGGTTCTCTCCGTTCATGAAGAGTTGAAAATCATGAGCTGGAGTAAAACCTTATATGTATCTGCGCACAAATATCTTGGTATCTGGCGACAGAGAAAACTTTTACTAAGATCTGGCGACAAGAGAAAACTTTATCATCATGAAGTTCCAGTAAGAACAACCTTCGTTTGTGCACGTATTATAAACGAAATACAATCTTCGTCTGTGTTATATGTAGTAGGGGAAAAAAGTTTCTGAAAAGCTTCAATGCAAGTCTTCAGAGAGGAAACCCCCTTCAGGCAAATATGTTGCCCCTGAATTCATTACACTTTAGGGAGGGGCGAGGCGGAGTGTGTGTGTGTGTGTGTGTGTGTGTGTGTGTGTGTGTGTGGTGTGCGTGCGCGCGCGGATTTTCAGGTTTATTGTCCACTCCCACTGATGGTGATATGACTGATTGCCCCCAAATGCCTTATCTTACTTATATTTCCACCTTTTGTTGCCCCTTGTTTTCAGCAGATTCGTGCAATTCTCCGAAAAGACCATCGACACCTTTTAAAACGCACAAAAAAACAACAACAACAAAAAAATTCAGATTAAGATAGGAAAATTCTCATGTCTGAATAATTTGTTCATCCCAAAATACGTGGTGCTAAACCACCAAAATTTGCTGCTGAGCAGCTCTGTGTGGAGTGCTCAGAACTCAAGTTTTTCTCATCATGCTGAAGCGGCCACTGAACCACTATAATATTTCCCGTTGTTCGGGGAAGGTCCTTATTCCTAAGAGTTTCTATACGCTTTGTAAATACAGCTCCATACGGCACCCAGGGCAGTGTTGCGAACACTTTTTTTTTTTTTTTTAAATTCTGCAAGCTTCTGGATGATCAACAGGATCTTTTCGAATGCAATCTGACACAATTCCTGTAATTTTCTGCTCTTAACATCCGTCAGATAAACTGACATGCTCTGTGAAGCATGTGCAAAGGCAGAAATTCAATGCACTGAGCTGGGCTAATCACAGATTTTCTTTTCATACATGAATGGTAGAACTCATGCTTTCAAGGAAACAGATAAATAAATAAATAAAATGAATCAAAGAATGTCCGACCTATGAACTGCTGCCGCACATAAGTTCACATACATCATATTATCATCATCTTCGTGAAATCCCAAAGTGCATTTCAAAACAAAACACCACCACCACTACCTACGACAAAAAATACCCTCGGTGTAGGTTTTGGAATTTGTACAGTGTACCATTAACCAAAAGCGAAAAAAAAAAAATCGCAACTGTTAGTGACAGGTACGGCTGAATAGGAGTCGCTGATTTCATGGGGATGTAAATGAACAGCTATTTTTCTTTATCCTTGAGAACAGGGTCAATTGCGAGAGTCCATTTCAAAATTCTTTTTTCCACCTCCTTGATACAATATTCTATAGTCAAAACTAGCCTAAGCGTATTTCCTGGGACCTCTTCAATCTTTGTAATGACCCCCTTTCCTTTCCGTTTATCTTATCCCCCTGTTCCACATCCACAAGCCGAAAATGTCACATGTTAACTTCATAAGCTTCCCCGAAGCTGGAGTATGGCTGCCTTAATGGCGGGATAAAAAAAAAAACGGTCATGCACACAGAATTCCACTCCCATTGTTGGGTTGATGGGATTAATACTTGTCTGTCTACACAGGGAGTGTCCGCAGGAGTATCAGCCTGCGTATGCAGAAAGAAAGAAAGAAACTTGATAAGTGATGCTAACTGTCAATCTGACCAACAGATTCACTTGCAATATGGCCCAGTACCCATTTGTCCGAGTCAGGAGCAACTGCCATGTATCAAGAAAATTCCTAACTTCAACAGATATAATTATTTTCCTCATACATTAATGTTTGAAAAAAAAAAATCTTATCTTAATGTTGATAGTGGGGGAAAGCTCACACTTGGTACGTCTGTGTAATTGGTGCAAACTTGTTCTTCGATCTCCCCCTTCCGTTATTCCATCTGTTGAGTTACATAGCTGTGAACACGCGTCAAGATTTCGGGCAGCTGTGTGGCAAAGTAACCGAAATGCTCCCCTCTCTCGCATGGTCTCATGCCACAGTACAAGACAAGTGAAACTAACAGGCAGAGACATCTTCATCAACACAAAAATTTTTACTTATCATAGGTAGACAAACCACCAAAACAATGTTCTATGTGTTTCATGTAGAGCAGTTTTCATAACACGAAGTTCTATATGTTACATGCGAGAAATCTTCATCAATACAAAACTTCTATGTATTATAGGCACAGAAATCGTCATAAATACAAAGTTCTATGTATTGCAGGAAGGAAACTTTCATGTGTGCACAGTCATTTGTATTACTGGCATAGAAATATTCGTCTGTGCAAAGCTCATTGTATTATAGGCATGGGAATCTTTGTCAGTCGAAAGGTGGGTTTTTTTTTTCTTTTGTTTTTTAATATGCGGAGTGAAATCTTCATCTGTGCAAAGTTTTGTCTATCATAGACAGGAAAAAACACACCTTATTCTGTGTAAAAATTCTATTGTATGCTGAGCAAATCTTCATCTGTGCAAAGTTATGTCTATTATCAGCAGAGAAATCTTTGGGAGTTGTGCCTTTGATGGTAAAGGACTTTTCCACGGAAGGTTCTGTGATTACATTATGGGCAGAGTTTTTCGCTTCTTGTTTGTTTGTTTCAAGGTTCTATGCTTAAATTATGGGCAAAGGGTTTTTCACAAATGATTCTGTGCATATATTAAGGGCTGAGAATTCTTTTAATGCACACATTAAGGGCAGAGATTTCTTCTATGCTGGGTTCTGTTTTTACATTAAGGGCAAAAGGCTTGACTATGCAAGGTTCTGTGGTCTACAGTATGGGCAAATAGTGTTTGTTTTTTTTTTTTTCCCAAGGTTCTGTGCCTACATTATGGGGCAGAGGGTTCTTTTTTTCTTCTTCTTCAAAGTTCTGTGAGCACATTGAGGGCTGAGGATTTTCTATGCAATATTCTCTGCATACATTTACAGCAGAGGGTTCTTCTATGCAGGGTTCTGTGCTTACATTAAGGCAGAAGATTTTTTCCCCTATGTCTACGCTTCCACTATGGGAAGAAGGTTCTCTTTTTTTCTTTTTTTTCCAAGGTTTTGTGCTTACATTTTACTGATTAAGGGCAAAAAGTTCTTTTTTGGTATCAGTAAGCGCATTGTGTGTGGTGTGTGTGTGTGTGTGTGTGTGTGTGTGTGTGTGTGTATGTGTGTGTGTGTGTGTGTGTGTGTGGTGAAGGTTCTGTACTTATTGTTTTTACATCTAGGTCAGAGGATTCTGATGTACAAGGTTCTGTGCTTACATTACATTTACAGGCATAGGATTCTTCTGCATAACATTCTGTTCACATTATAGATAGTGGGTTCTGTTTGAGTTAAATGAATCATTGTAATAGCTCTAGTTCTTGTGTTATGGGTAGGAGGATTCATCTGAACAAGTTTCCGTGCCTATAAAACTACATTTTACTGTGTAAGGTTATGCTCTTATTAAAAAAAAAAAAATGTTACAGGCAGTGGGTTCTTCAGTGCCAAGTTCTGTTGATGCATTAACAGAGGGTTCTCCATCTGAACAAGATTCTGTGTTTACATTGTGGATTGCGTAGTTTTTCTTCTTTTCTTTTTAAAGTTCTATAAGCTTCAGACTGTTAATGTTATGTTGTTAACAAACCAAACATTCATCTATGCCACAATCCTTGTTTTTAGTCAGTGGTGACGGTATGGATGTTTTAGGGTCATATGTTTTCTTTCAACTGCCCATTTCTGCTTTATGACAGAGTAGGTCTGCTCTTAGACTCTCAAGTCTCTGTGACTGGCCATCACATTTGGTTGGTTTTAGATTTGTTAATTTCAAATTCTTACTATCTTTCACAGCCACCACCACACACCCCACCTCCACCCCATGCCCCCTCCATATTTCCCTACCCCTTGTTTTTCCTCGCTCCTTTCCATCTAACTACACACACACACACACACACACACACACACACCACACACACACCACACACACACACACACACACACACGCACACAAGCACACACACACACACACACACAAAGTGTGACAGAGTTGCACAATGATTCAAATAATTTCGCCCTGGTACCAAATTTTTCCCCACAAAAAAGTAACGTGACTAGCACAGCAAATACATAAATTAACCACACATGACACTAAGCTCTTTTTTGAAACACTTGCATACACAAGAGAGAGAGAAAAAAAAGCTGTTACACAAAAAAACTGGGAATAAAAACAATGCAAAGAATAAAAAAAAGTTCTAAAGTTAGAAAGGCCCTTGTTGTGACTTGGGAGAAAGCAGACCTCCGCCCTAGTCAAACTGATCCTGGATCCACTGTTTGATAT
The DNA here is from genome assembly GCA_033310375.1 of Conus canariensis. Classification (NCBI taxonomy): domain Eukaryota; kingdom Metazoa; phylum Mollusca; class Gastropoda; order Neogastropoda; family Conidae; genus Conus; species Conus canariensis. The sequence goes on from CM065724.1 coordinate 31,231,221, forward strand.
GGAAATCTCACAAGTTCATACAAATATTAGTCCTCCAATAAGCTCTTCTTTTTCATTGAGGTCCACTCATTCTCTCATGACGAACACAGAAAACTGTTGACAAATGAACTATCTCATATTTAGAAAAAAAATATTCCCTATCTTGCCATGTTACAGAAAATTTTTCAAATGTGTTTGTTCTTGGGCCATTTTCCATCATTCCACTGAGTTCAGTTAAAATCAATTAATGGTTTTTGCATCATCTCGTTGATAAATAGATAATTAAAGACGCAGGTGAAAACATAACTGCCCTGGCAGAGGAAGCACACAAAAAAAAAACCCAGAGTACCCATCCTGTGTGTGCGGCACAAAACCGTGGTAAGGACAGTCCCGAAAATGGTGTGGGTACTGTACACTCACTGTAGACGCCCAGGGCATGATATTCAACCAAGCAGAATCTGCGGCCATTTCCCCCCCCCCCCCCCCCCCCCCCCCCCCCATGGTGGGCGAGCTAGGATCAACAGACGCTCCAATGAATCCAACATCATCTATGACGTGTGAAACAGCACAACAACTGATGATGTCATACAAACTGTGGGTGGGCGGACCAATTCACACCACTACACAATGTAAACTGAGCAAAGTAACACAATGAAAAAGGAGACCAAGTTAATTGTTTGAGCCCGGACATTCGGGTTTAATCGAGTGTAAACATCACAGAGGGCCAGTGCAGTTTTAACCAGCAGTGAAATCGGTCTGGAAATGAAATTCTCTTTCTGTGTTCTTCTTCGTCAACACATAGTGTCACTTTAAACCATCACACTCTATGCAGTATTTCCAAACTGAGATTGTAACAATAAACATTCTTTTGTTGAGACTGAATAGTTATGGGCCAACAAACAAACCAAATCACTGATTCAACAAACAAACAAACAAACAAACTAAAACTGAATGTAAATACGGTAAAAGACTAGACGCTGTGTCCATGTATCACCCTCTCCCCTCTTCACATTCCACTCTTCCTTTTCCCATCCCTATCTCTCATACCCTGTTCAATCTCTGTTCAGTCACACTTAAGAATGGGATTTGCTTACCCCCTTCTTGATGCACAGCCTTCCCTTACCCTCCCCTTTGTCCTTTCTTGCTCCTTCTTGGATCTCCTCTCCATCAACCACCTTAGCAGTCCAGGGTGTTAAAGATAAAACCTTTGTCAACAACAATCTTCATGCCCTATTTGTTTAAATCGTTATATATTTTTTTGTCTTGTAAATAACACAAGACTATGTTTATGCTTTGTTGAAAAAAGTCTTGCCTTTCGTTCATTATCATATTTGTTGCTGGGATTTGCTTGTATGATTTTATGAAATTGATATTTCAAACTAAAATAAAAGAAAAAAGACCTAAAACATGTGGGTGTGAAATGGGTGGGCGGGAGGTTCATAGAAAGCAGGAGAGATAAAAGACACAAACAGAGACATACACAAACACAGACACAGACACAAACACACACACACACACACACAACATACACACATCACTTATGCACACTGAAGGGTTGAAATAGGCTGAAAGATGATGCATTAATCAAAAAGAAACAAAAGTGATTGTTGTGGACTAATGTTTATTGCTATGTTTTGTGAATGTAAATAGAAATCGAGAATAACTGTTGACAAAGTCTGTGCAGCCTTACTAATTCAGCTTTGTTTCATCAATATCAAAGAAACTCAAGTTCCAAACCCTACTACTACAAAGAACTTTCACACAAATATGCGCGTGCACGCACAAACATACACACACACACATACGCACACACATACACACACACACACACGCACACATACCACACACACACACACACACACACACACATTCCCCCTTCACACACAAACCCATGGGTTTGCAGGTAAAATGTGTCAAAGAAATATTGATTTGTTTCATGAATATGAAAGAAGCTGAAGTTCCAAGCCCTACTGCTACAAAAAAACATTCAGACAAATATGTGTGCACCGCGCGCACACACACACACACACACACACACACACACACACACACACACACACACACACACACACACACGCATTCCTCCTTCACAAGAACCCATGGATTTGCTTGCAAAATGTGTCAAAGAAATATTGATTTGTCATCAACTGGAACTGGAACCGATTCATGTGCTTTGCTTCACAAAAATGAAATTGCTGCTGATGTGCTCAATGAAAGCTTTGTGATCACTGATCTATGTCATTATTTGTAACTTTTGAATCTAATCAAAAATTTGGCAATACACACAGGCTCTTTCTCTCTCTCTTACTCACATACACATCAACACAAGTACACAGGCACAATTACAGACACAATATCACACTCATTCAGAAGTGTTCATAAGTACCAAAAAGGATGTATGCAATTGTCTCACACTCACCATGTTAATCAGTGCAAGGATGCACAACTCTGTTTAGAACTGGGGAACAGCACATGTGTGCTTCTAAGTGACAAGTATTACACACACACACACACACACACACACACACACACACACACACACACCCACTAAGAAAGAGTTGTACACTCTGCATCAACAGGCTGAGCTCGCTCTGGTTGAAATTCTGCATGCACAGCCCCTGTGAACTCGGTCTTAATACCAATGTCCTTTGCAATATTTATTTATTCGACTGACTGTTCAACACTGAAGCTTAAAAAGCTTGATCTTGACCTAATGTGGGTGTCGAATATCATGTATATTGAATTGCAGGCCACTGTGCACTTCAACTTTGACACGATACACGAACAAAATTCCCCATGCAAACACTGATCACAGCTTCACATTTATGTACAAGACGGTTCAACAAAACATACTGTATTTCTTGTCACACCCACACACAAGAAAAAAACAACAGCCACTTTACAAACCTAGCCATGTACTCTCCATGCCATACATCCCACACTCCTTAGGACTGATACAGCAGACAAGGGCTTGTTCTTTGCTAGTTGGATTGTACTCACATCATTTGCTGAATCTCTGTGGTGAACCAGTTGGTGGTGGAGAGAGCTTTGCTCATTCCCGCAGTGGCAGTGGGGATGGCCCCCCCAGAGCCGCCACCTGACACAACGGCCAGTGACTGCAGCAGCCCACTGCTGTCTCCCTTGGTGCTGCTGCTCATGGTTCCCTGACAAGACACACACACAGCAAGATCAGTCAGGTGAATTCCAGTTCCCTGAGAGCAATGCCTTTTCATAACAAACCCATGCAATCCCAGATTTCTTCTCACACACACACACACACACACACACACCACACACACACACACACACACACCCTGTTTCTGCATCAAATATCTAAGTTTTATGATTTCATGGACACAAAATACCACGTGCACGAATTAGCTTCCGACTCCAGTTTATTCATGAAAAGTCAATTTCATTCAATGCTTACACCGCAGCCAACCATAAAGGACCATATCAGGGCAGTCACTCTGTCAAAGTCAAATCTCCACACAGATGTTTAAACACACACACACCACACACACACACACACACACACACACACACCTCATTAAAACAGACGTCCTAAAAACATGCAAAAATTGTTTTACTTTTTTTTTTCTTCCATAAAATCTTAGATCAGACAAAAAATGTTTGCATATTTCAGGAACTCAGAAAACTCACATCAAGTGGGAACATCTGTCGACAAATTTTGATTCCTCACTCAACCATGCAAACTGACACAGATGTTTCAGCTAGCATGTTCTTCTTTGAAAGTGCATGACATTTGACTGAAAGGAATTAATACAAAGTGGGACTTCGTGTTTCATACCAATCAATGAGGATAAGTTTGGGAGATGGCCATACAGTCAAGGTTTTTATTTAACGATCATGCAATGGGACTTTTCCATTTCTGAATTTAATCTGAAACTTCTTTCAAGTCATGGTGGTTCTACACATGTCGAAGTCTCGTACATAACAGGTTTTCGTTTCCTTTCCGGTTTAACTTAAATGGTAATCTGAGTGCCAGTTGGTTGAACGAGACAATAAACCAAGGCCCCATGCCAAGCATCCTTAAAAGAACAAGGCACATGTTCCTGGAAAAATTCTGTTGTAAAATCCACTCTAGTAAGTCAATAAAATCAAACTTAGGCAGAAAAAAATACATGTAGATGACATCCTCCATTGATTCACATGGATTAAACACACAAAAACATGCATCTAGCAAGATTTCTTGGGGAAAAAAAAGGAAGAAAGAAAGAAAGAAAAAGAAGTACTGTCACTGACTGTTTTACAAAAATGAACATAAATGGTTGCTCACTCTCTAAATGTGTACAAAGCAGCACAAATATCAGTCTACACAAATTATATGGTACTTCTTTGCGTAGCTCCTCTGATGCCAGTTTTCCATGCAAAGATTTCTTATCCCGTTTTGTTTTGTATTTTCCCCCACTTTGAATGAAATATCAAAGCAATCTGTTTGCTAAGGATCATTGTTAGATTTCCAATTATTTGGCACACTGATTTTCTTTCCTCTTTGTTTGATTGACCAGAAACAACATTTGGGGGGAAGGTGTCAGATTTTCTGTTGGCGTGTGATTGCGGCACAATCTCCAGCTACAACAGTAACAAAATACCTGAACTTTTAATTGTCAAGTTGTTTTTTGTGAACAGAACAGAAGGAAAGCAAGAGGTGGGAAAATGCTGAACGCAAGTAATTCATCTTCCTGCTGCTTTTCTGACAATCCATTCTGCAGGGTAGTATCCAATTTCTACCACATCTTCTACTTTTTTTCCCTGTGCGCCCATAAGTTAATAACATATCTGAGAAAACCTGAAAACAGAATCCCAGCGTTGTGTTTCGACAAACGAACAACAACAAAAAAACGATTTTAACAAATTAATCCTATTTCTCTGTGCACGCACTCAGTCACAGTAATTCGAGTCTGTCTGAGGCATCACATTGACACAGCAAAATACTGAAACGCACTCTCCCTCTCTCTCTCTCTCTTGTTTCTCTCTCTTTCTTTGTCTACAAACATTGTAAGGGGTGAAGGAACTGAGTGTAAACATTTTAATGCGAGCTCTGGCAAGCGCATATGTATATGTATGTGTGTTGTGTGTGTATATACGTGGGGGGGGGGGGGGGGGGGGACAGGGGGAAGGAAATGAGTGCAAGTGTGCAACTGTGTATGGATAATAAGCATAGCGCCATATATATAGATGTACAAGCATGCATACTTGTATGCATGTGCATACATGTTTTCAGTGTGTGAAGTACAGAGCAGAAAGCATTCGATTCAATTAAACAGAAACAGAAGTGTCATCAGCTTATTTAAATTATTACTGAACGTAAAAAAAATCAGTGATCGTTGTCATATCCCTGAATACACACACACACACACAACACACATACACAACACACACACACACATGCACGCACGCACGCAGCACCACACACACACACACACACACACACACACACGCACTCAATAATCAAAACATCCAGCATCTGCATCATCTCAGAGCCCAGCTTCCCACACCAGTTCGCCTGCACTACCACAGCTTTCCTTCAGCATCAATCACAGCATCAAACACACCTAAAAGTCTGTCCCTCACATGTCCGCACACAGTAAACAAAGGCAGCAGGGTAAATGAGCCTTGGAAGACAAACACTGACTCAGACAATCAAGCGTCTGCATGCTCTATGACTGGGTGGTCCAAGCAACCCTAAATCACAGCCATTAGCAAAGTCTACAACACATCATGGACATGACTACACTTCAGCAAATATCAATGCTCAGACAAATTTACAGATCCCAAACTGATAGAACAAAATCTCCTCATCCACAATCTTCCAACGATTACTAAGTAGCAGGAAAGTGGCATATATATCTTTGTCCTAATCTTTATTTTAAGGACCAGCAGCAAAGTGGCATATACTCTTCCTAATTTTTCTTTTATGGACCAGCAGGAAAGTGGAATATCTTCTTCCTAATTTTTCTTTTACGGACCAGCAGGAAAGTGGCATATCTTCTTCCTAATTTTTCTTTTACGGACCAGCAGGAAAGTAGCATATCTTCTTCCTAATTTTTCTTTTACAGACCAGCAGGAAAGTGGCATATCTTCTTCCTAATTTTTCTTTTACGGACCAGCAGGAAAGTGGCATATCTTCTTCCTCATTTTTCTTTTACGGACCAGCAGGAAAGTGGCATATCTTCTTCCTAATTTCTATTTTAAGGACCACATAATTTTTAACTTTACAAAGATGCTACGGCTTTTCTCTGCTCTATATTTCACATTTAGTGTTGATCATCGATAATTATCATTGCCTGCCCTTGTAGTCAAATTTTTCTAAACATGAACATAAATGCTGAAATACTATGCTGCCAATCAAATGAACACAAGAAACTCCAACTGAGTAAAGTAACATGCCTCCTTAACCTACTGATCTATTTTAGGCAGAATAAGGAAAAAACAAGCAATGTTATAAATAATGGACAGAAAATCAAGTGCAGGTAAACATATTTCTTTTTTTGTTGCAACCAAAAAGACTTGATAAAGATTTTGAAAGAGGGAGGGGTGAGGAGGGCAAGGGGTGTGAAAGTTAAAACATCTGTTTTGTTTTCAAGTCCTTCCTTTTTCAAACATTTCTTGTGAAGGGTGCAACTCAAACTACAGAAAGCCTTCAACATTATATTACTGCTGTACCCACTGCCATAAAACAAGATCAATTCTTGCTAGGTCTATGAACAGCCACAGACTCCTTCTAAACATCTGTGCATTTCTCACTAATGCAAATCAGTTCATGCCTGCTACTATCCTACATGCTCTATATCAGGGCTGAAGTGTGAAAGCCTGTCAGAAACATGATTGAATTATTTAAAGGGTTCATTCTCTTTACATGGCAAGTCTCTGTGCAGTCTTGTTCAAATTTCCAAACAAACATGAACCCGATGTTTCAATCTCTTGGGCTTGGCAGATGCCGACATTGATCATGATGTTACTTTTCAGAATCAGATCAGCACACTCAGCAAAGGCACACTGGTCACACAAAACCAGTAGCATGGTCATGTGCTACAACTGCAACAGTCCATTCTCTGACTGCACACCTCTGGTCAAATTAAAGTTGGATCACTGTACCAGTGGCTGGTATTTTCGTCCATGTTTTGTCAGCTGACCTAGCAAAATACCAGTAATTACCTGAAAGCACAAATCCTTGTCAAGCTATGAAAGGACGTGTGAAGTGAAGCTCTGTCAGTGTCAAATAATCTTATTCAAGGCATTTTTAACTCCACATTATCACATTCAATGATTTCAAGGTGACCATTTCAACTTCTCCTCTGCAGCCATATGTTTCTTAGTTACGGTTAAGAAGTGCCGCAGTAGCAACGGCACAAACCTGTATACAAGACTCAGAAATGACAGGCACAGAAAAAAAAAACAGTGCTGACAGAGCCCAGAATGTAGAGCAACATAAAAACGATGACTGCTGTGTGTAAAACAATCACAATGAGTCACGGAATACTAAGACAGAAAGTTAAGAAGAAAAAAAGGCTAAAAACAAGCAGTGCATAAATATCCAACAAAATCAAGCCTTGTTGATCTAAAGTGATAATCAAATCAAACATAATGGAAATTTCAGTCTTTCTTTCCAGCTCAAAACCTGTGCAACAAAATTCAATGTTTGTTTTGTAATCAAACCTCTACAAGATGTTCACAATCTGAGTGGGAAAAACAGAATCTGGATGATTTCATACATTAGCTGCTAATAATTTCTATGACTAATCAGATTTCACAGTTCTTTCTCTGATCAAGTCATTTGCATAGGAATAAAAAAAAAAAAAAATGTAACGTGAGTAAAGGTTAAACCATTAAAGTCCCATAAGCTGAAGACCATAAGGGCAGTGAACAATGAAAGGTTCAACATGTCTGAGGCAAGGCATTGCAGAAGGTAAGTACTGCCTCCCTCCTGCTGCATTAACCTTCACTGTCCTGAATTACATGTAATTAATTTATGACCAGGTAGAGGACTTTTTTAGACCATTAAAATCTGATCCCTCGCCAGCAGACGTGGCGAAGTGGTTAGCATCGCAGGACTCCCAGCTGGGAGGTCATGGGTTCGATTCCCATCAGAGTCATGTGGGTTTTTCTGTCCCGACTGGCTCCTACCCAGAGTTGAGTTTGCTATGGGCTCAGCTGGGAAAACTGGAACCACACAGTCAAGTTTCATCGACTTAATGGATGCGTTTCTGAGAGTGTTGCTCAAATTTCCTGACCAACACTGCAGGTGTCTGTATCTCTCCAGCCTGGTTGATGCCGGGATATATTATGAAAGGGAGCATAGAGTACAGCCCTGTCATGCAGTCTCAGACCGGAATGGAAATCCGTATAATCATCTTCATTATTCTCATTCTCATCGATCAGCATGCAATAAAAAAAAGTCTCAAATTCTGTGGCCCTTCATGCCCTGCTCTCATGGTGAACTCAGTTTCGATGTCCTCTCCACGTGTGTGGCCTTGGTTTGATTCCATCAGGATCACCGGTATTAGCGAGTCCATAGGGGCTGTCGTTGGACGGACGTGATGGTGCCCTCCAGAGGGAGAACTCACTCATGCCGGCTCCGCAACTAAGCATGTTGGATCAGAACAGGCACACACTGAACACCACCGAAGTGACTCGGCAGCAGTACGGTGTCTCCTCTGGTGGGTTGCCTCTTGACGACTTGACATTGACTGCCCCCTGTGGATTGCCAGTGCCAGGGCTGCAGCGGGACCGACGGGCTGTGGCTGTGGACAGGGTGTTGGAATGAGTGGTGTGGGTGCTCTGCCACTGAGGTGGCACAGAAGACGAGACAGTTAAAAAAAAAAAAAAAAAAAAAAAAAATCTGATCCCTCAAGTGTTTTGAATTCAGAAACCATCAGTTTTGCAGGCAGATACTCCAGCTGTTGATGGGCTCATTGAAGACTTTACACATGCTCTCTTTTTTTTTCTTTTGTGGGGGGGCGGAGGGGGTGAGGAAGGGATTCAGTTAGTATCTGATGATGCTCAGCTCCTAGCATCCACTGAGAACATCACATGTGCACACTCCATAAAGCTTCTTCACCCTTTCGCTGTTAGGAATAGGGTAATCTGAAAACATGTACTCCTCTAACTTCCAAAGATAGCTAGACGGGTTTAACATCTAGGTCAGGGGAGAACTAAAAGCAGCAGAATTTGTCTAGTCTTGTTTAATTCTTCCTACTACCAAGAGGTCTTTACTTTCCCAGCCTGCTCATTCATTGTGCGAGGGAATTAATATAACAGACAGCATATCAAATCAAACAGTGGAGATGTGACCAGAAGAGGATGCAGATTAAAATCAATAGCACAACAGATTTTCACTCATATTGAGGATTTGAACCTATGACCTAATGGCTGCTAGTCCATGATGGTATCTTTTGTTCTTCACGTACAACTGCAGCTGCGCTTATCTCAGTCAATAAAAGTGGATCTTACTTCAGTCTTTCGAATATTAATAAATGCAACATGCAGTGTACTTTTGATCAGGTATATATCTCCTGTTTTTGTTTGCTCGTTTGTTTTTTTAACAGCAAATACTGTTAGCGTTTTTGTTTGCTCGTTTGTTTTTTTAAGAGCAAATACTGTTAGCTTTAACAGTTTCATTTATTTTAGAAATAAATTACTTTTTCAAAATTTAGAAAGAGAGGGCCAAGGACACAGACAAATAGAGTACAGGACTTGACGCAATGCATTTCGACCTCTTGGGTCTTCTTCAGGTGAAAACAAATAACATTTAGGACAGTGAAAACGAAGAACGAGAAACCACATATCTTCTGTTTGTCTCACGATCAAAAATCAAATCAAATTACTTTTGAACAGTAAACAAGCGGGGTATTTTTTGCTCCCATAAGAAAACCTAACACACAGTAACTTTTATTCAAGACTGGCACAACCTTTTAAACTTGAATAAAGTCGGACAAATACATAGACGAACAATCTAAAGTGGGGGAAAAAACAAGCACAGGCCAACAACTGAACTGTCTTCATAGTAATGACTTGCGGACAAATACATAGACGAACAATCTAATAGTGGGGGAAAAAACAAGCGCAGGCCAACAACTGAACTGTCTTCATAGTAATGACTTGCCAAGTCAAGTCTTACTATGAAGACAGTTCAGTTGTTGGCCTGTGCTTGTTTTTTCCCCCACTATTAGATTGTTCGTCTATGTATTTGTCCGACTTTATTCAAGTTTAAAAGGCTGTGCCAGTCTTGAATAAAAGTTACTGTGTGTTAGGTTTTCTTATGGGAGCAAAAAATACTCCACTTGTTTACTGTTTATCGTTTACTGTTCCCTGCCTCATTTCATTTCCGAAATTACTTTTGGTAATGATATCTTAAATACCAAATTTGTCGGAACCTACACAAATAAATCTTTGCTCCACTTTGGTGAAAACGGATTATTTCTAGTTCCCTCTTTTGCATGCACTATGGTTGGTTTAAGAAAAACCTAACCACAAATAGACAAAAACTGAAAACCAATTGGATGCAACAATTCTGAAGGTTATCAAAACAATTTGAGGTACCATGCCATGAAAGATTGTTAAAAACCAGTAAGAACATAAACATTCTATTTCACACTTACAAACATAATTTTACCAAGCCACAAAAGATTATAAAAAGAACAGTGAGGACATGGACATTTTATTTCCCACTCTCAAACATAATTTTAGATGGAAAAGAGAGAGGAAAGGGAGGCAAAGTTGAAATTCTTTTCATCTTGCTCCCTTTGAAAGGGATAACACTTGCTCACACTGGCTCTACAACTAAACAGTGATTGTAAACAATCAGCATCAGTAGCATGGAGCTTATTAGGTGGTGTCTATTGCTACAATGCAACCGTTGTACCACACTGTGTCAAAATTTGGTTCAGCAGCAAACTCAAACTGGCAAGTGGAAAATATGAAGACTACAAGACAGTTCATGTGTGACTGGATTATGAATGGGGAATGCCAAAGGAAGAAGCTCCTGCAACCAGTCACACAATAAGCATTAGAATGGTCACCACAGAAACTGTGAACTCTTTAACACAATTTAAATACCTCAACTGAAAGCAATCAATGAACCCAGATTCCACAACTGTCGGCATGTGCAACAACAAAAATTCATATTCAGATATTGTTCGCCAACGTGTCAAAAGAGTCCATTCCATGAATCAAAAAATGGTGAGTTGAAAACACAACCTACAACATATAAAATTCTGTGTGTGTGTCTAGGTAAAGTGCATGAGTGCTTGCATGCAAGGCAAAAAGTAGGCATACGGTATCTAAACAGAATCACACTTACAGTCATATGACTTGAAGTATTTATATATTGGTCACAAAGTGTGCTGTCTTCTTTTCTTCCTCTCAGACTAAAACCTTTGTCACCGTCAATCAGCTCATTCTTAACTCCTTCTGTTTTGCTTCCTCAGGTAACAGTATCATAGGGACAACCTGGTGGGTATAGAAAATTGCTTCCAGTCAATGGCAGTTTAGTAAACAGCACAACACACACACACACACACACACACACACACACACACCACATGCACACACACAGAGTAACACACACACTCTGGACATGGATATGCACATTCATATTGTGTACTGTGGAACACACAGACAGGACACACACTCTGGTTGATCAAAGGACCTTGTCCACAACAACATACTCCTTTCGTTATCAATTGACCATGGTTGTGAATAATGCACTATATTTGTTCCCCCCCCCCCCCCCCCCCCCCCCCCCCCCCACCTTTCTGTCTCTCTCTACAATCTCATTCAATGAGATAATGGCATGCCTAGGATCTGAAATAGCCTCTTGCCTCTTCTATTCTTGTCACTATAATGTCAGGTAGAACATTCAATAACATAACATAATAAATGATTATTTTAGTTCATATTCACTGATGGTGCACATGTATAATTTTTTTCATCATGAAGGGGAAGCAAACTTTTTTCAAATCTGTCTACTTGTGTTTTGATTTTGGTTTTAAGCAGCATTTATGGTTATTATATTCCCTTTGTGACAAGAGGTTAATAATGAATTCCAAATATTAATAACGATGTCACCTGCACTACTTGACATTAGTGACCAAAAAAGAAAAGTCCTTAGAAGAGTTCAGCTTGAAGTTAGTTTTGACAAAAGTTTTATTTTGGTTATTTCAAAGAATTAGAAAATCCTTTTGAGACTGATATATATTTAATACAAGACGACGACTTCACCTGAAAAACTGAAGCTGGCTAACTCTAAGTGTGCTTCTCTTCTACCTGTTTGGGCCTTGGACTATGGATGCCTTACCCTCTAGACAAGCCAGGCTCCACTCATACCAAACTAGCATTCCTTTCCATGTGCATGCACGCGCACACACACACACACACACACACACACACACACACACACACTAACACACACACATGCACAATAATATTGCCAATTCAAAAACTCAGACAAACAGTGGGAAAATTTTGCTTCCACTTCCACTGGTTATTGACCAGTTTGATAAATTACTTATAAGGCTTCGACGAAAAACGTAGACAAATGAATCACAAGACAAAACATGAGTTTCGACCTCTTAGGTTTTCTTCAGGCAAGATACACAACACTCAGGACAACGAAAATGAACGAGCAATCACTTATCTTCATCCTATTCAGCGTAAAACGGGCACCGAATCAAATCTGTTCACTTGTGCACTTGGAAAACTATTTTCTATACTATTACTGTGGAAGCAGAATTAGACTCCTAAAGATCTACATCAGGAAAAAGATGCAGTTTGCACTCTCTCTCACTCTACTTTTACTACTTTTAGACGCAAAAACATGTGTACAACCATCATCTTTACACCACACACATCTACATCAACACCAAGCACACATGTACCAGTTTTATGCTGTGGTTATGGTACACGATGCGTGTGGTAATGTGTATGTGTGTGCGCGCATATACATGCACACGTGTGTGTGGTGTGTGTGTGTGTGTGTGTGTGTGTGTTGTGTGGTGTGTTTATGAGGGGAAGAGGATGGGTGCATTTACTGCAGTGGTGTGTGTGTGGTGTGATTTGGCTAATATTTTACTTTGAAAACCTGAAAACAATTTAGATCAGCCACATTCAGTTCAAGAACATGTAACCTAGTGTACGATATGCTTAGGTTCATGGAACAAATTGAATCTCTCTGTAACACTCACAATAGGCTTTGTGACATTATCTTGCAGTTTAGATTAACTGTTGAAAATGACCCCTTTTAATTCACGTTCGATCTGAGGAAAAGATATGGTCAATTGAATAAGAAACCAAAATAACTGGTTAGAAATATAACAGTATGAACTTAAAAGTATGAAACTAACGTTAGTCCATGACTTCATAGCTGGTGTTATTGCTGATATTTCTTGGTTGATTTTCTGAAGCCAAACAAACCAGTGTCCCTCACTGAGTTTCAGCAGTTTTCAGTTTTGTACCTTTTGATGTAATATTTCTTTCGACTTTTGCTGGACAATGTTTGAGCAATTTCAGACTTTTGTTTCAGTTAACTTTCCAAAGTTTGGTTGACGATGTTTAAATCTTTCTATGAACTTAACTAGATCAGTCCATAACAAAACAGGTATCCACCATGGTATCAATTCTTTGCTGAATCAATCCTGCGAGCAATCAAACAATGCCACAGTGCCACTGAGCTGTCTCAGTGATCATGTATGCCACCATACAGGAAACCTGGATTGGAAGTTAATTTATCATACGCTGTGAATCCTTAATTTACTCCCAGAGGTAATGAAGACTTTTTTTTTTCCCATTTTTACACATTTACATTCCTCAAAATGTAATTCTGCCCGTTTGTTTTTTTTAACAATCTGACCCTCCTTAGCCTACGCCAGATTATAATTATGATCATGTTGATCGTTTAGTGATCTAAAATATCCCGATATTTGTGCTCTGTATTGGTTCATTGGGGTTGTTAATAGGAATCGATGATTACTTCTGGCTTGATTTGGTTGTTTTGGTTTGTTTCAGTTAAAACTGGTCTACCTATCATGTTTAAACAGCATCAGAGAGCATGTGCAGGCAATCTTGACATGATTTGCAAAAGGCGTACGCTGCTGAATTGATTTCTCGTCCTTACTTTTTCCTGTTTGGTGGAGTATAAAACTGTACGTAAGAACCGAATTGCGTGAATGATGCCGGTCTTTGATAAGTGATAAGTCGCCGTTCAGAGATGAGCTAACGGCTACGATGGAAGTTGGACTTCCAGTGAAGTTGAGTGTAAAGTTCTGTCATGTTTTACCTTTCTCTGCAAATCAGCATAAGGAACTGTGTTTCCTTGCTGTGTAAAACAAACACACGACCGTGCAATTCTGTCTGAATGCTGGGCAAATCCTTTGAAATATTAGGCCTAATATAAAATTCCATGCTGCGCCGCCATTGCAGTTGACATTTTAGCGCATGCGTACCGACCTGACCTCCAAAGCAGCGTGCTTCTTTATGACAGGGGTCTCTTCAAAGTACAAAATCACACAACTCGTCGAAAAGATTCATGAGATAACTCTGTTCACAGTGTTAGCATTTTCTTGCCAGAACTCAAATGCAAGAAGAGAACGAACACCCTTGATGGGCTAAAAACAAACAATTCGAAACAAAAAGCACATGCGATCAGGTGAAAATACACCGCTACGTCTACTTGCCGGCGTGCGGCTCAACTGAAACGCATACCCTTCTTCCGATATGTTTTGTTTTGTTTGGTTTTGGTTTTGTTAGATTAATTTGTTATGAGTTCTGACAGAAATCCTTTGAATGCAAACAAGTTATTGAGAGCTTGAAAGAAAGAGACAGAGCGGAGAGACATGCGAATAGATGGGAAATGTTCGCCCTGAACCCGTGGCGCTAACCAAACTCTTCGACCTCCTAAAATGTTTCCCCCGGACAATGAAGGCTAGCCATACTGAGATACTGTCAGTTGGTCGGAGGAGTGCAGACTCTGGTGAGAGGAAGGATGGGAGGAGAGGGAGGGGGAGATAAGGCTGTGCAGGGACAGTTTTGGAATGGGACGCGCATATCACTCGAGTTTTCAGTTCTACGTCTTTCCACTAAAAATGGGACTTGAAATCAGCGTGCCAATATGTGCGAGCGGGGTGTGTGTGTGTGTGTGTGTGTGTGTGTGTGTGTGTGTGTGTGTTGTGTTGTTGTTGTTGTTGTTGTTGTTGTTGTTGTGCTGTTTTACGTCTTTCCACATTACGTGATACATCGGGGCTGGGAGAAAGGTTAACACAACGAGTCAAAAGAATTAACTTATCTACAACTATAACACAAAAATAGAATATCCACTTAATCAAAGATTAAAAAAAAACAACAACCAAACAAAAAGAAAAATCAAACATGCAACTCTTCTGTTCTGTCTCACCACTGACTGTTATCGATTATAAGTAGTTGCCAACTGGACTTTTAGCTAAGTGCAAAAAGAAAAGATATGTTTCACTTGCTAACAGGAAAACATTTTGAATAGGCTGTACAGACGTATTTGGAATGAATTTTTTCATTAAGTTACACACAAGAATGTGATCAATTGAAATGCTATGACCACATATACAATGTATATTTTTGACACACTTTGTTTTTAAACAATCCAATTTCCATCTACAGATCAAGGAACTTATCTGACGTCTACAATAAATGTTTTGATCGTACTTACTTAACTTTTCATGCATATTTTTCATTTCATCGTGTAAACCAAAACACCCATTTTCTCTTTCTATCAAATGAAAATGAGTAAATTGTACTTTTTCTGCCAAAGTATAGCACTCTTGCACTGACATAGAGAAGTTCAAAAAATGCGAATCTGATGATCGTTTTGCTCCTCTCTTTGCTAGAACATCAACCTTTTCATTATAATATAACCCACAGTGGGAGGGCACCCAAAGAAATGTTATTTCGGTGTCTCTGACTGAGAGGAAATGTACTAAATTATTTATTTCAGTGATCATCTCAGGTCGAACTTTTAATTTAAAATTCTTCATTGCAGTAAGAACTGACTTGGAATCTACACATAAAACAACTTTAAATAAATTTTGAGGGTAATCAACAACAAACTTTAAAGCCATAATTATAGCAAATAACTCAGCCGTGAATATAGATTTGTTTTTTCCGAGATAATAAGACTTTTCTTTGTTTAGGCCTGGGATAATGTATGCTGCACCTGCATGTTCATTGATTAATGATCCATCAGTGTATATCTTCAAATGGTTGGAATAGTGATCATGCAAATGCATTTTGATATTGGATAACAATAAATTAGTATTTTCAGCCTTTGTTAAATCTGTATGCTCAATATCAAAATGTGCTCGTATTAGTTTCCAGGGAGGGACAGGAGACACAATAGATCTGTTTGCAATAGATGTTAGTTTGATATCTGAGGAATCTAAAATCGAGGAAGTATATGTTCTAAGAGTCGTTTCAGATGATATGTTTTTAGCCCTTTTGGGAAAATCAGTGTCCGATTTAATATTTATTTCAGGGCCTAAATTATTGTCTATAGAAGAACTTCTTATAACAAATTTGGTGCATGCAAGATTCCTATATTTTTCCAGTGATAATATCCCAGCAGCACTGTATGCTTTTGTACAAGAGGCATGGGCTGGTAGCTCCATGGCTAACTTATATGCTTTGGAATCAATACTTTGAAGTTTTTTCAGTAAGTATTTGGGTGCACTGAAGAACACCTCTTGTGCATACGTTAATTTTGATCTAACCAGTGCGGTAGAAAGGTGCAAAAGAGTAATTGTGTCCTGAGCCCAAACATGCTTGCTAATAATCTTTAATAGATTTAAGGTTTTTCGTGCTTTTGTTAGAATATGCTCTTATGAAAATTCCATGACAACTTTGATGTTAAATTTACTCCAAGGAATTTCACCATTTTTGTATATTTAATGGGTATGCCGTTGACTTGAAATAAAGGCATATTAACTGGATCAGATCCAGTATTAAATAACATCATGTGTGTTTTTTCAGTTGATATTTGCAAACCATTTTCAGTCATGTAAGCAGAAAGGGTATTTAATTCTTTTTTATATAACTTTTTGATATAGTTTTGTGATCTGACAGGTGTACATTTTTTTAATGTCACTTTCATCCATATGCGTATGTCATCTGCATATTGGACTAGTTCTATGTTCTTAGTAATTTTTGTGGGTAAATCGTACATCAGAATATTAAAAAGTACAGGGGCAATAACAGACCCCTGAGGAATGCCCATGTGTAATTTTCTTCTTGTAGAGTAAGAGTTCCCTACCTTTGTTCTAATATATCTATTTTCTAAGAAGTCTTTAAGAAAATCATAAATGTTTCCTGATAATCCGATCTCTTTAAGTTTATAAAGCAAACGAGAGTGCCATACTTGATCATAAGCTTTAGTGATATCAAAAAAGGTTGCTAGTAAGCATTTTCTCCTGGAAAACTGATATTTAGTTTGAGTGATAAGTTTGACCAAATGTTCAATAGCACTTCTACCCTTTCGAAAACCTGTTTGGTTTGATGGGATAACTTTGTTCTTTTCACAAAAGTAGTTCAGTCTATTTAAAACAATTGTTTCATAAAGTTTACAGACATGAGAAGTTAATGAAATAGGTCTGTAACTATCTATACTTTCTTTCAGTTTACCTTCCTTGTGAATCGGTACTACTACTGATTCTTTCCATATTTGTGGCAAATGACCTGAGCTCCAGCATTTTTCAAATATTCTAAGTAAAATGCTTATCCATTTGTCTGGAAAATGTTTAATCATTTCATTAGAAATGGCGTCAATCCCAACAGCTGTTTTTTTTGTTTGGGAGAGAATCTATGGCATCTTTCACCTCTTGTAATATAATTGGGGCGTTTATGTCGCTTGTGTCATTATCAGACACATCATTAAAGACATGGGTAGATTCTTTATCCTCTCTGAATTTTCTTTGGTTTTCAGACAACTCATCTAACCTGCTCACTTTAGCAAACTGGTCGACAAACGCTTCTGCTTTGTCTGTGGATGATGGTAACTTGTTATTGTCAAGAATGATAGGATATTCTGGGAGTTTGATGCCATTTTTTATCGTTTTTATCTCTTTCCATACCATTCTACTATCTTTATGATCGAGTGTGTTTCTTTTGCAAAAATTATCCCATGTGTGTGTGTGTGTGTGTGTGTGTGTGTGTGTGTGTGTGTGTGTGTGTGTGTGTGTGTGTGACAGACAGACAGACAGACAGACAGACGAAGACAGACAGACAGACAGAGCAGACAGACAGAAGCAGATGTCATTCAAGGATGCCTGGAGGCCGAGGCAAAGTCTTCATAGTAGGCCCTACAGTACGCTAACCTAGCTTGTCACACACATATCACCGTTCAGTATCATTGCATGTTATTCATATCGACCAGTCAACACAACACTATAATTCGACTGCCGATAAGAAGCGGGCTACTTCTCAATCCGCAGTAACGATGACGTGTTGAGTAGGCAAGGATGAGAAATTAGGTAAGAGTGAGAGAGACAGAGAGAGACACACACACACACAGGGATAAGGGGAGAGGGTAGGGGAGAGAACGGGTGTGTGCGTAAGAGAGAGAGAGAGAGAGAGAGAGAGAGAGAGAGAGAGAGGAGAGAGAGAAAAGAAGGGGAGAGAGAGCACTAATAAGAAATTGCACGGTTCAGCGGTTGTATGGATAAAAGTAAGGAAAAAAACAATACTGTCTCATCAGTTTGCCCCACGTATACCAGCTTACATTATCCTCAGCTGGAAAGGGTATTTGAAATGTTAATGTTTACTGGATAATAATAAACGTAAAAGAAAAAAAAAAACCTATGCTGCCAATCGAAAAAAAAAAATAAAAATACGGACAAACACGACGCGTTTCGACCTCTTTGGTCTTCTTCAGGCAAGATTCAAGACGACGGAAACCAAGTTCGAACAGACAGTCACTTATCTCCTCAAACTGGGCGCAAAATGGATTGGCGTCGTGTTTGTCTTATAATTTGTTTGTTTCTTTCGTTTGGCGGAAGACTGATTTTTCTTTTAAGTTTGTTTCCATTTCTGCCTGCAGCCACCCTACTTTAAAACTAACTGGTTGATGATAATCTTTTTAACATATAAAAGAAAACCATTTTTGAATTTCTTCAACACAAAAAGGCAGACATAGGAGAATCACGTTTTCTTTCTTTCCTTTTTTTTTTTGTTGGGAATTGTGAGTCAGCTGCACACTCAGTTACTCCATTCGGATGTTTCATGAGAAAGACGGTCATTTAACCATCTGTTGACAGTTTCCGTTGTACGTTCAGCCTCTTCATTCTCAACAAATTTCTTACCACTGTCTTGAAAGGAGGGCATTTTTGGGAAAGTGGACGAGATGGTTAGGGCTGTGCGGCTAACCTAAACTGTAAGCTAGAGGGCAGTCTGTTTAGAGTGGAGGAGGGAAAGAGGGGGGGGGGGGGGGGGGGGGGGGGGTAGTATGAATCTGCCAAAAGGCTGTTCCACTACGGAGAGTTTGGGCTGTGCGCCTTGACAGTACTGACTAGTTCAGATCTACCTACATCCCACCACTCTACTCTGGTCTATATTCCACACAGGTCTTTGCCCCCACTCCATCCCCACCCCCACCTCCCTGCCCCCATCTTTAGGGCCGGCTTAGCCTCCCATCCCCCATCCCCAGTCACAGTTAAAGATCATGCGATTCCAAATGAATTACCTCACCCACATCAAGGATCGAAGTCAAACGACACGTTCTGAATCACCAAGACCTGTTCTGGGTCACTTTACCTAAACCCTAGATCTGGATTCTGCGGCATGTACTGGGTGATTTAATCATTAGTATCATCCTGTGTCACCACGATTTGTTTCTGGTCATCCCACCTTTAATCTCAATCTGGGTCAAAATATTCCATTTTAAGGTCAGTTGACCTTTTGACTTTACTTTCGGGTCGCTGCATCCAATTACGAGTCAAGCGACCTTTAAGCGTTTCTCACCAAGACATATGTAAGCCAGTCATTTCTAGTCTCAGTCTTGGCCGCAGTATCCATTTTGTGTCGTTTGATTCTTGGTAAGTGGAATTAGTGTGACCCATTCTGGATCGATCAACACTTCACTTTCGGTCACTTTGACCCCATCTGTGTCACCCACGCTGTTATAACCTAAATTTAGGTCAGCTGTTTCATGACTGCAGAACTCACCGGCGAAAGACACCACCATAGAGGCACTGCCGTGTGCATCCCACAGTCTCATTCGTACATGTTCTGCTGGCAGGTGGACAGACGCTGGGTACATATTTTTTTCGCCAAGAGAGATAATGTCAACAGATCCTGTGCATACTTTTTTTTTTCGCCAAGGGAGATAATGTTGTTGGACTGGGGTAGGGCTTTCTTGTGTTCTCGTTACACTCTTGAATGGTATTGGACCTTCCGTTGATCTACAACTGATGCATGGATCTACAGTGAAAAAAATGGCCATAATCTTATCAATAATCTGAACAGACTCCGGATTTTTTTGTTTGTTTTTGTTGTTGTTGTTGTTGTTGTTGTTGTTGTTGCCAAGACTGAGGCAGCCATTCCTTGTGTATCCATTAAACTCGTTGAATGATTTTGGACTTTCCACTTCATCTACATCCGATCCACGGGTCCACCCTGGAATCTATTGTGTGCGTTCCAAAACTGCATTTCACCTTTTGATGAAGTTTATTTGAAGTATGTCCAACTACAGCTTTTGTGTTTGTGTGTGTGCTTTTTTGTGTTGTGTTTCTGAAGAAAAAAAAAAAAACAACAACAAATAGATGCAGGTACAAAATAACACCCCCCAGGCAAAGCTTGGTTAAAGTATGTTCTGCTAAATTTTTGCGTTTGTGTTTTGTTTTGTGTTTATATGAACAAAGAGACAAATAAGTGCAGGTAAAAAAAATCCCCGGGCAAAGTTTGGCTGAAGTGTGTCCAGCTACAGTTTGTGTGGGGAGGTGGGGGTGGGGGGGGGGGGGGGCGAGGGGGTGTGTCTGAGAAACCAGTAAACAAATGAATGCAAATCAAAACATCTTCTAGACTGAGGTCATTCTCTCTCTCTCTCTCTCTCTCTCTCTCTCTCTCTCTCTAGTTCCTACCTATACGGAGACTGAAATGTTAAATATTGAAATATATTGATATTTAAACCAGAAATGCATGATTCTGTTGTTAATACAAAAGTTTCACTGTAAGCCGATTATATCAGTTAATACTGAATAACTGGAGCGGGTTTTGATCAAACCATACGAACAGTGATATCCAGTTTAAAATGATCAACGAATTCCAATCAAATGTAACAGTTGTACAAAATCTACATCATTGTATTTTACATATTTCATTGGATGAAGACAACAACTAATCTGCTATGAAAATCAGCATGAACAAATATGATGATTTCACAGAATCAGGGAAAATAGGCGTCGGTAAAATTTACTTTCGGTCATAAACTTTGCGTTACGTTTATTGGCTTGCTGAGGCGAGTCTAATATTTGCAAATTAAAAACTTTTAAAACGTGTTAAACATAGGCTTCTTGGGAATAGTATTGATAGATTTTATTTTTTTTCCTTGCAAAGATTATGTTTGTTTGTGTGATTATTAGCAATGGTGGGTGAAACTTATGGCAAGAAAAGTGATAGAGTGCAGTGTTGTTGCAAACGAACCAAAATACGAATAAACACGGAAAAGACATGTAACTTGGAATTGTATGTTAAATATGAATGCGTGAAATGATTTTCGCAAACCGTTGCTCTGCATGGTTCAACAGGTCTTCGATGCAACACACACACACACACACACACACACACACACACACACACACACACACAACGCGCGCGACACACACACACACACACCCACACACACACACACACATTCATGCATATGCATACACGCACATCATGCACACACACATGCGCTCGCACACACACATGAGCCCGTGCCCACACATCCATACACACACATGTGTATATTCACTACACACACATGCAATGATTTAAAAAAAAGGCACAACCAATGTTAGGTGGGCATTCAAGGTCTGACCAGAGCGTTGGGCTGATTAATGCGTAGGTCAGACATCTGCAAAGTCGTAGCCACGAGAACCTCTTCTTAAGTTCTCTCATCTGTTATATTAACTGATTTACCCAACAGCTTAAAATTATGCGCAGTGTGGTCTCAAAACCTAGCGGATGTAGTGTAGCGTATATGGACTAGTCCGCACGCAGTGACGCCTCCTTGATGAAACTGAAACTGAAACCGATGCAACTGATCTGCTGGTTTGACTGAATTTCCCGGTGGCTCTGTTAAATCAACATGACATTGAACATGTTATGATTGAAGTAGCAGACACTAAAGTGTCATCTCGCACTGATACGAAACTGTATTTCGATTGGCCGGTACTAACAAAAGTCTATTCCAAATGGCTAAAAAAATTGAAAGAGAATGATGTTTCTCTGGCAGACGACAGTACCATTATGTCAATCCATTCGTCATTTCTATCTCATTTTGGAGTTTCATGGAAAGAAAGGAATTTGTTTGTCGCCTTCTGAACTATGCAGTCGAGAATGGCACGACAGGACCCCCAGGTATGTTGAAATCAAGCACGAGCAAAAAGTCGGTGTTCTGCGAATTGAAGTAATTTTCCCATACGCGCGTCTGCCCACGGCTGTCCACGACTCTGGATACGCAGTGGAACCCGAGTGTTTCCTATACCACTGTCAAAGTATAGAATAAATCGTTTTCCATTTTTTTTCT
This sequence comes from Conus canariensis, assembly GCA_033310375.1. Classification (NCBI taxonomy): domain Eukaryota; kingdom Metazoa; phylum Mollusca; class Gastropoda; order Neogastropoda; family Conidae; genus Conus; species Conus canariensis. The sequence continues at coordinate 31,253,968 of CM065724.1, forward strand.
ATGAAAATGACTGCTGAAATAGAAGTAGGAAAAAAAGAAAAGAAAAAAAAAAGAAAAAGAAAAAAAAGGAAAGAGCCTTGACCTACACTGTAAAGGTCTCAAAGATAATGCTTTCCCACCATAAAGTCCATATATTGAGAACATGTTGACAAATCTTATTCACTGTGCTTAAGAAAAAAATTGTTCAATATTTCATATACTTGATTTGGACATCCAGTCTACTTGCGATTTTATTTCTTTTGTTTATCGGTCTATCTCAATCATTCTTTCTTCCATTACTTTATAGCTAGCCTCATTGCAACACTCCTGCTGAGAGCATAGCAATTAGTTCCATGCTGTGTTTATTATAAAAGGTGTTTGTAACCGTTTCGCAGTTTGAGTGAGTGGAGTGAGAGAGAGAGAGAGAGTATTTACAAGGGAAAAAAGTCATACCGCATGCCTACAGTAATACATTAGGAAAGATAATAGATGAATGAAGTATAATCACATCATACATTCATATAGTTATTATGTTTTCTCCCCCATTCCTCCTACCACCCTCCCAGCCCCTCCCTGCCAGTTTACCAGTGCAATAGTAGAGTATGAATAGCAGCAGCAACAGTAATAGTAGCAGTATAGTAGTACTAGTAGTGGTAGTAGTAGTAGAAGGCTTAGTAGTAAAGTGGTAGCAGTAGTAGTAGTAGACGGCTTAGTAGTAGTGGTAGAAGGCTTAGAAGTAGTAGTAAACGGCATAGTAGTAGTAGGCTACTGGTAGCAGTAGCAGCAGCAGTAGTAGAAGGCTTAGTTGTATAACAGTAGTAGCAATAGCAGACGACTTAGTGGTAATATTAGTAGGCCTAGTAGAAGCAGACGGTTAGAAGTAAGAGTAGTGGTGTACGTCTAAGTAGAAGTAGCAGTAGCAGCAGCAGTAGTAGTAGTTGTAGTAGTAGTAGTAGAAATAGTAATAGTAGTAGTAGAAACAGCAGCAGCAGCAGCAGCGATAATATGCAATGAAAGTAGCACCTACTACAAGGAGGCACCCTCTGCACGCTTAAAGCACAACTGGACACTATATTCCGTCTGGAACATCACTGTTTCAGTTGGTTGCAGACAGGTTTAGCTTCGGCATTCCATCAGCGTTGAACCGAACGAGTTCATAGTAGCTATGAGAAAATGACCGTGTTAACAATATGGACACACTGGGTGAAGATCCTCTCCTGCTTGGGGGTTATTTTGATAATTCTCTCTCTCTCTCTCTCTCTCTCTCTCTCTCTCTCTCTCTGACTCCTCCTCTCTCATCTCCTACACACACACACACACACACACACTCACACTCACACACACACATCAGTAGAGAGAAGGGGGTGAGGGGAGGGGGAAAGCAAGAAGGAGAGAGAGGGAGGGAGACGGAGATAGAGGGGTTAGCTAAAGAGAGAGAGAGAGAGAGAGAGAGAAGTCTTAGTACCCATAGATTTTAGGCCTCGGCCAGGTACAACAATCTGTCGTTGTCATGCACACGTCATGAATACTTATCATGCGTACCAGAGAGAGAGAGAGAGAGAGAGAGAGAGAGAGTTTCAGTTTCACCAAGGCGTCCCTGCGTGCAGACTTGTCCATATACGCTACACCAGTTCTGCGAAGACACAATACCACAGTGCACAGGGTTTACTGCTAGATGTAGATGGCTGAATAAATGAGTAACTAACGGGAAGACAGTACCACAGTGCACAGGGTTTACTGCTAGATCTAGATGGCTGAATAAATGAGTAACTAACGGGAAGACAATACCACAGTGCACAGGGTTTACTGCTAGATCTAGATGGCTGAATAAATGAGTAACTAACGGGAAGACAATACCACAGTGCACAGGGTTTACTGCTAGATCTAGATGGCTGAATAAATGAGTAACTAACGGGAAGAGAATTGGAGAGGACTCATGGTGAGATTTAGCTGTCCGGACCTGCGCATCAACCAAACGAGAGAGAGAGAGAGAGAGAGAGGAGAGGGGAGAGAGAGAGAGAGAGAGAAGGATGGGTTGGAGAGAGAGAGAGCGAGGGAGACAGACGGACAGACAGACAGAAACACACACACACACACACACACACACACACACACACACACACACACACACACACACACACAGAGAATCAAAGATGGGGTTGAAGAGAGAGAGAGAGAAGAGAGAGAGAGGGGGGGGAGAGAGAGGAGAAGAGAGGAATGAGAGGATAGGTTGAGAGAGAGAGAGAGGGGGAGAGAGAGAGAGAGAGAGAGAGAGAGAGAACCGGCAATAAAATGAATCTGTCAGAGTTCTGTCCATCACTCTCTTCACCAGCCCCAGACACACACTCCACCGCATCTCACTGGCCTCCTCCGCAGCAGCCAGGCTGAGGAACAGAACAGCTCTGTTGGCGCTATTGACCCTACCGGTGATACATCTTCCCAGGCCCAGACCCCTCCCCCCATATTTCTGCGCACCATACACCCTCCCCACACTCCTCTCCTTCCTCCAACTGCGCACATCCCTCCTACCTCCCCACCTTACCACCTCCACCCCCTCATCAACCAACCTTAGCAAGGACCGGATCTACACCACGACCGCAACACGACCACCGCTGCAACCTCTGCCCTAGTGATGGTGGTGGTGTCATCCACAACACACACACACACACACACACACACACACACACACACACACACACACACACACACACCGAGTGCCGGAAAGGGGGCGGTACCGCCCGCCGGAGAGGCCGGCAGTTGCACGGCATGCATGCAGTAAGTAAGCCAGCCAGGGGCAAGCCAAAAGGCAAGCCCGGAACGGACAGTGACGAAGCGACGCCGACGGGCGGCTGTTGTTGTGCGGGCGCCGATGTTCATGATAGATGAAGAAGATGAGCTCAGGAGAGGCTCGGGCGAGCGGGAAGGAGGAGATGGGAGATCATGATAGGACAGGGAGGGAGGAGGGGAGGTGGGTGGGAGAGAGAGAGAGGAAGGGTTGTGGGCAGGAGAGAAGGGACGGGCGGTGGTGGTGGTAGTGATGGTGATGGTGGTGGTGGTGGTGGTGGTGGCGGCCGCTGCGGTGTGTGGCTATGGTGGTGTCGAGCGAAGAAGGAAGGTCTCTGCGGTGCCAGCGGCGAACGGCGGTGGCCACGGGGTCTGCGGCTGAGAAAGGGTAGGCGGGGTAAGATGACAGCTATCAGAACCCCCTGGGGTGCCGGAGAGACGACACCGCTGGCACCACCGCGACACCCGGCGGCCTGTATGGATGTAGGTAGACGTGTAGTCATCATCTGTTGGGTCTATTACACCTGTGCGCGTCGGACTTTTTTTTTTTTTTGTATTGTGCTGTACTATAGTGTATTGTATCGTAATGTATTGCATTGTTTTGTGCTTATTGAATTCGTCGCTTCGTATTGTGTTGCGCGGTTTGTTTGTTTGTTTTGTTTGTTTTACACTGTTTTGCGTTGCACTGTATCGTCTTGCATTGATTTGCACTGTTTTTGTATTGTGCTGTAGGACTATTGATATTGTGCTCTTTTGCGGTTCTGTACTGATGTCTTATACCGTATTGAATTAAAGTGCATCGTAATGTATTGTACTGTCCTGTATTGTACTGTATTGCATAGTACTGTATAGAATTGCATTGCATAGTATTTATTCCGTTGTGTAGTTCTATATTGCATTGTGTTGCATTGCATTATTTCATGTCGGAAACAGACCTCTGTGCGTGAAAGTCGGGCTGCTCTCGACTCCACTCAGATGTGAAAGGCGGCGTGAGGAGAGGAGGGGGGGGGGGGGGGGGGGGGGGGTGTGGGCGTGAAGGGAGTGGGAAGAGAAGAGGGCATCGCCAAAGTACCATGTCATGCGTAATTCCGCCCCCCCCCCCCCCCCCCCCCCCCCCCCCCACTATCTCTCTCCATGCAAATGGTTTTACTTTACTGCCCTCGTGCACATTACTACAAAATTTTGCCACCAGGGACACACACAACTCTTTTGCTGCCGTGCATTCTTTTACGTGCGGTATAAAGTGAATCCTGTATACTAGTTCGCAGTTTATCGACTCATCCGGAAGACTTGCACACCGACTCCCATGTAAGGTGTAACAGAAAAAAAAAACGGAAAAGAAAGAAACAATTGAAAGCCGTTTCCTAGCAGATTCGGATCACCGACCCGAGATTCTTTCGCTTCGCGAGTGTATTATCCATTAATCCTCTTGTCCATTTGCCTGTGTGTGTGTGTGTGTGTGTGTGTGTGTGTGTGTGTGTGTGTGTGTGTGTGTGTGTGTGTGTGTATGTGTGTGTGTGTGTGTGTGTGTGTGTGTGTGTGTGTAATGGGGGGGGGGGGGGAGAGAGAGAGAGAGAGAGAGAGAGAGAGAGTTTAGGGGGATGACTAGGGAGTAGAGATGGGGAGGGGGGGGGGGGGGGTGGAGGATTGATGCTTCGTGCTTCATTTGTCATTGCCGTTGATCATTTGGTGCGTACCTTACCAGTGTTTGTGGCAAAATATACTGAAGCAGATAACCCACGAAAAAAAAACATTCGGGAAACTTGATTCAAAATTTCTTTTAAAAATCGGCGCGTGTTCGTTTTTAAATTCGCACCTTTATTATCTGTCTCTGTTTGGAGTTTTATCAGTACTTTCTATACTTATTTAATACAACACTATGAAGGTTTTCGTTGAACAGGGAATTTCCCTATAGTAAAGAAGAGAGACCGAGTATAACACAGATTTGGGGTGTTCGTTCAGAATTGCTTGGTTTGTGCCGAAGAGCGGGTGGCAAACTGATCCTTTCGCCGAAAGTAAGGTGATTGATGATGAATTCACATTTCAGGCAAGAAGACTTATGTGTGTTGTTTGAAGTCAGTGCTAGTGTGACGATCTTCTTCTCTTCTTCATCATACTCCTCTTTCTTCTTCTGTTCTTCTGTTTTATTGTCCTTTTTCATTAAAAAAAAAGAGCCTTTTTCGAGAGGATGGGAGGGGGAAAGATGGAGGGTGAGAAGGGTTGGGGAGGAATGGAGGATGGATACAGTACACATCATCAAAATTGCTCTGTACAAAATCAAGTCATGTGATTTTAGCAGGCAGAAAGGGAGTTTTAGTGGCAATGAATTCGAGAAAGCCTGTCTGCTATTAAGAAAACTGGAAAAGGGGTGTATTGCAGGAGTGTGTGTATGCACTGAAAACTTGATTGATGTGAGTGAGTGAGTGAGTGAGTGTGTGTGTGTGTGTGTGTGTGTGTGTGTGTGTGTGTGTGTGTGTGTGTGTGTGTGTGTGTGTGTTTAAAGATAGAATACATAGCAAATTCCCTCGGAAATCCTTTAAAATTCTCTCTCTCTCTCTCTCTCTCTCTCTCTCTCTCTCTCTCTCTCTCTCTCTCTCTCTCTCTCTCTCTCTCTCTGTCCGTGTGTGTATTGGTTATTGATGCAAAGAATTATGATATTTGTTCTTACAATGGGATCTGCAAAATACAGTTTACATGGTTTCAGGCCTGCCTGGATTCTCTGTCTGTCTGTCTGTCTGTCTGTCTGTCTGTCTGTCTCTCCATATGAGTGTATGCGTGCGCATGTGTGTGTGTGTGGGTGTGTGGGTGTGTGGTGATAATTAGTTAAACTGATTGTGATACACTTCCAGTGTTTATTAGAACATCATCA
>CM065724.1:31262099-31279599 GCA_033310375.1 Conus canariensis
GTCTGTCTGTCTCTGTCCGCCTGCCTGCCTGTCTGCATGTCTGTCGGTCTATCTGTCTGTCTGTCTCTTTCCTATCACAGGGTCATCATCAGTTAATATATGACTCTGATGACTGATGTTTCGTGTTTCTCAAACTCGCAGAACTCTTATTTCAGGTTGCAGAGTCTTTAACCATTTGAGTCCTACTGACCACTTTGTTCATTGATAAATGATGGTATGGAAGACAGTATAAATGATGGTATGTGGAAGACAGCATAGTCTGCCAGTTTATCAAGTGACCAAACTGACATTATTGGGTTGTCAGAAGAGTGTTTGACCCATACCTTGCATAAAACCGGACTGTGTTGTTATCTCTCTCTCTCTCTCTCTCTCTCTCTCTCTCTCTCTCTCTCTCTCTCTCTCTCTCTCTTTCCGTGCCATGGTCCTGTCTTTCTTGTTTCTATCATTTTACAGATTGCTTCTTCTCTAGCAGAGGCATGTCTTTATCATAAACAGTAGATGGCGGTCATACTTTTAGAGACGGCATCGTTTGTTCATGCAATATTGCTGAAAAAAGATATTTTAACTTTCTAAGAATGGTAATTTTAAAACCTGTGTGTCGTTAGATCAGAGGTTTAAATTATTCGTATTTTGTACAATAATTTACCATGTAAAGTACTACATATGGCATAGTGTGGCGAACGTAGTATCTTACAAACTGTGTAACCACGATGGTCAAATGATACAAAGAAAAAGGATGGGCGGTGGTAGTGAAACACCCATAGCCTAATGGACGTAAAGGGCAGAGAACTTTTAGGGGGGTCGCCGTAACTAGTGCAAAGGATAATGAAAGATGGAGCCCATCTCTTTCTTTCCGCCGCCTTAACCTTCTCTGAACTGAATCAGGTGTCCGTTTACAAGCGGGTGGACAGAGAGGTTTGCAAGCGGTAAAAAGCCACCTCCACTGGTGGTTCGAACTCGCGATCATTCGGCCCAAAGCTGAATGTTCTAACCATTCGATCACGGGTAAAATGATACTAAACTTACTGCTTGATGCTAAACTCACTGCATGATCAATCCTTTTGTCTTGATTGGAAAGAAAAGACCACCACAAAGGAAAGGATTGGAGTGCGGGGGGGGAGGGGGGGGGGGGGGCTAAATGACTGTTGCATCCTAGTATGGGGGATGGGAGAGACAGAATGGGCAGTCAGACTATCTTGTCCTCTTTCCCATGGGTCAGTCTGTGTTCCTTCAAGGGAAACAATGCCGCTCTGAAGTGTACATTAGGCAGTGTTACTCTCATTTAAACCTGTCATCTCTGATCTTTTTTTTTTTTTAATACAGTTTGGAAGCCAACGGGGTAATTTGCGTGTGTTCATCTTATGCGTGTTTATACCCAGAACAAGGTTCAGACACTACACATCTGTACGTGAGTTGATGAGGGGGATCGGGAAACTATCCCTCCTTCACCCACCCGGCATTTGGGGCACTTGAACCCTGGAATCTAACGTTGCAATTCTATAGCTCTTATCTCCGCTATCCTCACTGATCACGATTAAATCCAAAGACTCTGAAATTCCATAACTCGATACGCCCTGCTTTCATAGTAATATCAGTTCCAAGTTCCTGTCCAGGTCCATACTGATAGTGATTTCTGTGTCGGCAAGTGAATCTTCAGCTGTAACGTCAACTCAGTTTTGCAGTCCGCCTCTGAGACGTGCAGGAAGCCAAAGCGATGCAGAAGACAAATTTTCAGGAGAAGATGCAAACTTTAATGAACATGAGTCCGACGCGCCTGTTGAACATCCGGTAGCAGGGCCAAACATCAAGCTGTGACAAAGGACGGGACAGGAGCCAGTCACCTCACAGATCGTGAGAACGAAGTGGAGGGCTGGATGGGACACACCCTCAGAAAACCAGCACCATCCAACACCACTCATCAGGCCTCGACCTGGCACCCGTTAGGGAGGAGGAAGAAAGGATGACCCGGAAATAGCTGAAGATAAGGCTATGAGGCAGTCTGCGCACTGTCCTCTTTTTGCGCGCCTGTCAACTCTTGTAATGTTGCATTAAAAAAAAAAAAAAAGGGCTATGAGGCAGGGTTAAGAAGGGAAGCAACTGGACAGAAGCAGGAAGGACAGCTCAGTGTTATGTTCATTAGGTAGTCGTCGCTGATACCGATGTTCTCATGGGAAGCGAAGGGTTCAAGTCATTTCATAGGGATTGTCGTTACATACACTTCGATGTGGTTTCCACAGGAGGACGCTGGCTCCGCGACTCTGGAATTATTGTCGTCCGTAGTGGGTGTAGTAGATGATGTCCTGCGTATATTGAATCAAAACAGGCACCAATGAACATCACCGAGGTGACTCGGCCGTAGTGCAGGATCCCATCAGGCTTGTTCATGTGGCTTCATTCTGACGGCTTCTTATGGGGGCTGTGACATGATATCCTGAGTGTGTGGGAAGACTAGAATGAGAGGCGTGTATGCACTCTTCCTGATCTACACCAGTATTGGCACCCAACCCTCTGATGTGTTTTACTGTCTTACGTACGATTGACTGTAGTATGTGTGAGGGGAAATTCTCAGAGACCTCTTGACATTTAGAATGAACAACTGATGGATATTAAACTCCAGTTCACATGGAGCAAGTAAGCCGTTCTGCGAAACCCTTCCATATTTCAAATGTTTAAGAAGTGCACCGCATTAAATGGAAAGACAACTACAAAAAAGGCATTAGAAGACGTGTCCTCAGTTTAAAGGGCCATTGTGGCCAGATCTGAGAGTAAAATTGCTTGCTGTCTCGCTGGGAACGAGGTTTGATCTTTTCTGTAATGTAGAAAGAAATCTAAACCTAAGGATAATCTACGGGGTGACGAGGGTGATTTTCATTGTTAAGAAAATTGTCTTTTCTGTAATGTAGAAAGAAATCTAAACCTAAGGATAATCTACGGGGTGACGAGGGTGATTTTCATTGTTAAGAAAATTGTTTTCTTGCCAAGACAATTTGAGTTGAAAATAACGTTGAATGACATACGGAACTTTGTTCAATACGTATAATTACTGGAAATTATGGGTAAGAATTTATTTTCACTACAGACAGTGATGAACCTAACATTCAAACATTTTTTTCTTGCTCAGTTAACACTGAATGAATGTTATTATGCTTATGCCACTTGACAGCTCGGTAAAGTTAGACAAGAATTTGGTAGAGCAGAAGAAAACGTCCGTGGAATGTTGACCCTTCTTTTCTTTTTCATTGTAGACATTGTTATAGCTAACTGCAACTATACATATATGAGCGACTTCAGAATGCACCCGACTTAGATCTTAACATTAAAAAAATCTTGGAATTCGGAACAGTTTGAATTTTGAGTTTTATGGACATTTAAAATCATATAACTAGCCCCTTTCGATACCGACTGCTGGGAAATTTCTTCATTTCATAGCACTAGTTGATTTGACAGTCCCTTTTCTTTGGTACTCGTCACATCCACTTACCCTGAAACGGCTATGGGACTCTGGTTAGGCTTTGACAGGCCTAGTAAGCCGGAAGTGGATGATCAGCTGCTCAAGAAAATACAAGGAGAAAGAAATGGGACGGATCAAGACAGAAAAGGGAATGGAACTGGGAAACACAAATCAAATCAAACAGTGAAATGCCGAAAAGGTCAGGCGGAAATATTGGTACATGGAATGCTTGTGGAATCAGAAACAAAGAGCCAGAATTTCTGGAAGACGTACTGAAACATAACATATGGTGGGAATCTCATACCGCAGAAAGAAAGGACAAGGAGCAAAAGAAATTGATGCTTACTTTGTCATCACATTGACAGGAGTAGAGATGCAGTAGACAACAGTGCATGGAACGGCCTTACCTTAAATCCAGGCATAGCAAAGAATCTCTTGGACACAGAATGCGCATCAGAGACAATCATCAAAATCCGAATCAGAGAAAGGAAGAAGGTGTCAAACTACATTCAGACATATGCCCCATGCATTGACACCCACTCAAAAGAAGAGAAGGGTAAATTCTATGACATGCTTCGCAGAAGTACTTGACAAAGTCCCAGACAGCGAAGATCTGTTTGCTCTGAGCGACTTCACTGGCAGAACGAGAAAAAGACGGACATTCTTGGAGCCGTATCTCGATCCATACTGTGACACAGCTACAAAGGGCAACAACAACGGAGAGCATCTTTAAGACTGCACGCAAAGTACTGTTCATCAACAACACTTTCGTTCAACGTAGAGCGAGTCATTCCTACACATGGTACAAGTGGGATGACTTAACAACGAAATTCCAAATTGACTTCATATTGACGAGACAGGCAACAAGGCCTAGAGTCGGAGATCCAAAGGACCAGTGCAGGGCTGGTACCGATCACAAACCTGTTTTCCTCTCTTTAACGCCTGACAGGCAAAAATATGCAGTCTGAAAGAGGAAGTCAGAACAGCAGATCAATCTGAGGATGTTGCTGCGTGAAGAGATCAGGAGGAAGGTACAGAAAAAGTATGGGAAAAGCTGTAAAACATCAACACACGCGCTACGAGTGTTCACGAGGTCCAAACAACATTCAAAACAGCACTCAAGGAGACCCTGTGAAAGAACAGTGTAGTCAAAATGGAATAGGGAGAGGAAAGAGAAAGATGGCTCTGTGGTGGAATAACGCTTGAAAGGAAGCTGTACAGAAAAAGAAGAGGCTCTAAAAGATCTGGGTGAAGTCCAGAACGGAAGAAGTCTTTGAAGTACAGATTGGCAAGGAGACACAGCAAGCATGTGGTTCAGGTCTCCAAAGACCCGTCATGGACGAAGTACGGAGGGGACCTGTCTGAACTGTGCAAAAGATCTCCAAGAGACTTTACAAAAGCGTAAAAGCAGTGAGAATGCGAGACGAGCCTTTTGATCCCCATGACAGCCATCAGTGGTAAAGACGGCAATCCACTGTATGAAGACTGTCAGATCAAGGAGAGATAAGAAGGGTATTTTGTGCATCTTCTAAGCCCACTGGGAAACTGTCAAACCCAGTCTTCCCTCAAGCATCAAGAAGAAGAAGTATCATGCATACTGGAATCTGAAGTCAGAAGGGCAATTAAGACCAGCCCAACAATAAAGCAGCGGGAGCAGACGGAATGACAACAGAAGCAACACTCGCGTGCGGCAAGAAGGTATCCAATGGCAGACAAAGATCTTTGAGAAGGCCTGGAAATCCAGGTAAGTGCCAGATGACTGAAGCGGGCAGTGGCAGTGTGCCAGTTTGGAAGAAGAAGGGAAGTAAAAAGGGCTGTTGCACACACAGAGGCATGTCGCTCCTAAGTCTTGTTGGGAAAATGTATGTCAAGATCCTAGAACACAGGACGAGGGGTACAAGGTGGAATCACATCCAAGCAATGCACAGTTTGCCTTCAAGAAGGCCAGAAGTGGCACTGATCCAATCTTTGCGCTCAGACAGCTCAGTGAAAAGGCCATGAAATACAACAGATAATTGTTTTTGTTTGATCAGGAAAAGGCGTTTGTCCGGGTCAATAGAGGAAAGCTATGGGAAATCCTTGAAGATTACAGCTTCAAGAGAAAGTTGTTCGGCAGCATCAAAGTAAGGTATAGGATCAGCAAGAATGCTTGAGGACCGCCAATGGACTGACAGGCTGGTTCGATGTAACGTCAGGGATGAGACAAAGGTGTATTCTAATCACCGCTGCTCTTAATTGTCTATATGGACAAGCTTACTCGAGAGGCAAACCCAGGTATAGCGTTGTTGAATAAACTAATTTTTAGTGACGATCAGTGCCTTATAAACGAAAACCGGCAGCAGTTGCAAGAACATGTTATAAACCCGAACAGAGTATGTGAACAGCACGACATGTGGGTCAGCATTACGAAAACAAGAGGTCATGACAATGAACAGAAAAGTGGGAAATTTGACCATCAGCATCAACGGAGTGCTGCTCCATCAGACAAAAGAAATCAAGTACCTGGGCAGCGTTTTCACAGAGGATGGCGGACTCGACAGGGAGAAAGAGACCAGGACACAAGTTTCCAGCTCGCCACCCTTTTGAAACACCTCAACATCTCCATGCAGACCAAAGCTCAGCTGATCAACACAATCTTGTTGCCAACCCTGACGCGGACACTAACAAAAGCCGGAAAAAAGTAACCACCACTGCAATGAGGTGCCTCCTCAAAGCAGCAAACAGAACGCGAAGAGACATGACAGGAAATTAGATTATCTGGGAAATGGTGGGAGCAACACCAGCCTACCAGAGTATCCAGCAGCAGAGGGTAAAATGGTTTGGCCACCTGATCAGAATGCCCGTTGACCAGCCAGTTTTCAGAGCCTACAATCAGAGGCTCTCTGGAATCCGAGCAAGAGGACGACCTCGCAGACGTCAGATCGAAAGCGTGTCAGAGACCTCCATGTTTACATCACATGTCTCAGATACAGCCCACCTCGCACTTAACCATTGTTGCCGCCTCTCCGCGACTCCTGACGGTAGAGGTGGCAGATGAACAAGAAAGAAGTTACCCCACTATTTCTGAGGCAGTTCTCTCCCCGTTTAGCTTAAAACTACAGCAAAGTGATCGTAGTTTAAAACCTTCAATGTTTTTTATTTTTTTATTTTTTTAAAATTTTTTTTATGTGCCTTCCTCCAGTGAAGAGCTGTCAACAGTACCGTCGCATGGGTTAGTGCAGAAATGGAGCGTTAGTGCCGTCTTGAAGCCCTTGTCACACTTGGCGAGTCTCTCGCTCAAGCGCATGCTGTTTCGTTGATGGGTGAGTTTAACGTCTTTTTGGCCTGAGGCCCTTAAGGACAAGTTACATTTGCAGACATAGGTCTGCATCTTCTGTGGCAACTGTTGTCGCTGGGAGTAGTGGGCGACTTCGTCGTATGCCTCTCTGAGAGCTCTGTTTCTGGTTCCTTTGAACTTTAGTTCAAATTCGGCTGTTGGTCGGCCGACAATGGGCGTCGGGGTATTTGGCTTCTTTTCCTCAACCAGAAAGCTGTCTTCAGGATCACTAGGCGACCTTCTTCGTGTTCGTGTGGCGATGGTCCTGTGCCGCTGAGGCCGCCTTAAGCTGCTGACACACGAGCCTTTTCGTCCGTACAGTTGAGACGAAACGTTTGAACCTGTGCGGTCCGACCAGTCAGTGTCGAACGGACGGAGTGCTTCACGATAGTTTTAAAACCTTCGAGTTTGATCCCACATGCCGCTTCAAAGGACTGTACAATTGAATACGAAGCTTTTTCTCGAATATTTAGATTCTTATAATTTTTTGAGTTGACATTCCAAAGCACACCATGGCCTTGGTACGATTCAATCAAATGTTTGGTCTCCGAATCGGACAGTCTGACCGCCTTGCTGGACGACGCCATTTTTCCTTGTGTCATGGGTGTTGGCTCAATGCTGGGCGTTGATTGGTTGGAGGATACTAACTGTCCGTTTCGAATAGATCACGGTGTATCTTGAACGATCGGGTTTAACTGGATGCCGAAGTCCGTTTGAGATGTACGTTTACTATGACAGACGCTACGTTTGGGATCGGGTTCGACCGGTACTTCCGAAGCGTACGGGCGGGGAGACTCGTGTGTCAGCCGCTTTAAGGAGGGAGCAGGACGAAAGTCGCTGCATGAGTCCATAAAATTCGGCGGGTACACGCAGACTACGGCCAAGACGGCAATTTTCCAGCCCAACCCCTTAAGGAGTGCCCCCATGTCCGCCTAGGTCAGAACAGGGTAACCCAGGCCACGGTAATCGTAGTCAGGAAGCGCTCCATCGCCAGTCGCCCCACATCTCCAGGAGCCGTCCCCCGGCGACACAGCCCGCCGTACCCCATATGTCTGGAAGGATCGCTGCGCCGCCTGACACTCACATCAGTGTACTTCAAAGGAGATCTGCACCTTTTCTTTGGCGTCCACTGCTATGCCATACACTCGTAGCGAACTTGAACGCTGTTTCGTGAATGGTTGAGTTTTACGTCCTCAAAGCGAAAGCTTATAGGGACATGTTTTTCATTCGCGGTAGACCATTGGTTTAATTTAAGAGATTCATGGTGCGGTTGGTCGCTGTTGTTCGACGGTGGTAGCCGTTACAGTTGTCTCCTTTCGTTGTAGTTGTTGGTGTTCATTTCTTCTTCTTCTGGGGTGGGTTAGAACCAATCGTCGAGTTCAGGATTTTTGTTTTCAGTGAAGAGTGCGAGTTAATTATAAGTAGAATCACGTTTAACACAGGATTAGAACTTTGGCGAGGACGAATTCTCGATCCTGATGAAGAACAACAGAAAGAACAGGAAAATGGTGCCCATAGGAGATGGTGGGCTGCAGAACACAAAACCTTACCGTTTGTTCTGATTGGCTGATCACCTTCGCTGTGCGAGCGTCTCGCCTGAATAGTTGATCGCGCTTAATTCCCGAAAGTGGTCGAGTACTTTTCTTGCCCTCGCTTACCTCGGTGGCCACACATGTCGAGTGTCAAAATGCGAGTGCACATGAACGACATAAGGCTGGCATTGTATGACGAAGGCTGTACTTTAGTGATATTACGGCAGTGGGATGGAAAGGGTTAACACGGAAGTTGTCGTTGTTTTCTAGACACAGCACACAGATGCTTTTCGAATATACGAAAATGCGGCGTGTAGGTTGGGAACAAATAAACAACCAAATTTGATATGATTGAAAATTTTAAGTATTCGAAAAAAAATAAACAAGTGAATTTAATATAACTGAATTTTAAGTTAGTTTAACTGAATGTGAGAATGAGCAAACATGTGTTTTCGTATCAGATCCGTACGTAGGAACGAAAGTTGTAATTATTTTTTAAGACACGATCCGGCGTCGAGCGAGGAAAGTTGAGAGAATATGAAATGCATCCTGGATATTACACTGCGTGCAATGCTTGATGCTTGGAAAGCGCACACACACACACACACACACACACACACACACACACACACACACACACACACACACACACACAGGCACGCACGCAGAGAGAGAGAGAGAGAGAGAGAGAGAGAGAGAGAGAGAGAGAGAGAGAGAGAGGAATTCATAAAGGATTAAAAGGGAAGAAAGTGCCTAACACAGTGCATTGAACCATTGAAATGCGAGATGGCCATTTCTCGTTAATATATTTATGGCCCTGTAATATTTTGTATATTTTTTAATGGACACTACACTTTATTTTTCACGTTTGTATTTCGGCTTTAAACAGGAAACGAAGTTGTTTTGATTTGGAAGAAACTGGTTTATTTAACATATAAAACAACAACAACAACAACAGCCACAGCGAAATTTCATTAGATGTTCAAGGTTATTCAATACGCTTGTCAGATAGCCTGGATAAAAAAAAAAAGATGAAAGAGACAGACGTTGGGAAGGGGTGGAAAGGAGGGAGAGGAGGGGTATAAATGTTAAAAAAAAGCAAGCAACAGAGCAACAACAGCAGAAACAACAACAGAAACAACAAATGAGTGCAAAAATTCGTCAAGTTTAGATTTCCGCCTGCAGTCGTCTCGCTTTGCAACCAGATCTCGTCAAGTTTTGTTTTCTCTCGTGAGGCTCGTGTCGGTGTCATTGCACCCTCCTCTCCTCCACCTCCTCCTCCGTTCTCCCTCCTATCTCCTTTCTCTTTCCCATTCGTCCGCTCCACCATCTTATGCTCTCTTCTGGGTATTTCTGGCAATAATTTCAGTCCTAAGAAAAACGAATGACTTGTCCTCCAGATGCATGGCTGGACACATCTAAAGAATAGTTAGTCACATTCAGGTTTATCATTCAAGCCCCCAAAGGTAGTATCGCAGACGAGGATTCACTTTCCCAGTGGAGACTGGTATGGGGCAGGAGGAGCAGTGAATCAGGGGGAAAGGTGGGTTTGTGATGTGTAAGATGAGATAGGTAAACTAAGGGGGAAGGGGGTGGGGGTGGCTACCGAACACAATACAATACAAAGAACGCAAAAGGAACACCTCGTTCAGATGGAGAGTGGAAGCCACGTTTGGTGTCACAGTGGGACGGAAAGTCTCAACCTCTAAAACAGACTTGATGCTCTAACCGTGCAGGCGTTCCAGAACTGATGAACGACTACAACAATCATTCATAGAGTCTTACACCCGAAGCGGAAGTTATCAGATCGTTGACCGTGAAGACAGACCTGCAATAAAAGCCTTAAAACGTTGCTATATGCGACACACACCTGCGCACCCACCCACCCACACACACTCATACACACTCATACCCCCCCCCCCTCCACACACACACACACACACACACACACACACACACACACACCACACACACACACACACACTTTCTTTTCTTCAGTTTCATTATTGTGTGTAAACCAGCAGACCGCCAGGACCTTATCAGGCTTGTCACCCTGTCAGAATCAATTTCATACATGCGTGAAAAGAAGCTAGTTTCGTGTTGAAAACTGCTTAATTTTGGATGTAAATTCCACAAAATCTGAGTTAAAATGAAAAATAAGGACCTTTTTTTTTATCAGATTGAAAAAATTGTTTCAAGTGAACATCAGTTCACTGAACAAAATCTTCGTGGAGTCTGCTGTGAAGTGCTAATGTTTGACGTCATGTGGATCCCAATATTCTTTAAAAACAAACAAACAAAACAAAACAACACACACACACACGCCAGCACGCACGCACGCACGCACGCACATACACACACACATACACACACACACACACACACACACACACACACACACACACACACACACACACACACACACACACTTCATGGTGGGTGGATCACATGGCATGATGTAACACTGTCAATCTGTCGGGACGAAGGCACGAAACCCAAGAAACACCAGATGTACAGATGGCGTCATGAACTTTCTCCAAGTAAAAGAGAATTGGCAAGGACGTGGTGATTATCGAAAAAAAAGCCTTATGGATAGTAGTTTCAAGATGGACTAAAAGTCCACTGTGGAATGGCATTCGCGGAAGCCGCATTAATCTGTGGCTAAAAGCCCATCGGTTTCCAGCTCCCTCAGGAGTCGAGAGTTAACATTCCCCCCACCCCAGCCCCCACCCCCCGTCAGCGTACAAAGGCAACTGGTCAGAACTGGTAGATGGTAATCGATGAACATTTTCAAATCTCTTTCGAATTTTGGAATGATTAAGGGTTTCAGCTGGAGGGCGGAAAGATTCCCGTACTTCAAACATGCTTGTAGATTTTGAATAATGTGGAGACAGCTTTCGGGAGGATCTTTCAAACGTTGATGGTGAGTTCTATCAAGGCCAGAAACAAAATCATTGTAAGGGTGAAGAACTGATCTGAGTAAATTGAGGATAAAGACAAATTGTTGTCTTCAGCATTGTCAGAGGAAACGTTGCAGGCAGGACTTTTTCTTCGAAATACTTATTTTCCTAAAAAGGAAGCAGATTTGCAAGTTGATGAAGATTTAATATCGACGGTGGAGGCCATCACGTTGGCAACAAATTGTCCATGTTTAGGGTGCAAGTTTTAGGTGGTGATAGATGAAATTATGTCTTTAATTTTCTGTATTGTTTTCCACTTTTTTTTTTCCTTGGGGATTTTTTTTACAGTGAGCTCTCTCTCTCTCTCTCTCTCTCTCTCTCTCTCTTTCACACACACACACACACACACACACACACACACACACACACACACACACACACACACACATACACACACACACACAGAGAAAAACTAACCATTACCACTATCGGGAGTAGCACCACCACCACACAAGCAGCTGATCTGAATCAGCCTCCACGGTCTTTTTTGTTTGTTTGTTTGTTTGTATTTTGTTTTATTTTTTCCTTCTGGAGCTTGCAGCGAGAGGGCAAGCTCTGGCAGTACGAGGAGTAGTAGTATGATGGGGCAGAGCGGCAGCAGATAGATAGATAGCCTGTAAAGAAGAGTGGACCGGGTCTCAAACTCTGCAATCATGGCCATCGATTAGGAGCCGAATCGTAACGGCTGCACTTAAGCACGGCAATGATTCGGCGACAACACTCCCGAGGAAGGAGGTGCGGAGGTAGTGAAGGTGGAGAAGAGGTGGAGAGGCGAGGGAGGGAGGGAAAGGGAAGGGCGCAGGGCGGAAGACTGAAGTAGTTTAATTCATTCTTTTCAGTGTCACCGAGTTGTTAAAGAACGTTTGAACAACTTTTCGTTGGATCCTCCTGGTTTGTGTTGAAAGGTTTGGATTTTGTTTTCAAGAAATGCGATGATACAGTCACTGTGAAGAATAAAAAGGAAACCGAAGATAGTATCCGAGGGATGGGGCGCGAACCGTGCACTTTCTGAATGCCGTTCCCTTCGCCGACGTTGATTTGTTCTTGTCAGAGTCAAGAGGGATTTGTTCCCATGTTATTTTCTCTGCGTTATGTCCATGCGATTCACTGACTGTGACAACGGACCTGCAGAAAAGGAGCAGAGCGGTGACAATGAGATGCTTCTGATCAGCTCTCTCATTTCTCATAAATACCGAGCATGTGACGAACGACGAAGTCCGCAATACCACCGTGTGGAATGGTGAGTCACAATGAAAACCTGTTGACCGACCACTCTGAGAAAAAGAAAGTTGAAGCGGTATAAGCACGTGACAAAGTCGAGCGGACCCTCCAAGACCATCTTCCAAGGCACAGTGTAGGGGAAGAGGGGACGGTGCAGAGAAAGAGGTGACGCTGACAACACCGCAGAATGGATCGGGTTGAGCTCTGCCACTACCTGCGCAAACTGTCTTACAACCCGTTAGAAGGGGAGACAACCGGTGCAACCTTCATCACTGCAGTACCCTCACAGCCCAGTTTGACTCCGAGACTGGTGACCAGTGGTCATCTCGTCGGTTTAATGCCAGCTTAGAGACTTCAGAATTGAAGCATTTGTAGATACTGACCTTTCAAACAGTGTCAGTTTGGATGAAGATCCATACCATTGTTTTCGAGGTATTTTGAAGACAGATAGATAAGTAATAGATAGAAGAGACAACAGTACTCCTCATGCCCCCTCCAAATCAGTGTTTCGACCTCTGCGCGCATGAGGGGTAATTTTAATCCCTCTAGTCCCCGTTTTCAGTCACGTCCGCTCGCATAGGTTACTGACCACTTCCGGGCATCACAGTGACCACGAGCCGCCAGGAGATTGCTCAGAAGTCCAGGGTGCCCTTTATGGTAACCATGCATGCCAGCCTCTTCTTATCAGCTGTTCAGGAAGGTCGGCCCTCTACCTGCTCGTAGCCTAAGTCCGCACGCGAAACACCTGGTGCATGATCCAAACTTGTCAGTTCGACGCTATCAGCGCCGAAGTGTGGTGAGCAGCCAGCCAGCCCATAAACACAAAGCAGACAGAGAGCCAGTCAAATCAGCAGGAAGTGGTGATTACTTTCGACATACGCAACGGGATTCTAACTAGCGAAAGGCGAGCTTCTTTCCCTTCCGTCCTGATGTATGCTCATTCTCATTTGTATTGTACTGTTTCAGTTAGATATTTTTCCGAGCGAAACTAAAGGGTTGATTTATTGTTTCCTCTTTTTTTTCCCCTCCAATGCAAAGCTCCGCCGTGTGAGTGTAATTCTGGTCGGCCACCGTGGGATCGCCTCGCCGCAAGTGACGGATGATTTGTTTGCAATTCTCAGTGTCTCTCAGCTTGTCTGACAGTGCGAAGGTTGCACTGCCCTTTGTTGTCGCCCACATGCTTTGGCTTTCCCTCTGGATCCCCCACCTGCCACTCCCTACTCACTCCCATTTCCCTATCTTGTTTTCCCCCTTTTTTTTTTTGCGAGAGTGCGCACTTGAACGGTTGATTTACTTAAGAGAGGACATTTAAAAAACAAACAACTACAAGAAAAACATCTGGTGGAGGTCATTTTGCGTCGACTATCCTTCACCATAAGGAGAATATAGTCTGAAAGTGTGACGCCAGAAAAATGTTTCGCCTCCGCAAGAGAACAATATACTCTCTATATATTTACTGTACATTAGAAACATTATGTGTATATTTTTGGCGCGCGAAAAATATTCGTGAGTGAGCGCATGCGCGGACATTGTGTGTGTGTGTGTGTGTGTGTGTGTGTGTGTGTGTGTGTGTGTGTGTGTGTGTGTGTAAAAAACAAAACAAACCAAGAACCAGATCTTTTTTTTTTTTTTTCCCGAAGACGAAACAGCAGACTAGATTATGCCAAAGTTGATCAGCCAGTTCAAGTATAGAAGCATCGACACAGTTCATTTATGGAAGAGAGAGAGAGAGAGAGAGAGAGAGAGAGAGAGGAGAGAGAGAGAGAGAGAGAGAGAGAAATGACAAACAGAAAAGAAAAACAGATGACCAGAAACTTAAATGTCAAAGTGACCTTCGCACAAATAAGGTGTTGAGTGATCGCTGACGTCTGTGGATAGAAGAATTAAATACTGGTGGGGAAAAAAAAACAAACTCTCCAGAGGAAACAAGGAAGAGGCAGATCGAGGGAGGGAGAGGGACCGAAGATAGAGAGGGGAAAGAGAGGTAGTGTGCAATGTCGCACACTTTGAATCAAAACCGATTTAAAAGAAACTTAGCTGAATTAGAAAAAAAAAAGACTATGGGAAGAACGGCAGGCATCTTATCCGTTTTAGATGTACGGGTTTAGCGAGTAGGGAAGGGGGACGGAAAGTGGACGGGAGCTGCTGGATGGGAAGTGGGGGTGGGGTGGGAAGTGGGCGGTCTTAGTGGGGCGTTGGCAGGGAGGGTGGTGGTGGAATTGGGGGGTTTGAGAGGGGGGGGGGATGGTTTGGCAGAGGTGGAAGTTACGAGGATGGGGGAGGTGGCACAGGCAGGTAAGGGGGTGGGATGGAAGCCGGCAGAGGCGGGGGAGGGACATTATCAAGGCTGGAGGAAGGGTGGTGGTGCAAGAGAAGACAGACGAATTGGTGATGATGCTTCCTCTATTTTCATTGGACGAGTGACGTGTGTAGTAGTGCGGTGATCGCCTGCGCCGCAATTTATCAAGGGAGGTAACAAATTTGACAAGTTTTGACGAATTCATTACTAATGAGAGAGAGAGAGAGAGAGAGAGAGAGAGAGAGAGAGAGAGAGAGAGAGATGCACTTGTGTGTGTGTGTGTGTGTGCGTGTGCGTGCGCGTGCGTGCGCTCACAGCTCATTTCCTCACAGTGTTTTCTTATGATTTCCTCTTTTCTGTCCTCCGCTGGCTCCTGTGGGAGGCCAGTTGATTTTGTTTTTGTGCCCATGGTGGTGAGAATATGACAGAATTATGGGGGGTATATCTCCATGTGAAGCCAAGAGAGGACAGACACAATGAGCCGGGGTCCGCTAACAAGTCTCAGTCACATGATGAAAAAGTCGACTCTCTACAGGCGACGCAAATGCCTCTGTGTTTTTAGACAGACTTCTGTGTTTCCTCTGTACTGCTAGGGAAGAATTTAATACTTGCATTGTGACGCCATCTTTTTTCATTTTTCATTCCTTTTCTCCCCTGCCCTTCCTTTATTTTCTTGTTGTTTGTTTGCTTCTGGAAATCTTTGCGGCGTCATTTATTGTTTTAATGATCGAGGAATTCTTTGCTTGCACTTGCTTCCCCCAGTGTTTATTTATTAAGTATATCCGTCTGTCTATCTATCTGTCTATCTATCTATCTGTCTATCTATCTATCTGTCTATCTCTCTATCTATCGATCCATCTATCTGTAGCTATCTAGCTATCTATCCATCTATCTATCTGCCTGTCTATCTATCTATCTATCTATCTTGTCTATCTATCTATCTATCTATCTATCCGTCCGTCCGTCCGTCTATCTATCTATCTATCTATCTATCTACTGTATCTGTCTATCTATCTCTGTTGGCTATCTATCTATCTATCCATCTAATCTGTTTATCTATCCATCTAATCTGTCTGTCTATCTATCCATCTAATCTGTCTATCTATCTATCTATCTATCTCTACATGCACGCGCGCACACACACACGCACGCACGCACGTACGCATGCACGCACACACGAACGCACGCATGTATGCATGTACACACACATATATTATATAGACAGAGCGAGAGAGAGAGAGAGAGAGAGAGAGAGGGGGGGGGGGGGGAAATAAAAAGGAGAGAATGACGGAGACTGAAAAACATAGACGAAGTTAAAACAACATCGTCTCTGGTTTAACCCATTTCCTTTTAAAATCCACTTCATCTTCAACTGAAAAAAAAACCCCAACAAAACAAAGAAAAACAAAGATAAAAGATGTTGTCTATCAAGGTTACAGGTCAAGACAGGAGACACTTTCTGATTATGCACCTTCTTCATCTTTTTCTCTATGCTCCATTACAATTGGCCAATGGGTCAGTAAAACCAGACGACAGCAGAATGTCAGTTTGACCTTGACTGCAACGAGTAAACGAATACTCGTTCTAGACAAACTCTGAACCTGTTCAGTCGGCACTGACTTTTTCTGCTTTTGTTGCTACATATGTCGTTCAGCCAACACAAATGGTGGTCTGTTTTTTCAATATACAACTCTTTCTCGATCTACCCCAGAATATCTCGACCCACCCCACCCAGTTCCCACCACCGCCCGTCCTTCCGTTTAAAAACACATGACTTTTTTTTCTTGTCCCCTTTCTGTTTCTTTTCTGTATCTCCTTCTTGTTATTGTCTTTTTTCTGTACTTTTCCCAAATTTTCCTTGCGCAGACCAGCCGCCGTGGCGAAGTGGTTAGCGTCGCGGACTCCCGGCTGGGAGGTCGTGGGTTCGAATCCCATCAGAAGTCATGTGGGTTTTTCTGCCCTGACCGGCTCCTACCCAGAGTTGAGTTGCTGCGGACTCAGTTGGGAAGACTGGGACCACACAGTCGAGTTTCATCCACTTAAAGGATGCGTTTCTGAGAGTGTTGCTCAAATTTCCTGACCAACACTGCAGGTGCCTGTATCTCTCGGGCCTGGTTGACGCCGGGATATATTATGAAAGGAAGCGTAGAGTACAGCCCTGTCATGTAGTCTCAGACCGAAATGGAAATCCGTAGCATCATCTTAATCATCCTCATTGTCATCGATCAGCATAAAAAAAAAAATGTCTCAAATTCTGTGGCCCTTCATGCCCTGCTCTCATGGTGACCTCAATTTCGATGTCCTCTCCACGTCTATGGCCTTGGTTTGGTTCCGTCGGGGTCACCGGTGTCGGCGAGTCCATGGGGGCTGTCGTTGGACGGACGTGGCGGCGCCCTCCGGGGGGAGAGCTCACTCACGCCGGCTCCGCGACTAAGCAATTATTGTCGTCAGTAGGGGGCTTAGTAGGTGGTGTCCTGCGTATGTTAGATCAGAACAGGCGCCACTGAACACCACCGAAGTGACTCGGCAGCAGTGCAGTGTCTCCTCCGATGGGTTGCCTCTTGACGACTTGACATTGACTGTTCCCTGTGGATTGCCGGTGCCGGGGCTGCGGCGGGGCCGACCGGGCTGTGGCTGTGGACGGGGTGTCGGAATGAGCGGCGTGGGTGCACTGCCTCTGAGGTGGCACAGAGGTTGGGACAGCAAAAAAAAAAAAAAAAA
>CM065724.1:31289599-31307099 GCA_033310375.1 Conus canariensis
AGAAGACTTCACCCTCACATACCCCGGCTGCTACATCAGCTCCTTTGTTCCGCTGAACGGCGACAGGCAACAGAAAACGGCCATCAGACACCATACTGCATTTCTAATTTAAAAAAAAAAAAAAAGGCCAGAAAGGCGGGTGTGTCAATTTACGGCGATTTGGGATGCAGGGAAAAGACACGAAACCGAACGTCTACCAAAAGTCATCGAAAGCTGTAGGTTGATGAGCTTTTCAGAGCCAGACCAAAGCATCCCGAAGAAATAACCAAAAGACTACTATACTAACAGTATCTATGCTCTGTAGCGTAGAACCTGAGACAGAAGACTGAAAATACCCCACTGTTCAAGGGTTGGTCAGCTTACACCTATGACCTACCGTCTATACACACACACACGCGCGCGCGCGCACGCACGCACAGACAAGACAGACAGACACACTGTCTGACTGTCTGTCTCTCGATTGCAGTCCCATTATATTTCTTAAAAATGAGGAGCGATACTCATTAAAAAATATTTTATTGTTCATTGTTGAATTCTCTCTCTCTCTCTCTCTCTCTCTCTCTCTCTCTCTTCTCTCTCTCTGTGTCTCTCTGTCTGTCTCTCTCCTCTCTCACTCTCATATATATATATATATATATATATATATATATATATATACCGAGTATAAGCCCATCCCTCCTTTGCACAGTTTAAGGCCCAAAGAGGGGGATGGGCTTATACACGGTATTTACCCCTCTGCATGGAACTTTATTACCCATAAAAGGGAAACTATACAACATGTTACATCCAGAATGCTTTCTAAATCCATCCACGCACACGCACGCACACACACACACATACAAACACCGAGCATACAGCTATAGAGAGAGCTAGACAGACACGGTGGTATAATGATTTCAATTTATAAAGCTTTTCTCTTCAGGGATTGCCTGAAAAAGAATATGGGGAAAATCAATGATTTATCTTTCATTTTAAAAAGGGTCACTTGACCCTTTCTCTTCAAGGATTCTCTGAACAAAAAATACTGTATGGGAAAAACAATGGCTTATCTTTCATAAAAAAAATCATTTGTCCTTTTCTGTTCAGGGATTGTCTGAACAAAAAAATGGGCATATCAATGACTTATCCTTCATTAAAAAAAAAAAAAATTAAAAAGTCACTTTTCTAATCTAGCTAACTCCTTTTCTTCTTTAGTCAGTTTGCATGAATTGTCAGTGACCCCAGTCAAATCCAAAGAAGTCTTCTTCGTCTTCTCTCCCCTCTTCCTCTTCTTCCTCCTCTTCCTCCTCCTGGTTATGAGCATCGTTGGCAGCGGGAAGGTGAACCCCAATGTCCTTTGGAAACCACTCCAGAGTCTGGTCATCTTCTGATCCGTCCATGGCATTGGAGATAGCACGTCTCTTGAAGGCAGTGACGATGATGTCAGGTCTGACGCTGTCCCAGGCTCTGCCCACCCAGCTGATGACGTCCTGTCGAGTTGGTTGCCTCAGATTGCCCGCAACTGTCAGTGGACGGTCTTGTCTCATCCAGGTGACCCAGCTGTCACGCATGGCATCTTCGAAATGCTTTGTGACGCTTACGTCCACTGGTTGGCCGAGAGGGGTGCAGCCCCCAGGAATGTACACCACATCCACGTTGCACTCTTGTAGGGCTTCCCTCACTTCTTGGGTGCGATGAGCAAGGTAGCTATCCAGTACCAACAATCGCCGGTCATCTGCTGGGCCCAGGATTCGCCTGACCCACACAAACAGAGCCTCTCGAGTCATCCACCCATTCCTCGTGGCATGAACTCGGACGTTATCTGGCACCTGCAGCTGTTGATAGACCCGTGGAGGGATCAGGCTATTTCTTTCCTTAAAGATGATCATTGCTGGGAACTTTGTCCCGTCTGCTGCAACAAACAAGGCTACAGTGAAGCCTCGTTTTTCCGCTCTCGTTGCCTTTGTTCTGACCTGACGACAACCTTTTCTGTCATTGGTCCTTTGAGGCAACATATCAAATCTCACCATTGTTTGGTCCATATTCATGATGCAGTTCAAGGATAGTGATGGCGTCTCCGCAGCATCAATACAGCACGCCGGTAATTAAAGAGCAGATCCTGGAAATCCCCTGACACCTTCTGGCTGATGGAGGTGCTTCTTTGTGTTGATATGCCATGGCGCATTTTCCTGCGTTGAACCCACATGTCTGAAGCAACGAACCCATCCAGCTGCAAAGCACCTGCAAAAGAGAGCAGAATCAACATAATCCGTTTCACGTGCCTTTACCGATCTGTGCAAAGATTTGTGATGTTTTAAAAATACCACTGAACTTTTACTCACATACACACACACACACACGCGCGCGCACACACACACACACAACCACACGCACATAACAACACACACACACACACACACACACACACACACACACACACACACACACACACACACACACACACACACATTCACACACGCGCACACACGAACATGCATGCAACTTGTTAGAAACAGTATCGGAAAAGAAAGAAGGCTTACCTTCTATTTCTAAAGCTCTGGTTTTGAGGTCTTTGTTGCGAACAACCCTTGCTGCTGCTCGTTCTTGATCAAAATATTCAAGCACAGCCAGATGTAGTTCTTCTGATGCAGCACGTTTTACAGGATGAATCTTCTTCTGCTCCTTTTGTTTCGTTGTTTGATTCTGTATCAAGACATGCCTCATTTCATTCTACTGCCGCACCTGTTTTCTATCAACTCCAAACTCTTTGGCAGTTTCAGAAACATTGTGATTTCGTAAGAACTGGAAGGCTGAAAGTTTGAAATCCACTGAATATGACTTCCGACAAGGCATAGTCCTATTTCTGACAAACAACCATTAACTGAAAAGAAAACTGGGCCTGTTGGTCACTTCCGCTGATCCAAAGTGTAAAAGGTTGACGTCACTACGGAAATTGGATGACTCTCTCTTGGGCACACACACACATGCAGAGAGAGAATGTTCTAGGAGAGAGAGGGGGAAAGAGAGAGAGAAAGAGGGATGAGAGAGAGAGAGAGAGAGAGAGAGAGAGAGTTGCAAAAAAAAAAAATTAAAGCTAAAGTGTGTGTGTGTGTGTGTGTGTGTGTGGGGGGGGGGGGGGGGCTTATACAAGGTATTTCACCCTTCGCACCGTTTTAGCCTCAAAGTAGGGGGTGGGCTTATACTACGAGATGGGCTAATACTCGGTATTTTACGGTATATACATACATACATACATACATCTCTCTCTGTCTCTGTCTCTGTCTCTGTCTCTGTCTCTCTCTCTCTCTCTCTCTCTCTCTCTCTCTCTATATATATATATATATATATATGTGCGTGTTTGTGTGTGTGTGTGTACACACACACACACACACACACACACACACACACACACATATATATATATATATGTATGTATATATATATATATATATATATATATATGTAAATGCACACATACATACATACATGCATGCATTCATACATATATACATACATTCATCCATGTATACATACATAAAAACCCTCATGTGAATGACATGTCCACAGAGACGAACACCCAGACATTCAGGACTGATCGGAATCATTGTCACTGTAAGACTTGGAAGGGGGATGGGGGTGGGGGGAGAGGGGGGGGGGGGGACTGGGAGAACAAAACGTGCAAAAACAAACCGATTCTTTCCTTTCTTCCTTTTCTAATTCAATTTTTGTTGTTGTTTTCAATCCGAATCAACACCAGTTTTCAGCAGGGAAAAGGAAAAGATAAAGGGAGGAAAGTTGAAGAACCAAACGCATTCTTTCTTTCCTTTTCTTTCTTTCTTTCTCGCTCTCTTTTTTTTTTCTCTGTCTCTCTCTTTCTTTCTCCCCACCTTGAAATGCCCACTCTTTAGCGGACAAAGAAAGCACTTGGCTCGTTGGCATCGACCGGTGTTGTGAAAAGAAACGCTTGCTGCAATTGCCTTCCGCTCAGGCCAAGGATTACCACCAGTCTGGGTGAATAAAAGAGCAAGAAATACACTGCAGATGTTTCTTTTCATTTTCCAGGTGATTTTTGTTCTCTCTCTCTCTCTCTCTCTCTCTCTCTCTCTCTCTCCTCTCCTCTCTCTCTCTCTCTCTCTCTCTCTCTCTCTCTCCGTTCCTCCTTTCTCACCCTCTCTCTTTCTCTCAATCTTCCTTTCTCTATTTCTTTGCCATCTCTGAATCTCTCTCTCTCTCTCTCTCTCTCTCTCTCTCTCTCTCTCTCTCTCTCTCTGCTCCTCTTCCTCCTCTCTTTCTCTCACCGCCCGTACTCTCACCACCCTTCCTCTCTCTCTTGCTCTTTCTGTTATTTGTTATATGATTCTGTTTTTCGCATCCTTTTTTCTCCCCCATTCTGTTATTTTTCTTCCTCTCTGGCTTTCTTTTTCAATCTGCTATGCTCATGCGTCGTGTAGTTCCAAATTGTTCGAGAGAATTTGATATTGTCGGTGCGTTGAAGATGGATAGGTTAGCTTTGTTTGTCTGAGGATGTGAGTGTGCTTCTGTGTGCTTGTCAAATTCTCTGTCGTCAGTTTGTGAGTTGTCCGTCTGTTTCTTGTCTGCTTGTCTGTCTGTTTCTGCCTTCTGTCTCTCTGTCTGCCTGTCTCTGTTTCTCTCTGTCTGTCTGTGTGTGTCTCTGTCTCTCTCTGACTGTCCGTCTGTCTGTGTCTGTATCTCCCTGTCTGTCTGTCTGTCTGTCTGTTGTCTGTCTGTCTGTCTGTCTGTCTGTCTGTCTCTCTCTCTCTCTCTCTCTCTCTCTCTCTCTCTCTCTCTCTCTCTCTCTCTCTCTCTCTCTCAATGCAGTAATATTCTGATTTTTCTCTGCCTCCCCACATCACTCCCTTTTTATTTCCTTCACTCTGTATGTGTGTGTGTGTGTGTGTGTGTGTGTGTGTGTGTGTGTGTGGTGTGTGTGTGTGTGTGTGTGTTCTGTGTGTGTGTGTGTGTGTGCGTGCGTGCGTGTGTGTGCGTGTGCGCGCGCGCGTGCGCGTGCGTGCGTGTGTGTGTGTAGTGTGTGTGTGTGTGTGGCGCTTGCTTGCTTGCCGCCTACATGGGTGTGTTGTGTGTGCGTGCACGGGCGTGTGCCGCAGGCGCGGTCCTCTCTGATCAGTGGAGTTCCAAAAGCTTTAGAAGTCCATCAAACCTCTCCGGATTATCTAGCAGAAATCATACCCTCCGCCGCCCCTCACCCCCACTCCAACCCCCTTGCTCTCTGCCACCTTTCTTTCATATCCTTACAATCATAATGTCCAAGAAAAACCCAGGGATTACGACAACAAAAGGTACGCTTCAACCCCCCCCCCCTTTTTTTTTGGTTTTTTTGTTTGTTTTGTTGGGTGGGGGTAGGGAGAGTGTGGTGGTAGGGAGGGGGAGGTTTAAGAAGGGAGGGAAAGAGATCGAGAGGTGGTGGTGGGATTCAAGGAAAGTGAGGAAAGTGGAGGGGGTGGGGTGGGGGTGGGGGTGGAAAAGAGAGGGAGTCCTAGGGGTAGTGGGTATGAGGGTTGGGGAACTTTCATCCAGGGGTTGGATGGAGAGGAGGTCGTTTTCGTAGGACATTGTCTGTACAGTCTGTACACGAGTAAAAATTTCGACATCTCTCATTAGCAATTAGAGGACGTTATTACGTGAGGTACATGGTAGGAAAAAAAAAGTAATGGCGGAACATAAGTCGTAATTTTTGTTCTTGTTTTTTGATTTGAGTGTGAGTGTGTCTGTCTGTTTCTAGTCTGTGTCTGTTTTTGTATTTTTTCCTCTCTGTCTCGGTCTCAATATGTTTCCTGTCTCCCTCTTTCTATCTCCCTGTCTCTGTCTCTATCTGTGTGTCTTTCTGTCTGTCTGCTTGTCTGTCTGTCTGTCTGTCTCTCTGTCTCTGTCTCTGTCTGTCTCTGTCTGTCTGTCTCTGTCTCTCTCTCTCTCTCTCTCTCTCTCTCTCTCTCTCTCTCTCTCTCTCTCTCTCTCAGTGCAGTGATATTCTGATTTTTCTCTGCCTCCCCACATCACTCTCTTTTTGTCTCTGTCTCTGTCTCTGTCTGTCTGTCTGTCTCTTTCTCTCTCTTCCCCCCTTTCTCTCCCCTCTTTCTCTTCTATTAACTGCAGTTTTGTTAAATTGCAGTCCCATTACTTCTTTCTTGTAAATGGAAAATTGTATTCAGTGTTTTATATATTTCGTCTTGTTCTTTGTTGAATTGCTGTGTACTTTTTTTTAAATCTTAATTTTCGTCTGAAATGACATAAGGTGGATAGACGTTAAATTGAACACACACACACACACACACACGCACACACACACACACACACACACACACACACACACACACACACACCTCTCTGTCTCCATCTGTCGCTGTGTGTATTTCTCTCTCTCTCTCTCTCTGTCTCACTCTCTCTTTGTCTCTCTCTCTCTCTCTCTCTCTCTCTCTCTCTCTCTCTCTCTCTGTCTCTATATATATATATATATATATATATATATATATATATACATATACAAAGAGAGAGAGAGAGAGTGAGATGGGGGTGGGGGTAGGTAGAGAGGAGGAGGGCGGGAACCAAGGCAAAGTTTATAATCACCTTGAAATTCAGTTCTGTGCGTGTAAAAGCCATGTCATCAACGATGCGAACAAGATCTATCTATGGACTTCAAGAGCTAGAGCTCAGAGAGGAAATCTGGTCTAACTATGTAGCCACCCATCCCCCATCCCCTACCTTCTTCCCCGTTTTCTGTAGTCGGTAACATCGTGTGATTGGTAGACATTATGATCCCCATGCTCATCCCATTCTGACACCTCATCGATGAACAGTCTCCATTCTTATCTTACTCCGACCCCTGATCGGTAGACAATGATTATGATCTTCGATCTCATCAAATTCTGACGACTGAGTGGTAGACGCTGCGATCTTCAGTATTATCTCATTCTGATGTCTGATTGGAAGACATTATAGTCCCATTTCCATCTCATTAAGACTTTTGATTGATAGACACATGATCTCCATTTTCATTTGATTCTGATACCTGATTGGTAGACGCTTTGATCTCCATTCTCATCGCATTCGGACCTCTGACTAGTAGACGCGCAAAAATCTCTATTTTCATCTCATTCTGACGTCTGACTGATAGACATTATGATCTTCATTCACATCTCACTCTGATCTCTGACTGGTAGACGCGCTATAATCTTCGTTCTCATTTGATTCTGACATCTTATTCATAGACAGTAAGATGTCATTCTGACGTCTTACTGGTAGACGCTATGATCTCCTTTCGTGTATGATTGTGACGTCTGATTGGTAGACGATAAGTTGTCCATTTTCATCTTATTCTGACGTCTGATTGCTAGGCGTTATGATCTCCATTCTCATCTCATGTTGACGACGTCGTCACGTCTGATTGGTAGACAGTTTTATCTCCATTCTCATCTCATTCTGGCGTCTGATTGGTGGATGGTTTTATCTCTGTTCTTACCTCATTCTGGCGTCTGATTAGTAAACGGTTTTATCTCCATTGTTATCTCATTCTGGCGTCTAATTCGTGGACAGCTTTGTCTCCATTCTCATCTCATTCTGGCGTCTGATTAGTAGTTTTATCTCCTTTTTCTTTTCACTCTGACGTCTGATTAATAGGCGGTTTTATCTCCATGCCCATCTCATTCCGGCGTCTGATTGGTGGACAGTTTTATCTCCATTCTCATCTCATTCTGGCGTCTGATTGGTGGACAGTTTTATCTCCATTCTCATCTCATTCTGGCGTCTGATTGGTGGACAGTTTTACCTCCATTTTCATCTCATCCTGGCGTCTGATTGGTGGACAGTTTTATCTCCATTCTCATCTCATCCTGGCGTCTGATTGGTGGACAGTTTTATCTCCATTCTCATCTCATTCTGGCGTCTGATTGGTGGACAGTTTTATCTCCATTTTCATCTCATTCTGGCGTCTGATTGGTGGACAGTTTTATCTCCATTCTCATCTCATTCTGGCGTCTGATTGGTGGACAGTTTTATCTCCATTTTCATCTCATTCTGGCGTCTGATTGGTGGACAGTTTTATCTCCATTTTCATCTCATTCTGGCGTCTGATTTGTAGTCTATCTCCTTTTACTTTTCACTCTGAGTGGTGGACGCTATAATTTCCTTTCTGTTGTCATTGTGAAGGTGGTAGGGTGGTGGATGAATCTTTAGGGAGATTGGGGATGGGAGGGGGACAGTGGCTGCACATCAGTAAATTAAACCTCCCTGTTTTTCTCTTGAACCTGAAGACAGTATTTATACAGTACCTGTTTCTGTCGGAGATGAAATGGAGTTTAAACAAAAACTGAATTAGAATACAGACTGTTTAAAACTTCGCCTCTATTTTTTCAACTCTATCTCTTTAAGTCTGTGAATGCTAATGTACTTGTCACGTTACGCGAGTCGAC
Organism: Conus canariensis; assembly: GCA_033310375.1. Lineage (NCBI taxonomy): Eukaryota > Metazoa > Mollusca > Gastropoda > Neogastropoda > Conidae > Conus > Conus canariensis. Next base: position 31,298,023 of record CM065724.1, read on the forward strand.
AAACTCTGTAAACTTCCTTGAGATTGGAAGCGAAAGCAATTGGTATTCACATGCAGTCTATTATCGTAACTCGACGAACGTTTTTCTCTCTCTCTCTCTCTCTCTCTCTCTCTCTCTCTCTCTCTCTCTCTCTCTCTCTCTGAGTTTGTGTGAGTTTGTGCACACAATGATCAATCTGGTCTCGCGCGTTTGCTTGTACACACACACACACACACACACACACACACACACACACACACACACACGCGCGCGCGCGCGCGCGCGCGCGCGCGCACGCATGCACGCACACATACACATATGCACACACATGCACACAGACATACAAACACACTCATACGCACACACATGTACACAGACACACAGGCAAGCGCGCGCACGCACACATACACGCAAACAGACAGACGAACAGACAGACAGACACACACACACACACACTCAAACACACACACACACATACGCGCGCGCGCGCTCACACACACACACACACACACACACACACACACACACACACACACACACACACTCACACACACACACACACAACACACACACACACACACACACACAACACACACACACACACACACACACACACACACACACACACACACACACACACACATACAAACGCGCGCGTGCTTGCGCGCGCGCAACACATTATGTTTATACTTCTGAAGACCATTTGAAACAAACAAACAAATAATGAAACAAACAAAAGCAAATGAGCAAACAAATAATAAGAACAAAAAAAAAAAAAAAAACGTTAAATGTTGTTCTAATGTGTGCGACCAAGATTCGTTGTATGTCAGTCATTGCTGAGATGAACGACAGAGAGAATGGTCTGCTGTAGGTTGTACGTGTGGCGGTGGGTGACGGGTCAAGTGCTTTCAGGCACACGGCGTGCGCCTCTTCCTTCTGTCAAGATTAATTATAAAGGCAATAATGATGACATCATTATCTTCAGTAACAACAGTACTGTTGTGATGAGAAATGAAAACAAGGATAACAACAACAATAACAGTAATGATGATGATGATAGCAGTCATCATCATCATCATCATCTTCTTCTTCTCCTTCTGCTTCTTCTTCTTCTTCTTCTTCTTCTTCTTCTTCTTCTTCTTCTTCTTCACCATTTTCAAGTGTTGTTGCCTGAAACTTACTGTTATTGATGTGCGTATGTATGTTGATAATTTTCAATTGTTATTCTTTACCATCGTAAAATGTCATAAGCAAAATAGTTATTCTGGACGTAGGCATATGATGCTATATAACGTTGCCTGTTATCATTGTTGTTATTATTATTACAAGTAGTAGTAGTAATAGTAGTAACGTTGCCTGTTATTATTATTATTATTATCATTATTATTATTAGTTGTAGTAGTAGTAGTAGCAGCAGCAGCAGCAGCAGCAGCAGTAGCAGTACTAGTAGCAGTAGTAGTAGTAGTAGTAGTAGCGGTAGTAGGAGTGTAGTAGTAGCAGAAGTTGTTGTTATGTTATCATTGTTATATCAATAACCAACAGTAGTGACAAAAACGGGGGAAATCTGATAGGAAATAGTAATAAACGTTTCAAGGATTTCATTCAGTTTTTGCCAAAGTCTATGCTGCTTTGAATAATTGGAATATCCATGTGCAGAGAATCGAACCATAGAGAACTGCAAGACAGACAGACAGACAGATACATACATACATACATAGCCTACATACATACATACATAGAGAGAGAGAGAGAGAGAGAGAGAGAGAGAGAGAGAGAGATGTCTTTGATGTTTAGTTTGAACTGGGATGCCAGGAGTTATAGTTATCAGCTGGAAGAAGAAGGAAGAGGTGGAGGAGAGGGGGGGCGGGGGGGGGGGGGGGGGGGGGGGAGAAGTTCAACATGTTGAAGAAGCGCAAATACGGAGTTCCTTTAGGTACAAAGAACTATCTGACGGGGGGGAGAAGCTTGTACTTGTATTGGATGCACGTGTGAGTCGTAATCCAGTGAAGGGGTGTCCAAACTCGGATTGCCCCGTAAGCATGTTCTGACTCTGGAAGCCACGTGACAAAGCTGAATTTGGACTGACCATTTCAAGTATTAGTGTTAAGGGCTGGGAGCTGGGGCCTTAAAATAAATTCATTTGAATCTTTCTCTCTTCGTTCATTAGATGAGGATGGTTGAGAATGAGCAAGCCCAACTTCACAAGGGCAAAGACAGAAACAAGTTGTGTTTTTTTTTTTTCTTTTTGCGTATTTGTTTGTGTTTGTTCTGCTAGTGGTACAGACAGGATGGTGTTGACGTAGCGGGCGAAGACCATAGAAAGCAGATCGGCAGACTGTATTTAGTACGCACTTTGTACACACATTTTCAGTGAGTCGGACAACAGTTAAATCGAATTCAAGTTGTTTACCACCCAGCCAAACGCATGCGGCGATATACCAGGGCTTTGGCATAATTATTGTTAGAATCGATTCCAAGCGACTCGGGCAGCAGTATCTGTGACAGTAAAGAATTCGGTACCACAGAGATCGTATCGAGACAAATGTATTCCTTCCCTGCATGTTCTCCGTTTTGTGAGACTTGCATGATTACGTATGATTATTATTGTTATCTTTTTAGTAGCAGCAGGCTCCTAGTACTATAACTGTGTAGTAGAAGGCCTAGTGATACTGATGGTAGTGGTAGTAGTAGTAGTAGTAGTAGTAGTAGTCGTAGTAGTAGTAGCACTAGTAGTAGTAGTGGTGGTAGTAGTGACAGTAGTAGAAGTAATAGTAAAAGTAGTAGCAGTAGTAGTAGTGGTGGTGGTGGTGGTTTTGTTGCTGGTGAGTAGTAGTAGTAGTAGTAGTGGTAGTAGTAGTAGTAGCGTTAGTAGTAGTAGAAGTGGTGGTGGTGGTGGTTTTGTTGCTGGTGATGGTGGTGGCGATCGTTCTGTGTGGCTTTGAGAATTCTGAGACCGCCACATTTGTCGCAACAGATCGAGCCCAATTGTAGAGTACCGCTGAGCGACCGAGGAACCCAAACTCAAGGCCGACCAGCATTGTTTGGTTTGGGGCGCCGATCGGGAGTAAACCGGATAGAAATTGACTTTTGCTCCAGCTCTTAATTCTCAAAAGTTTTTGTTTCGCATTCGTAAAAATTTGACAAATGAAAATGCATCCTGCCCTTCTCCCCACGCGTGCACACTCGCGCGTAACACATACACACGCTGGCACACGGTGGCATTGTTTTGTTGACAACCGCGTCAGCGGCGTCGAGTTCGGTTACTCCGCCAAACTGAAGTGTATTACACACACACACACACACACACACACTGCCTGTACAATATTTTGGCGGACAACAAAGCCGAGGCAAGCAGCCGAACTCCCAGCTGTATTTCCGTCTTTGTGTCGCCCCCCGACTCACATTTCTGCCGATCGCCCATCACCACAACGCCACTCAACGCGAGAGCCCCTACCAGGTCATGAATATTCATAGAGGTCGCGGAGCTCCTCCCCCACCAGCGCGTGGTTGACTCAGTGTCGGGGGGAGTGGCTAAAAGAGACGAAACCACATAGTTTTTCAACTCTCTCATTCACAAAACCGCACTCGGTTTGGTCACAAAACTCGTGGATTCCGTCTCCGGAGACGAGCAGACGACAGTTTATCCCCCCTAGATCGCAGACGACACTTTTCCAAATGCGCCGCGTGCTGTGAGGCCGCACCGCTAAGACGTGGTTTCGTTTTTCTTGTCAGATCCGCTAGAACCGTGAAGTGTTTTTGAGTTGGTGGAGGAGTTGCTTTTGTGTTGCGTGACAAGGTTAGCCAGCCAAGCAGTTAACCTATCTCTCCTATGCATCTTCCGACAGATCTGAACGGTTTTAAACCGTTCGCCGAGTCGCCACACAACAACATGTCCGACTGCCTACCCACGGGTATGGGAGAGAGGAGCTTGGAAAGCGTTCTGAAGGAGCATCCTGGCGAGCTGATAAACACGGGCAGCCCGAACTTCGTGTGCACCGTGCTGCCCAACCACTGGAGGTCCAACAAGACCCTGCCCGTCACGTTCAAAGTGGTCTGCCTCGGGGACATCAAGGACGGCACCAAGGTGTCCATCACCGCGGGCAACGACGAGAACTTCTGCAGTGAGATCCGGAACTGTGTGGCCTACATGAAGAACCGGGTGGCCAAATTCAACGACCTGCGCTTCGTGGGCCGGAGCGGTAGAGGTAAGGAAGGTGGTGTGCTTTGCTGCTGGAGAACCCGCGTGTGTGCTGACTGATGTGAGGTGTAGTTGTGTGTGTGTGTGTGTGTGTGTGTGTGTGTGTGTGTGTGTGGTGTTCTGATATGGCTCTTTGCGGTCGGCTTGGCAATAAGCAACATTATCTCTCTAATGTAAGTATGTGTGCATGTTTGAAGTGTGTGTGTGTGTGTGTGTGTGTGTGTGTGTGTGTGTGTGTGTGTGTTCTGATATGGCTCTTAGCGGTCGGCTTGGCAATAAGCAACATTCTCTCTCTAATGTAAGTATGTGTGCATGTTTGAAGTGTGTGCGTGTGTGTGTGTGTGATGTGTGTGTGTGTGTGTGTGTGTGTGTTGTGTGTGTGTGTGTGTGTGTGTGTGTGTGTGAACGATCTGCGCTTTGTGGGCCGCAGGGGTGGAGGTAAGGTGGTATTCTTTTGCATGCAGAACCTGTATGGTGACTGTTGTGGGGAGTGGTGTGTGTGTGTGTGTGTGTGTGTGTGTGTGTGTGTGTGTGTGTGTGTGAAAGAGAGAGAGAGAGAGAGGTGTGTGTGTGAGCGTGTGTGTGTGCGCGTGCGCTGAGTGTGTGCGTGAGTGGTGTGTGCGTGCGTGCGTGTGTGTGTGTGTGTGTGTGTGTGTGTGTGTGTGTGTATGTTCATCTATCTACTATGGCTCTTTGCGGTCGGCTGGGCAGTAAGGAACATTATCTCTCTCTTACGTAAGTATGTGTGCATGCATGTATTGTATGTGCGTGCGTGCGCGGGTACGTGCGTGCATGCTTGTGTGTGTGTGTGTGTGTGTGTGTGTGTGTGTGTGTGTGTGTGTGTGATACATCGTGCTTGTGTGTATGATATGTGTGTGTGTGCGCGCATGTGTTTGTGTGTGTTTTAAAATGTTCATGTGTTATATGTTTGTGTTTTATATATATATATATATATATATATATATATATATATATATATATGTGTGTGTATGTGTGTGTGTGTGTGTGTTTTCCAGGATGTTTAAATAGGTCCCATGAAATAGTGACAGCTTATGTGTTGTGAGGCCTTTCGTGCTTTTCACTTGAAAAATCAGTATTGATGAACACACACACACACACACACACACACACACACACACACATATATATATATATATATATATATATATATATATATATATATATTAGATATAGAGAGAGAGACAGAGAGAGAGAGAGACAGCCACACACACACACACACACACACACACACACACACACACACACACACGCACGCACGCAGTGAAATTCTTGTGACAGAAGTTTTTGGCAGTATACATTTTGCTGTGAAACAAGTACACACCCCCTACCCCCTTCTCCAGTCCCTCATTCTGTCGACGCCCCTTCCTCTTCCTTCTCTTTTTCACTGTGCTCCTCTCTATCCCCTCCTCTGTCCCTCTTTCTCTCTTCCTCCCTCCCTCCTCCCCCCGCTCTCTCCCTCCCTTTTTACCTCCTTCCCTTCCTCCCTTCCTGCCATACCCGCTTCTGTCTGTGTCTCTCCCCCTCTCTGTCTTTTCCTTCCTCCCTACCTCTCTTCCCGCCCTCCTGTCTCTTTCTTCTGAGCATATATCTCCTTCAGTGTCTGTTTCTGAATTACGGCACACATAGTGCATAAATGCGAAATTAACTCTACTTTTATTCATTTGTTTTTAATCGCATTTGTCGTTGTTTTAGAATTTTATCGACCCTCGGTGGAACAAACTGAAACTGTAATTAAAGGAAAAAAACTACAAGTACAGTAAAGTGGAAAAAAAAAAAAACCGAAAGAAAAAAAAAAGAAGAAAAAGAAAGAAAAGAAAAAGAAGCGCCACCGTTTCCAGTATAAGTATCATACTTAACGAAAAACCATTCAAAAGTTTTAATGTTGTAGTGGTCGGTGGTAGCAGCCGCAGGAGCAGCTTTAGTAGTAGTAGCAGCAGCAGCAGCAGCAGCAGCAGCAGCAGTAGTAGTAGTAGTAGTAGAGCGTACATCAGCCTCGTGCCAAATAATTAGCAAACACTCTCTCCCTCATCATGGCGACGTATTCTGAAGTGGCAGTCACATTACGTATTGTTGTCAATCTTTATGTTGTCAATCTTTTCTGTTGTTGCTGCCAGTGATACGAACTCCGGAAAAAGAAAAACAAACAAACAAACAAAATGATTATCGGGGACGGTGGGGGGTGGGGGTGGAGCAGACGCTAGCTCGCAAGTCTTAATTCTCGTGGATTTTCTTCTTTTATTTTTAACCATAGGAACGGGACATAAGGATCTCAACGATGATCAGAGGGGAAACAAATGTAACTCTGTTGTATAAGTGAAGGCCAGGTGAACAGAAACTTTGCTGGAGAGCTTCAGAGGTCTGAAAGTGCCGTTTGGACAATTCTGAAACCATTTATCCTGCCTTGACGGGTGGAAAGACAGTGTCAGCACTCAGACTGTTTGTACATTTTCTGACACGCGTTGACATTTTCTGGGTACGTTACTGCAGATCGCGCAAAGACCTTAAGAGACATCTCTGGTGAACCTAACTCTGGTGTCAAATTGTTCATGAAGAACAGTGGAAAGGAAGTTACAGTCGACGAACTTCAAGAGAACCGTGAAACAGAAGGTGGTGACGGAGGAAAGGAATAGACAGCTTTGGAGCAAAAGTGGTATCGGCGTCACTGCGCTGGTCTGTTAATGATCGTTGGAAACCGCCGCACCTCGTTCATTGATGGAACTATGATCTGAAGAACACCCACAGAGAAACAGTGTGGCGAAAGTCCCATGGAAAGCGGCGACCCGAGAGCTCGGGTATAGTATATTATGATCCTCTAGCAAGCAGTCTGAAACTCACCGAGTGGGGCCGTGCTTTGCTGTGGGCGATCCTGTCTTCGCGGAAGGAACAATGAGCTCTTGAGAAGCACATCCAGGTGCTACAGGACCCTCTTCACCTGCCTGTTCAGATGGTTTCCCACGAAGCGATACCTCCTCCCGCAAGGCAGCACGTCCATTCACCAGTCCGGTGACACAGAACAGTGGAAGCAACAGTGTTCGTCCGGACCCTGCAGTGGCCAGCGCAGTCACCCGATCTCAGCCCAAGAGAGGGAGGAGGGGGGGGGGGGGGGTCTGACCTGGGATGCCTATTGGAGCATCGGAGTTTCAAAGTTAGTTGAGAACAGTTTTAACTTTCCAACCGGCGGGCTAAGTCTCAGCAACGCCGCTGTTTTGACAGTTTGACAATGACTGTGGCACGAGGCTGTGGCAGAAGTGGCGGCAGCAGCAGCAGCATAAGGAGTAGTGCGAAAAACCAGCAGCAGCGCTCTTCGCGGAAGCATCGACAACAGTGACCGGATCAGTTACAACGTTGATCAGCGATAGTAGTGACGAAGATGGGGGTGGTTAGATGTGGTAGCTGCAGCAGCTGTAGTATCTGTAATAAATCGTGATTGCGAGTATAGCAGTTACAACAGAAACAACAGTATTAGTTGTTGTCAGTGTTAGTAGAGGTTAGCAGCAGCAGCCGTAGAAACAGAAGTAAAAGGCCTAATCATGATCATCATCGCCATCACCGCCATGACCGTCAGCATGAAAGCAGTAGTAGTAGGAATAGCAAGAGCAGCATCAGTAGTACATTGTCTTTCTGATCGCTGACGACACGTAATCGCCAGGCCAGTGAGGAAGGGAACAGCAAAAGCTACGGAAATCATCACTCCACCTACAGTCTAATAAAAACGTAAGCAGGCATCATCATCGTCAAGTACACAGTAATGATGATAGTCATAATAACTCAGATGGTGAAATAATGATAAGTATAATGATGATAATAATAATGATATTCATAATAGTAATCATAATGATAAGAAGAATAAGAATAATGTTAAAAACTAATGATAAGAAGAAGCAGAAATGGTTTCTGAGAAAGGGGAGCAACACCCGTGCAATTCTACCATGACTGGAAATTATTTCCCTTCTTAAATTGTGTAAATTTGTTTTCGAACTTTTATTTTTTTTTCCCTACAGTATTCCATCAGTTGTGACCATTGAGACCTAATTATTTGTACTTGTAGCAGATACTGGATGCACAGATAAACCAGAAGGAGTTGACTGAAAGTCAGTCAAACCATTTTTTTGAAGAATTAATTTTGCTGCCACACGGACATTCATTATTCTTATGCCACACACCGCGCACACGCACACACACACCGTGCGCGCGCGCGCGTGTTCTTATAAGGCATAAAAGACACAACGTTATATACGGTCTCAGTTTGCATATCTGCCGAGGTCATACAAATGAACATTGTGTAAACTTGTCCTAGTTCGTTGTACTACAAGAGAAAGAAGTCAGAGTCTCGGTTTTTCTTCCCGTCAAAAAGATCCCGTCTTCGAAAATCCGCCTCCAGGAGTGAAAAGTGCTATCACTGCACTTCACAGCGCTTCGTTTTTATCCTGCATTGGGAACATGAACCTTCTGAGGACACCATTTGTTTCACAGAAGGAAGTCCACATGACGATGGGGAAATAAATACACAACACATGCACATGACACACACACACACACACACACACACACACACACACACACACACACACACACATGCACATGACACACACACACACACACACCACACACACACACACACACACACATGCACATGACACACACACACACACACACACACACACACACACACACATGCACATGACACACACACACACACACACACACACACACACACACACACACACACACACACACACACCGTGCAGACCGAAAGCAAAGCTCAGATTCTCATTCAGCGCCAGCCGTTCAAATTGATAACAATAATAATAATGATAATAATAATAATGATAACGGTAATACTACTGATAACGACGACAGCAGCAGCAGCAGCAACAAC
>CM065724.1:31312099-31324599 GCA_033310375.1 Conus canariensis
ATTTGAAGAGTCCAGTTTAACCCCTGGGTTTTTTTTTTTTTTCATCTGTTACATATTTCTATATATTTGGTGTCTGGTTCAGTTTTCTGTTAGTTCTTTTTTTTCATACTTTCATTTTATTTCTGTCTCACGTCTGTGTTTTGTTTTGTTTTGTTTTGTTTTATGTATTTTATGTTTATGGTAGTTGATCCAGTTTTTGTTTCTTTTTCTCCTGAATTTCATTCACAATCATGTTTAATCAGTCTGGCATATGTCTTTTTCTTCTTTGTTGCCGTGTCAGGTTGTGTTTTGCGGTTTTTGCCGTTGCCCTTCTGTTGCTGTTGGATTTGGTTTTCTTCTTTTTTGTGTGTATGTGTCTTCCCTTCCCCTTCTCCTTTTTCTTCGTCATGTCTTTTTCTCCTTCTACTCCTCCTACTTACTAAGTAGGCCAGTTGAGCTTAGAAGTTTATATGAACTTAGTCAGTAGGCCACGTGCACTTAGTCAGTAGGTCAAGTACACGTAGAAGGCCAATTCTAATGTCCACGTGCGGATGCTAAAGGCTGTTTCAGTGCAAACAGCTCCCCAGCCCTCTGGAAATTCTATGACTGTATCATCCTCTTTTGTGTCACTCCCTGTGACTATCTTTTTTCCCTTCCCCTTTCCATACTGTGCTCTCTTTTTTCTTTAACTTTGGTGTGCCATTTCCTGCCGTTTAGTCTGGAAACTTTTTGTTTTTGTTTTGTACATGGCAATTTTTGACATGCCCGCTTAAAAAAAAAGTGATCTGGTGAGTAGGTGGTAAAAACTGTACACACTGTCTAGAGTGGATAGGAGCTGTCCATTCTCTCGTGTTCATTTACCCATCAGGCTTTTAAAATGCGTGTTTATGGCATTTAGGTATTTTCAGTGTGTTTTTACGATTGTTTTTAAAACCTGGAAGTGAAAAACCAAGAAAAAGGCGTGGCTCTCTAGTTTTACCGCGTCGTTCATTGCTTTTGTTGTTTCTTTAATCAAAAAGAATAATTATCTGACCAGTTCAGGGTGTAGCAGGTTCCTCTGTATGAGTATAAAAGCCTGAAGCTGGACGACGATGACGACGACGACGGCGACGACGATGACGATGATGATGACGACGACGATGATGATGACGATGATGATCCATCTTCAATCATTATAATTTCAGTCTGTCGGTCTGCCTGTCTGTGTGTCAGTCTGTGTGTCTGTCTGTCTGTCTGTTTTCTTCTCTCTCTCCGCCAGTCTTAATGACTTGTGAGTTGACTTCAACGCGGTGACAGCCCTGGTATGGCCCTTTGCGGTCGGCTAGGCAAAAGGCAACATTACCATACCTTTTTCTCTCTGTCTCTATCTCTGTGCGTGTATGATTTGTGTGTGTATGCGCGCGCGTGCATGCGTGCGTGCGTGTGTGTGTGTGTGTGTGTGTGTGTGTGTGTGTGTGTGTGTGTGTGTGTGTGTGCTTTCATAGGACGACGCATACATATTTTGCCCAGCTTGGCTAGCTACATACGAAATAAGACGAAACCCAAAGAAACCAACAAAGCCTCCTAACCGCGTGTGGCTTGTGGTTGGCTCTGCGGCATCACTTCGGGTGGATAGACAGAGGTTGAGAGAGGAGATGTGGGGGGAGGGGGGGGGGTGTTGAGGGGGTGGGGGGTGGAAGGCTGGGTGGGCGGGTGAGGAAATCTTACACCGTTTCGACTGACGAGAGACCTCCCCTCCCCCTTACCCTCCCCCTACCGCATAACAAAGGCACAAAGAACAAGCGATCCCCATGCAAATGACGTTAGGATGAAGCGAATGGGGGAAGGGAGGAGGGGGGGGGGGGTTGGAGAAGAAAATCAGTGAGGGCTGATCGTGACAAGAGTCACCGAGGGTCATAGAGAGAGGGAGAGGAGGGTGGGTGGTTGGATGGCACGCGGGGAGGGGATGGGGGGGGGGGGGGGGTCCATGTTAGGGGGTTAGGGGGCGGGAAGCGGGGTTAGAAGAATCTTGAGGACAACACAAAGACATCTTCCTTCTTCTTGACTTCTCAGTACCCTACCTCCCCCCCCCCTCTCCCACCCCCACTACCCTCCATCCATCCCTCCCACCCCTCCCCCTTCCCATTTCACTACCTCCGTTCCCATCCTACCCGGTCCCTTTCCACCCTTGTTCCTCAAACCATTCATTAGATCTCTCGTTCTTTCAGTTTTTTTTTTTGTCTGCTCTCTCTCTCTCTCTCTCTCTCTCTCTCTCTCTCTCTCTCTCTCTCTCAGTCAGTCTGTCGGTGCCTGCTTATCTGTCTGTGTCAGTCTTTCTGTCTGTCTGTGTGTCTGCCAGTCTGCCTCTCTCTCTCTCTCTCTCTCTCTCTCTCTCTCGTGTCTGTCTGTCTGTCTGTCTGTCAGACTGTCTGTCTCTATCTGTCTGTTTGTCTGTCTCTGTCTGTCTCTCTTCCTTCCTCCCCCGGGTCTCTTTTTCTCTCTCTGTCTCTCAGTCAGTCAGTCTGTCTGTCTGTCTGTCTCTGTCTGTCTATCTGTCTGTCTGTCTCTCCCCCTCTCTCTGCCACCCCCTTTTCTCCTCCTCACTCCCACTCTCTTCCCCCCTCCCGTTCTCCCTCCCTCCCGTTCTCCGTCTCTCCCCTCTTTACCTCTCCCTGTTTCGCCACACGTTCGCCCGCGTAGTAAGATGTAATAAGGGGCCCAACCTTCCCTTTTATCCTCCCCTCCCCCACCCCCCTTGTACTCGCCCCCACCATCCCGTTGCCGATGATAACTGTCTTTATAGTTTGTATGCTTTTCTTCGTTACGAAATTACTGTTATGGGCGAAAGCGTGTGCTGGAAACGGAAAGCAGGTCCTGTACTCTGTTGTGTGTGTGTGGTGTGTGCGTGTGTGTGTGTGTGTGTGTGTGTGTGTGTGTGTGTGTGTGTGTGTGAGAGAGAGAGAGAGAGAGGGAGAGAGAAAAAAAACAAAAAAAACAGAGAGTGTGTACACGCAAGCGCGCTGTGTGGATGCTAGTGCGTCCGTGAGTATATGTGCGTGTGTACGCGCATGTGCATGCGTATCGAATAGGGACTAAGGACAGAGTGGTAATGTTCCCTTTTAAACAAATATTCATGCCAGCTGCACCATGTTTTTGTTATGATTAGACCCATCCATATCATGAAACACCATAAAAGTCCCACAGCCAGATGGCCCTAGGGGCGGTGTGCTGTCTGAGATTCATCGTGTCTAGGACGCGGCATGATGGAAAAAGGCGAAGCCCATCTTTCTTCTTCAGCCGCCTTAACCTGCACTGACCAGAACCAGGAACCCGTTTGTTGCTGGCTGGAGAGGGCAGGTGGGGACGGGAGTGGTGAAGGGGAGGACGGATGTGGAGATCGGGAGTCAAGTCATGAAAATCCGACCCCACGAGGGGTTCGAACTCGCGACCGTCAGCTCCGCAGGTAAACGCTCTAACCACTTTTACCAGGGAACAACCCCCCCACCCCACCCCCGCCATGCAAGCTTCCCCGATTAATATTCGAGATTTGACAGTGACACAATGACAGTGACAAATGTGTACTGAGCCAGGCCTTCTGCCCATGTCGAGAGGGAGAGAGTCACAAAGGGAAATCAAGCCACGGTACTTGCGCATAAGATGAACGTAATTGATGATCGCATTAATATGTTGATGACGAGGCTGGAATTAGGGTAAAAAGAAGACAAAAAAAAAAAAGAAGAAAAGTTAGAGAAGGGGTGGGAATGAGGGGGGGGGGGGGGGGGTGTAGGGGGTGGCAGAGAAGAAGCACCATCATTGGGTCGTCTTTTCCTGGCAGCTTTCCACCCCTATCCACACAGGTCATCTCAGTTTGCTTCTCTCCGGGTGGTCCGGGGTGTGGGTTGTAGTCCGGAAATTGAAAACTGCTGAAGACAAGAGAAGCTCCAATGACGTAAAAATCAGCAGCACAAACCGTCATCGATGTGTCGGAGGACGGCGATCAAAATTATACAAAGACCAGGCGCCGTTATACTGAAATATGTTTGACGTGTTTCTAGAGAAGTGGGGGGTAGGGGGTTGGTGATAGGAAGGAGTGAGTGTGTGTGCGTGGAATGCTTTCCCTTTCTTTTGACGTGTGTGTGTGTGTGTGTGTGTGTGTGTGTGTGTGTGTGTGTGTGTGTGGAAAATATATCTGCGGAGTTAGAATATTACGGTCGACTATCATTTCAGTTGTTACGAATAGAACCTCTTCAAACTAAGGGGAAAAAAAGGGAAAAAAAAACCCCGCTCAAACATGAGCGAGTTGCTTTAAATGTGCTAATTGAAGGAAACAGCCTGTCTTATCACTAATCTCTGTTTAAATCTTGCCTGGCAAGGCCCAGGGTTAAAGGCAGCACCTCAACCATTTGATGTATTCGACTCCCATGCACCATTCAAGATTCCTTGTTGACAAATGAATAAATAAAGGAAATAATCTTGGGTTTTGCATTGTTCCCGACACTGAAACAGAACGCAAATGGAGAGAGGACAAGGATCAATACAAGCAATGCCTGAATCATGACATGGGGGTGCGAAGAGGGCGAACATCAAGAACATGTGGGCGAATAGACATTAGATTAACACACACACACACACACACACACACACACACACACACACACACACACACACACACACACATATGCGCGCGCGCACGCACGCACGCTTACACACGCGCTCAGTGTGTGTATGTGTGCGCGTGCGTGTGTGCTGTTGATGCGCATGGTCTTGCACACATACGCGCGCAGGCACACACACACACGCGCGCGCAGGCACACGCACACACACACATCCGCGCAGGCACACACACACACACACACACACACACACACACACACACACACACACACACACACACACTTACACACACACACACACACACCCGCGCAGGCACACACACACACACACACACACACACACACACACACACACACACACCACATACACACACAACCACACACACACCATAATTAAACCGAGAGAAAGCCATTAATACTGCAGCACAACGTCGCTGAGGGAGTCTGAGGCACGTATGGTAGTGGGGGTAGGGGGTCTCCAGATTGATTGTCTCGATAGCCAAGGAGGAGAAGCTGTTTCTCAGGCGGTTTGTTTTGGACTTAAAACGGGTATCTTCCGCCGACAGACAGAAGCTGGAGCAGATGATTAGCTGTGTGTAAGAGTGTTGTCGGATGCGTCTGGTCCGCATGTTTGTGAATCCAAAGGCGAGGTTTATCGAGAATGACGTTCTCACTCTGAATCGGAATTGAAGAAGAAACGATGACTTGGTCTCACTGAAATTTGTTATGGTAAGGTTCAAAGAGAACCGAGTCCTGCTGTATGACAGCTGGATGAATCTTTCCCATTTGCTGTTTAATAATCAGATCCTTATGCAAACACAAACGAAAAACACGTAAGACTATAGATACAGTGAAATGAAATGAGTAGCAGCAAGGTGACACATTACAGCGTCCTCGAACATACCCCATTATGATGGTGGGTTAACTTTGCCAAGGGTACATTGTTAAACGCGGACACGCTGCACTCCTGTGTTCACGACCATTCAATCTGTTCATTTATCTGTCGTTTTGTTTGATAAAAAAGTAAACGTTGACCTTCCGCTTAACCCGGTAGTACCCAGTTACAGCCAGTCTAAAACCATCAACATAGAAGAACAGACGTTTTATTATAAACCAGCGAACCGACCATGCAACCAGAACTCGAAAGAATGGAAGCTGCGTGGGCAGGTCAAGACGTTCTAATCCGACCCCCCCCTCCCCCTCATGTTGTTTATATACTTAATTTTGTTTTTGTTTTTGAGGAATGATTACTCTTTCGAAAAAACTTTTTTTTTTTTTTTTTTTGGGGGGGGGGGGGGGGGTACTATTTTCGTACAAAGAACGGGGGCGTTCTTCTCCAAGAAAGACAAACCCAAACATGGGTTTCAATTTACCTGTACTTTCTGCCCCCACCCCGCTTTTATTTTTTTCCCTTCTCCTTGTTGCAGTGTGGCTGTGGCTGTGGGGGGCAGGTGGAGGGGCTGAAGACAATGACACCGACGCTTGCCGTGTGTGGCTTCCAGACGTCACAGCTCCTCCGTCTCCATTTTCCTCACCCCTCCTCTCCCTCCGCTTTCACCCTTCTCCTATTTCACGTCGTTTACGCGCATGCGCGCGAACCCAAGACATTCGCACACACACGCACGTAGGCACGTATGTACACACACACACACACACACACACACACGCGCTCTGCACACGCGCGCGCGCGCGCACGCTAGCACTTTCGCACGCACGCACGCACGCACCACACACACACACACACACACACACACACACACACACACACACACACACACACACACACACACACACGCGCGCGCGCGCGCGCGCGCAGGTACACACACTCATACCCACGCGCATACAAGCACACAAAAATTTGTAAACGTACAGAGAGAGAGAGAGAGAGAGAGAGAGAGAGAGAGAGAGAGAGAGAGAGAGTCTGTATGTATTTAGACCTACGTGTGTATGTGCGAATGCATGTTCGCGTGCGTACGAGCACACGCACGCGCGCGTCTGTGTGTGTGTGTGTGTGTGCGTGTGTGTGTGTGTGTGTGTGTGTGTGTGTGTGTGATGAAGTGACGGCTCTAATGGCATGACCCCTATTGGTCGGCTTGGCTAAAAATTACATGAAATGTGTGTGTGTGTGTGTGTGCGTGCGAGAGAGAGAGAGAGAGGTTTTGTCTTTTTCTTTTTTGTTTTTCCATCCCACTCCCTTTACTGCTGGTTGTAGGCGCTGTCATCGCTCAGGAGAGAATGAGGTGTGGGCGGAGACAGAGGTACTGAGAGACAGGGAGCGTGGAGACTCTGTGTGTGTGTGTGTGTGTGTGTGTGTGGTGTGTGTGTGTGTTAGTTAATGATTACCAGCGGCGGCAAGATTTGGGGTCTCGCTCTCATTGGGTGATTTGTGATGAGGTCTTTGAGGTCTTGTCGCTGGGTCCGCCGCAACGACGGCCGTTTAATCCCTTTTTCTGTCCGCCTGTCTGTGTGATTTTCTGTGAGTTTGATTCCTTTGTCTTTCAGACTTTCCTCCAGTTGTCTCTGTCTCTCTGTCTTTGCTTCTGTCTTTGACTCGGTAGAAAGCAAGCTACCCGGTTCTGTCCTCTGGAAAACTGGTATTAGAAGAAAACTTTTTGGATGCATGCGTCGCATGTTATTTATATCAAGGCCGGTCTAGAAGTCATGCTGGTGAAAAGTTGACAGACTGTAGTAACTATATTAAAGGTAAGCGATAGGCATCATGAGAAGTGAAAAACTGAGAGGCATTTTGCAACATTGACGTATAATTATTCTGAATTATGATGTAACCTTTGGCAGATAATATAGCCCTTCTATTTGAAAGGCTAGTTTAGTTAAACACCCAGTATGACAGTCTACATAGTGCAGTATCGGTACGCCATCGAAATGTGAATAAATGAGTAAAAGTAATGAAGCTCAGTGTAAAAGGAAAAGAAAACAGTAGAGACCTATCAGCCAGAGAACATTCAACCTACAATAAAATCCTTATGCCCGTTGTTTGTTTTCCAACAAGGCTGATTTTTTTTTTTACTTTGTCGTGACAGTGCCTAGCCAGCTAGGGCAGACACCCGTTGTTATGTATACTGCAACAAATATTTAAAGTAAATATCCTTGTCGTATATCCGACGCATAAATACAGCTGATTGTTCGATGTGGGACTGAATTATTGGGAGTGAGTGATGCAAGTTGCCTCTGTACAAACTTGCATCTCTTTGCTCTGAAAAAAAAAATCAGGATTTCAAATACACACCAAGTGAGTGAGTATACAGAGAGACAAAATAGTTACCCAGTTTAGGTAAATTCTGTCGTAAAGTGTGTACAATGTTAGTTAAGATTGATGAGGAAGAATTACCACGGAAAACGCAGAGAAAATTGTTTGATTTAGATTCATGTGGCAAGACAGATTGGGGTTTTTGATAGTGATAGTACATTGTGTATGTTAAGTTTGGGATATGCATGGCTAAACCAAATGTTGAAGGAGTAAAAAAGTTTCTCGCTGATTTTATGGAAAGACTTGTGCTCTGTATAGACGGCAGAAATGGGATTTTTCAGGTCAAGAACAATGAGACGTTTAGTCTGTTGCGCAGTAACAGTTGACGCAATTCTTTTAATGTTGGACCAAGACAGACATCGTACAACAGAATGCAGATTTGACATTTTGGAAACTGCTTCACCGATCAGTATAAATACAAACAACGCATTCCTGTTGCTTTGATTTGTCCATTATGTAAACTTGTGAAAGAAGACGCGGTGCGTGTTGATTAATGCTGACCTGTACTTACCACTGTGAAAACGTGTCAAGTTTTTTTGTTTTTTTTTGGGGGGTGGGGGGGGGTGGGGTGGGGGTTGAATTTACCTCTGGCATCAAATAATGAACTAGAAATTAGAAACCTGTGCATTTCGGCCAATTGATATATATATATATATATATATATAAAAGAAGAAAATTTCGGTCCCTTTTTATACTCCCAGTTCTTATATAACAGGGAGTACTTTACAATGGGAACGAAGAAATGCTGTCTGTCTGTGTGTCTGTCCGTGGTCAAAATGTCTTCTACTCGCACCAGACAAAACGTCTGCCGATCTTTCTGAAAATTTATACGTATGTTCATTATGGGTCACGGATGATGCACGATGTTTTATTTTACCAGAACAGCCGTTACTAACGGCTATAACAGCCCAAAACGGGTTTTCTTCTTTATGGAATATCTCAGAAAGTACTTGGCCGATTTATAGGCGGTTTGGATGATCTTGTGACAAATCAGAGCCTCTTTTCTGTGTGTCTGTCTGTCTGTGTGTCTGTCCGTGGTCAAAATGTCTCCCACTCGCTCCAGGCAAAACTTGTTGGCCGTTATACTCGTTAGTAACAGATCCCCAAATTTCTGATGAACAGGGAGTACTTTGCAATGGGAACGAAGAAATATCTATGAAAGTACTGTATTTGACGGATTTTAAGATAGCTTTAGATCTAATAACTGACCGGTAGATCATGGGTATTTTCATAGTAAACATGCTCTTGACATGTATACGCGTATTCAAGATAAACTGGGAGTGCGTTTATATGCTTTGCATCTTGTTTATTCTTAACATTTCACGTTCGATATGTTGAACTGTATTTGTGACTTGGAATAATTGTTTAGGGTTAGGGTTGCGTTCTTTCATCGGAGACAATGACTTGAGCTGTTTATGAATAAACATCCCTGTAACGCCCCCCCCCCCCCCCTTCTCTCTCTGTCTCTCTCTTCTCTCTCTCTCTCTCTCTCTCTCTCTCTCTCTCTCTCTCTCTCTCATCTCTCTCTCTCTCATTTGTCAAGGTCTGTTTTCGTGTATGTAGCTGTTTGTATATGTGTATGTTTATGTACAGGTTAAAAAAGGTTAAACGTTGAAGTTTCCACATACTCTGTTGGGAGCAGAGGCAGTGAACTGTCAGAGATTCACCGTGTCTAGGGCACGGCATGACGGAAGGCGGAGCCCATCCTCTCCTTCCGCCGCCTTTAACCTTCCCTGAACTGAATCAGACACACATGTACTGCTGGGTGCACAGAGTTTTTTTTTTTACCTGTTCGTGTCTTTTTTTTCTTTTTTTTTTCTTTTTCAAGCCGGAACGATCCAACCCCACGAGCGGTTTGAACTCACAGCCGCCAGATCCGCAGGCCAGCGCTCGAACCATTTAACCTACGGATATACACTGAAACACTAGCTTCTCCATGATTTTGCCATGTTCCTTCTACCTCCGCTCGTCCCTCCCTGCAGTGCGCCATCAAGCATACACACACACACACACACACACACACACACACACACACACACACACACACACACACACCCCACACTCATGCACGCACGCACGCACACACATTTAAGACAATTCAAGTTAACACTTTCGGAGAGAGAGAGAGAGAAGAGGGGGAGGGGGAGGGGGGAGAGTGGGGTGGTGGTGGTCGCTGTGAAATTACTCTTCGTAACACAAACAAACAAAAAAAAAAAAAAAAGAAAAGAAAAGAAAAAACCTTTGATTGTAAGTCTGGCGTTTCGACTTGCACAGACGTAGGAGGACAGTGGTTTTCTGGCCTTCTCATTTTTACGATGAAAACAATATTTTGACCAGACTATAAAATCAAGACTAAACGTACGCTTAGGGGAAAAGAAAAGGTTTATGAGGTAAATCACAAAAGCGCCCACCACTCCCCCTACCCGCCCCACTCCTCCGGGGTAAAAAGGTGGATGAAACCATTTAAAAGAAGTTGATGGTATTGCAAGAAAATCCTGTCTGAAAGTTTGGTGTCAGACAGTGGATTAAAAGAGTAATATTTCTGTTCACTTAGGACTCAGGCCCCTACCCCACCCCACCCCCACCCCGCTCTTCCCATCGCCCTCCTTCCCATCTTTTTTTTTTCTCTTTGTCTATCTTTGTGTGTGTGTGTGTGTGTGTGTGTGTGTGTGTGTGTGTGTGTGTGTTGTGTGTGTGCGTGCTCGCGCATGTGTATGTTGTGTATATGTGTGTGTGTATGTGTGTGTGTGTGCGTGCGTGTGTGTGTGTGTGTGTGTGTGTGTGTGTGTGTGTGTGTGTGTGTGTGTAGAGAGAGAGAGAGAGAGAGAGAGAGAGAGAGAGAGAGTTCACATCTATTCACTTTTTGGATATACTGATATTACACTTCCTTCACTACGCCCTCACCCCTTCATCCTCTCCCCCCTCCCCATTCCCCTTCTCTTGTCACACCTTTCCCACCCATAAAAGAACAAAGGTCGAGATGATTGTCAGAAGTCCACTTTTGCAAATAAAAGTACGAAAGACATATTGGTCAAGACACAAAATATCTATAGGAATCGTGTGAGTTAAACTAAATGTTGGCATTCTACAATGTATAGAATCAGTTGTAATGGTGTAGTCGTAAAGAGAGAGAGAGAGAGAGAGAGAGAGAGAGAGAGAGAGAGAGAGACGAGAAATAATAAAATAAAAGACCAGACTTGGTTGATGTTTATCCTTGTTTTTGTACGCTGGTGCGTAGGTAATGTGTGTTGTATTTCGTTTCAAAGGCATTGCTTTTCTGTTTGTGGACGGATTTTAAAAAAAAAATGAAATGAAAGGGCTCCTTTAAATCGCCGATTATGACTTTTTACTTATATCTTTTTCCTCTCCAGATATTGCTGGAATACTTTTTAATTACTTCCACGACAATATTGTTGTACAAGGAATGCGGTGTTCTTGTAACTATGAAATTTATAAGCTTATTATTTTGTTTCTGAACTGAACTTTTAGTTCTTTAATGCGCACTTTGTCAACTTTATAATTGAAACAAAATGAGTAAAAGTTTGGCTGACTCCAAGAAGAAAACGATTTCTGTACTTTATACTGCATGAATTATGTGACTGATTTGACAGTTGGTTTTGGTTTTACATTTTTGTTAGTGCGTGTTCGAGCGTGTGCACATCGGCGGTGATTGGACTTGATTACTAATCATGAGGATATGTGGGCGAAAGTCATGGCATTGGCAGCCTCGGAGTTCCATCCTTTCCTCTCCCCCACCCTCACGCTCACGCCCCACTCCTTCCTCTCCCACCCTCTCACCGCCCCCTGAAGTCTGAACCCACCTCTCCTCCAACTGGCATGAAAGTCAAACGAAAGGAATTACCTTTCGGAAGAATCTAAATTGACAGCTTGTAGATCGTCAGGTAAGGTCTTTAACTGGCTTACCTATCCCTACCCTTCGTCATCCCACTACCACCACACAGCCCGACTTCGCCTCCCCCCCCTCCTCCACCACCCCCCTCCCAACTTCTCCCATCCCCCCCCCTCCCCCTCGTGAACATTAATCATCCCCTCTCGACATAAAACATATTCCGATGTCAAAATACCCTCAGGCCTTCCTCCTCGGTACATTAATCGATCCCGTGTTCCCTGCCCCCTGCCCAGGGGAGAGAGAGTTAGATACCGGAGTGACTCCGCCTGATTAAAGTAATCGCCGGGGGAGCCAGCCTCTGGGGAAGTATCCATTTTGCGGCACAGTCAGGAGCTTTGGGAACAGGTAATAGTGCAAGCGATACACCTGCCGGGCTGAATTGAAGTCCCCTGTGCTAGCCAGGTAGGGTGCGCCGATGTCGCCAAAACGTCTAATCCCTGGCTTTCGGTTGAAGCTGGAATGAGTTCAGACGAGAGGAGAGTGAAAAGCTGAGTTACCGCCAGACGAATGGAACAGACGTATGGCAGTACGCAAGCAACGCGTTTCGATACTGGGCTCTTGTACAGGCTGTTGTCAGGCGTTGTCTAGTTTGTCAGCCCCAAAGTCGTCATTATAGTGACCCGTGCGGTCGCCAGAAGCGATGCACTGACGAGAATTTTTTTTTTTTTTTTTTTTTTTTTTTTTTTGTGGTAATGCCGATGTCGTTATAAACTTCTACATGCGCCAGGCATTGTTCCTTTTTCTCTTTTGC
>CM065724.1:31329599-31335610 GCA_033310375.1 Conus canariensis
GGGTGACTTAATTTGGGGACGGGGAGACGTGATGGGGGAGGAAGTGATGCGCCAGAGACGTGACTGAAGGGTGACTTAATTTGGGGACGGAGAGACGTGATGGGGGAGGAAGTGATGCGCCAGAGACGTGATTGAAGGGTGACTTAATTTGGGGACGGGGAGACGTGATGGGGGAGGAAGTGATGCGCCAGAGACGTGATTGAAGGGTGACTTAATTTGGGGACGGGGAGACGTGATGGGGGAGGGTGATGAAGGAAGGACGTAATGGGGAGAGACATGGGGAGGGAGCGGACGTAAGGTGGGAGGGAGGTAATGGGGAGGTACATGATGAGGGAAGGAACGTGATGAGGTTGGGGATGTGACAGGGATATCTTTTCGGCGGTTTTGGAGATTTCAGTCCCCGGCGGGAAGAATTCGAAGAATTAGCAGAAGTCAAAAGGATCTATGAACGCAGGGCTCCTGCGGAGATTTGCTTCGTCAAAGACGTCTCGCATTTTCTTCCCCTCCCCGCTTCCTCCCTCTGCCCACCTCTTCTCCACCCTCTCTCCGCTCCATCTCTCGCCTCACTCAGCCCCTCCTCCATCCACCCCCACTACCGACCCTTGTACTGCCCGATCTTTTTTCCCCGTTTGTGACGCGGTGGTCGATGGTTAACCTGTGCCTGTGGGTTTGTCAAGATTATAGCTGTAAGGGGGGACCCTCAAAAAAAAAAAAAAAAAAAAAAAAGCGAAAAAAAGAAAGTTTGAAAAAAAGGGGTGGGGGGGGGGGGGGGGATGGGTAGGGGGAAAAATCCAGCAGTCTATGACTATAAGAGAAAGAGGTGAAATGACAAAGCAATAAAAACAATAAAGAAACAAAAGCCACTTAAACAAATAAACGATGAAAGAGTGATTGTTCAGAACTTCTTCAGTCACATTCAGAGAGGGATCGCTGCAGGATTTGGACGGGTTTGAGTTTTTTCCCCCCATTTATTTATACATTTATTTATTTAAGCCGCGCTGTCTCTGAAAACCTCAACTCCCTCAGTATTAGATAACAGGGATTTTTTTTTGTTTTTCTCCTTTGTATTTTTTTCTTTATTCTCTCTCTCTCTTTCTCTCTCTCTCTCTCTCTCTCTCTCTCTCTCTCTCTCTCTCTCTCTCCTCTCTCTGTCTCTCTGTTGTTGATCTTTATCAGATTATTCTGTTTTATTTCATTTAATTTTCTTTTATTTCGTTTGCTCACACGCGCTTTCTGTCACTCACTTTCAGCCGTTGTCAAAGAGAGACATAGACGTACACGCAGACACGTACGTAGACACACCAATATACCATGGTTTATGATTTAGCTGTCGATGAACATCCATCAATACGTTCGTGTTGGACCACACAGACACACAAACACACGTATGCACGCGCGCGCGCGCGCGCGCGCGCACACACACGCACACACACGCACGCACACGCGCGCACACACACACACACACACACACACACACATACACAGAGGAGGGCACGCTCAGAGAGAGAGAGAGAGACAGACAGAGACAGGCAGCAGGGGGGGGGGGGGGGGGGGGGGGCGATAGAGAGGGAGAGAAGGGGGGTATTCGCAATGCTTCAGAATCCTATTTATTTATTTATTGTACTTTATTTTCATGAACTTTTTTTTTAAAAAAAATTCGCATTTATACATATATGCACAACCATGAACATAATCCAGCACATATTAACGTGGATAAATTCATCCATACAGCATAGATATAATTATGTGTCTATATATATCAGCAAACATATAAATAATTATATATCTGCACATGTTTCTCCGAGTGTGTTATTAACTTCCATGGGAGTAGCAAGTTCAGTTGAATAAAAAAAAAAGAAAAAAAAGGGAAAAAACGCGCGCGCGCGCACACACACACACACACACACACACACACACACACACACACACACACACACACACACCAAAAAACAAAACAAAACAAACAAACCAACCAACAAACAAGATATTTTAATGAACTTAACTCCTCTCTCTCTCTGTCTGTCCTTCTCTGTCTTTCTGTCTCTGTCTGTGTGTGTGTCTGTCTCTCTCGCACTCTCTTCCCCCATCTCTGTTTATAATGACCACTCTTTGATCATCTCATTGTTCTCATTACTCGGGCTGTGACAATAATGCACACACAGTAATTATCTCCGTTCTATTCCGTTTATCCCTTTGAATGGATCCATCCCATTAGTCTTAATTCCCTCCGATTCGCCTGTTTCCTTCTCTTGGCTCAGATCGCAGTATTAATTTTTACGTGGGATTCTTGTTCGTATTTTCCGCTGTTCGTTTCCTTCTCTCTCGATTTCACCGCTGCCTTTTCACCATGTTACTATGGGAACACCATGTTAGTATAGGAACACGTAATGGGGACGGGGTTTTTTTGGTGATCGAGATGGTGTGTGTGTGTGTGTGTGTGTGTGTGTGTGTGTGTGTGTGTGTGTGTGTGTGTGTGTGTGTGCGCGCGTACTAGCGTGCGTGTGTGTGAGTGTGAGTGAGAGAGAGAGAGAGAGAGAGAGAGAGTGTGTGTGTGTGTGTGAGAGAGAGAGAGAGAGAGAGAGAGAGAAACAGTTTTGAATGAAAAACAAAAAACAAACATTCAGTAACACCAGCTCGGCAATATCTGGGGATTGAAAACCAAGCAAAGTATGGGGGAAAAAAAGAGAAAAGAATGATGCAGAAAAAAAGTCGGTCGTCGCCGGCCAGTGGTAAGCGCGATTGTGGCGTTTACAGCCCTGAAAATCACAGTGGTGGGATTAGAAGTTCGTTAAGTGCCAGTTCAATCCTGCTACGTGTTTGTAAGCTATAGACTGAAATAGGAGGAGAGACACTCCACACAATGAGGGTATCATCCGCTAATGGAAGCATTATCAGAACTTTTGTTCCTATTTCCTGTTCAACACTGCGGGTGTCTGCGTCTCTCGGGTGTGGTCAACACGCAGATGGCAGTCATAATGACTAGAAGTGTAGTTTGTTGTTGTTGGTGGTGTTGTTGTTGTAGATGTTTAAATCTCGGAACAAACTGGTCTTGACAGCATCACTGCTTACATTTCTGCCTTCTCTGATGATCATAAAATCATGAAAAGTAGTGACATATTCCGTTGCCCTTCACACTTTAACTGCTCTGAGTGACCCAAATTTCCCCCTCTGTTTCACGACAGAAGCGGGATTATCTTGGGGCTGAGATTAGAGAACAGACAGTAATCATACAAACGCCAACAGAACTGTAACTCCACGTGATTCAGAACTGCAAACGCAAGTTTCAGTTTTCAAGTGATGATGGTTGGATGAACTGCCAGTTGGACAGATTCCCCTATGGACAAGTCAAAGTCCACACGGGGTCAGATGGCCGGCATCTTTGGTCGGCAGTCTGAAGCCTGCCCTGCACACTACCCAAGTTTCAGATAGTTCTCACGTCAGGCAAGAAGGGAGAAAAAGGTGTGGAAATGCAAAGAGGATTCCCCCATCTCTGGGAAGTCTCGTCTCTCCGGGTAGTCGTCATCCTTTCCGATGCCGTCTTGAGAGCCTCGCCTGTCTCGATGCTGGAGTGGCGTCCAGCTCATCCCACAGTACCTCCGGTCATCGACGGAACCCGGAAGTCTTTCTTATACTCCGTTCCTCGGCTAGAACTTTGTGGTTCACAGTCACCGAGATTCTTGTGTATCCGAACATATTCATCCCACCATTAAGGTAGCCATATGCCGTCTTCAGGGATTCTGTCTAGACACGACACCGAAGAGAATGCGTTTTCCTTTGGTGTCGCAGACAATGACCTGCTATTCTCCCAAAGGTAGAGGGGATGGGCGGGGTGGACAGGAGAAGATGGTAACGTTCGTTCAAGATTCTGTATACGTGTCTTCACGAACGGGACCTCGGCGAAGGACTTGGAGGAGACTGGTATCTGCACAAATGTTAACTTCGAAGGGGAAATCTCTTCCAGCCTGCCTGTCTTGCGCAGAAGTGGAACCCTGGTCCGTGGAACAAGAGTCTGACGCCTTACCCACTACGTTAACCAGGCCCACGCAACCAGGAGTGGTAGGGCATGAGACCGCTGAGCCACTCCTTCACACGCCTTACGGTAGGGAATGTCCAGCACTCCGAGGTATGCTCCCAGCCTCATTCCCCATGGCTTCTCCCTCGGCTCACAATCGGGTGGAGAGGACTATAAACCGCTGGAGAGTGCACTGTATTCCGTCATCGCGCTGTACATCGGGCCACCAGGAACCGCTGAGACAAGAGCAGCGACTCTCGTGGAGAGATAGGAGGTCTGCGCCGTCCCTGCTGGTCCATCTGCCGCCTGACCCTCAGCCCACCAACCCATTGACAATTCGCCGATGTGAGCCGGTCTTTCAATTCGCATTTTCATGTTCTTCAGGGAAGAAGGCCGTATTGCTTGCGGACTGGTGCATACACGTCATACAAAATCTTTTAATAAGATACACCTCCAAAAGGTATCAATAAAACAAAAGCAAAACAAAGCTAAAACTAAGATAGGCGGCACGGCGAAGGGAGTGGGAGTGGGGGGGGGGGGGGGGGGTGAGTCTTATTGATGAGATTCGGCTGATATTTAACCTTTGCACAAACCCAAGATGCTTGCCGAGCCTTGGAATGAACGCTAGAACACACTAAGGCTTTGGGGATCTTCAGATCCCCGCCAGCTCTGATCTCTTGTTCAGTTACACTTTGTCCTTTTGAGCTCAGAACGTTGAAAGGTGGAGAAACACGTTGAAAACTCGATCCATTTCCTTTGTGGTGCAGCCTGTGATCTCCTGCTCAAATTTCTCCATCGCCCGAAACCTTAGATCTCCTCTGTGACAGAACCCGTTCATTGCTCGGCGAAGGGCTATTGTGCTTGACGGTTATGTTGGCAGGACAAAATGAACGCTTAATGACTTGGGACACAACCACAATTAATCACATAACTGTTAGACTCTCTCTCTCTCTCTCTCTCTCTCTCTCTCTCCTCTCTCTCTCTCTCTCTCTCTCTCTCTCTCTCTCTCTCTCTCCCTTCTTCTTCTTCTTCTCCAGTCTGTCTGTCTGCCTGTTTTCCCCTGTCTCTATGCCCTATCCGCTGTTTTCTGCCCTGTCTCCCCTCCCCTCTCTCTCTCTCTCTTCCCCCTCTCTCTCTCTCTCCCCTCCCCCCGCATTTTTTTTTCTTTAGTCCCCTCAGTCTGTATTTTTTTCCCCCCTTTTTGTCCGTTTGTCGTTTTCTCGTCTCTGTGTTTTTTCCTGTCCGTCTTTTCTTTTTGTCGCCCCTGAAGGGCCGTCTGTCTGTCAAACTCGGGTCTCTCTTTCTCCCCGGGCCCCGACAAAACCGTCCACCCGTAAAATTTATAAAGTAGACACGTTAAAAATAAACATAAAAACACCAACAAATTTGCTTTTTAAATCTAAACCACATCAGCACAGAAAGGGAAAAATACCAGGGGATACTTTTAAAAAAGAAAACGTTGGGAAATTTTTCTGTTTGTTTAAACAAAGAACACGCCGTGAAAAACCCAAACAAAAAAAAAAATTTAGTTGACGAAGCAAGAGAAAAAAAAAAACACAGGCGAAAGTTGATTCTTTTTTTATTTTTTTTTATTTCACATTCAAGGTTTTAAAAACCAGATTTTTAAAAAACCAGATTTTTGGGTAAGCCTTTTTAAACGAAGACTTTTTTGTTTGAAGAAATAAAGGGTCAGGCTTAAAGTGGGTCTTGCTTCCTTTAAGAGTACAGAACAGCACTGAAAAGGAAAGAAAATGTTTCTTTTAACTGGCAAAACTGAAAGTCCTGAACTTTGGTCTTTGAACGGGGTGTCTATGTAACTAAAACAGGACGGCTGTAAAAAGTTTTACAATAGTTGGCTGACAAAAGGGGAAAACAGCGCTTAAAAAAAAAAAAAAAAAAAGGAAAAAAAGGGGGTTTCCAAAATGAAAAACAGAATAAAAAAAAGGGGAAAAAAAAGGGACGTGCCCTTAATTTTTAAATACAGAATTTAAAAACGAGC
>CM065724.1:31335710-31345710 GCA_033310375.1 Conus canariensis
CTTTTTTTACTAAACAAAACCCCTTAAACTTTCCCCTAGATCTGTCATGCTCCCAAATGTCCCCAAGCTTTGTGAGAGAAGTTATAAAAAGGTCTTAAATCTCCAGTCTGTAATTTTCCAAAAAGTCACGCGTCGTTAGACTCCCCATTTGATTTGGTACCCCCGCAGTCCCCATTTGAAATCTCACACGTTCTTTCAGTTCGACCCCTTTCCCCCCCGGCCCTCTTCTCCCCCTGACCCTCTCCCCCATTTCACCTTTTTCCCTCCCTTCTTCCCCCTTTTAAACCCCCGAAATCAGTCCCAGATTGAGACGGTATTGTTTTCGTTTTTTTTTAGGGAAAGACTTTTTTTCAGCTAATAAGAATAGGGGGGGGGGGGGGGGGGGGGGGGGGGGGGGGGGGGAGGGGGGGGGGATGGTGGGAGGAAAGCGACCAAGACTGTGAATAGAGAGCTCAAGAATTATCGATATTGGGTGGAGTGAAAAAAAAAGGGGGATGGGGAGGGGGGGGGGGGGGGTAGCGAGAAAAGGAAAAATATAGCTGTGCGGGCAGACTGAGGGGGGAAAAAAAAATTTAAAAAAGAGAGAGAGAGAGAGGAAAAGGGAGTGAAGAGGAGGAGAGAAAAGAAAGGGGGGGTGGGGGAAAGTGATTTTTTTAGAAACAAAATGTTTTTGTATTAAAATTCGGCACATACAAGGGTTTGTGGGCTCAGTGGGAAGGGGGAAAAGGGGGGGGGGGTGGGGGAATGGGAGGGGAGGTGGGGGGGGGGGAAAAACGGCCCCATGGGAAGGGGAGGAAAACCCAACTGTTTTTCTTCTGGGCCCAAAACGCCATTTTCCCCTTGCTGCACGTGGGAGGGGGGGGGGGGGGGGGGGGGCGGAGTGGGGTTTTGGGTTGGGTGGGGGAGAGGAAAGGCAAGGGGGGGGGGGGGGGGAGAGGAAGGGAGGGAAGGAAAAAGTTTTCTTGACGAACTTTCAAAGCAAAACCCCCCGCACGGAGAGAGGAGGGGTTCACACACACACACACCAAAACCCACACACCAAAACCAACCACAAAAAACACCCGCTGATCTTCGCTCATGACACACACACACACTCACACACCTGACTCATTTGCTCATGCGCGGCGGGCGCGCGCCCCACACACACAACCACACACACACACACACACCACACACACCACTGACAAAGGAGAGAGGGAGAGACAAGAGGGAAAAAGGAGAGAGGGAAAGGGAGGAGGGAAGGAGGGAGGAGAGGAGAGAGAGAGAGAGAGGAGGGAGAGAGGAGAGAGGGGAGGGGTGGTGGTGGTGGATCGGATGAAAAACAAACGGAGCTTTTCTGGCGTTTTTGTGATCATCTGTGAAATAATTGTCATCATCATAATAGATGATACTAGACCCCAGCGCGCACTGATGCTACTGTTACTGCCCTATTAACAATGCCAGTCGTACCGCCGCTTGTATTGTTACTGCTGCTGCTGATAGATTCTCCTACCACCATTACAGGAAATTCTGATTTGCTGGTACCATTACTATTACCTTTGGTCCTGATGATGAACAACAGAGTAAGTGTCACTATGGCCGCTGCTGCTGCTACCAGTACTGTACAATTAATGATATGCACTATACGTAGTGTTACTGCTGCTGCTGTTGCCGCTGTTGCTGCTGCTGCTGCTGCTGCTACTGCTGCTGCTGCTGCTGTTGCTGCTGCTGCTGCTACCCATGGTACTACCATACTAGAGCTGTTGTAACTATTTGTTACTATTATCGTACAGTTAATGATATACACCAAGTCTAGTGTTACAAGTGCTGCAGTCTGCTGCTCTTGGTTATACTAGATGTGGCGCTACTCTTGCTGTGGCGCTATTATTGTTGTTACTACCACCACCACCACCACCACCACCACAACGACGACAAGTAGAACAACTACTACAACTACAACTACTATCGTAACTACTACTACTACTACTGCTGCTGCTACTACTACTACTACTACTACTACTACTACTACTACTACTACTACCAACACCACTGTACTTACCACTACCACTGAATGTTCCTCAGTGCTGCTGCTGCTGTTGTTGCCACTACCACCTCTAATGATGATAGTTTTGCTAACACCACTGTTGCTGCTGCTATTGCTACCTCTTCTACTACTGCTGGTGCTTCTGCTTTTGCTGTCACAGCTGCTGCTACTGCAACCGCTGCTCCTATTACTGCTACTACTACTACTACGACTACTACTGCTGCTGCTGCTACTACTACTGTTACTACTACTACTACTACTACTACTACTACTACTAGTATCGCTACTGTTGCTGTTGCTGTGATATTCAGTGGAACGCACATTTATTCATATATATGCCTGGCCTGCATTGTCATTGTGGGGTGACAAGAGAGTCTGGTACAAACTAGCAGGCCCGGCAGTGGCTTACGTAGACAGACAGGCAGATACCTCCCCCACTCCTTCCCCCACCTTTGAATGTCTGTCCGTATGTGTATGCGTGTACAGATTTCAAAATGTGTTGAGAATGAAATGAGTCAGTGTGGCAATATTCTGCGTGCTGCCTTTGAAGAAAGACTACGTTTCGTGTCCGAATCCTGTAACGTACAAACATCCTCTCCCTCACTCGCCCTCGTCAAATAATGAGGAAGGTTTGGTTGCAAAAAATATAGGGTACGCTCTTGACAAGCCCAGGGAGCATAGAGATTAGATTTCATTCGGTCAGGATCACTATTTTGACAAAACAGAGCTCTTGTATACGTCCTTTTCGACATTTAATCTTGCCCTTCGGAGCTTGTGTCGTTGAGGTACGTGCGCTTTGAGACGCGCACGTGAAGCGTCTGTGCTGTCCTGTGTCCTGACAGATTGGAGACACCCCACCATCTGCTGTCTGTCCTGACTGCCGCTCCGATGGGAGCTCACCAGGAGCAACAAACCATGTCACAGATGACACAGGGAAACAATAAATTATGACAGTTCCCTCCACGAAGAAAATGGAACTGTCGAGTCAGAATGTTTGCGTTCGTGTGAAAGCAGCTAGTTATTAAAAAAGTCATTTTCACGAATCTTAAATAAATGTTAGCGAACCGCCCAGAGAAACTTGGACAAACGAGTCACAACACAAAACACAACGCGTTTCGACCTCTTAGGTCTTCCTCAGGTGAGAAACAAACGAATAAAACAACGAAAATTCACTTAGCTTTGATCGCTTCAGATCGCTTCAGAGTTCAGCGCAAGGAAGAAGGCGTTGAATGAGCAACTTTTTTCCTCCCCACACTTTTGTTTGGTTTCATTTACTACTCTTCGCTGGCTGCTTTGGGGGTGCTATTGGATTCTTTTTTGCACCCTTGGTGGTGAGAACACCACAGTATTATGGACTGTGGTGTGTCTCTATTTGACGCCAGGAGCGCAGACACAACCAGCCGTGTCTCCCTGATGAGTCCGACCCAGCGGACGAAAGGCCTCGGAGCAGGCAATACAAATATATCTGCCTTCAAAAGGGATTGCGATGGTTCCCTTAAGCAGCCAGTGAAGAGTTTTCATATCTGTAACATATTTCCTCAATTTCATGTTCCCAGTTTCTCCATCTTCAAATCCCCCCCCCCCCCCTCCTTAAGTCCAAATCTTTGCCAAGTCATTACTATGAAGATAGTTCAGTTGTTGGCCTGCGCTTGTTTTTTTCCCCCACTATTAGATTGTTTGTCAATGTATTTGTCTGACTTTATTCAAGTTTAAAAGGCTGTGCCAGT
The DNA here is from genome assembly GCA_033310375.1 of Conus canariensis. Taxonomy (NCBI): domain Eukaryota; kingdom Metazoa; phylum Mollusca; class Gastropoda; order Neogastropoda; family Conidae; genus Conus; species Conus canariensis. The sequence goes on from CM065724.1 coordinate 31,339,461, forward strand.
CTTGAATAAAAGTTACTCTGTGTTAGGTTTCCTTATGGGAGCAAAAAGTACCCAACTTGTTTACTGTTTATAAAAATTCCGATATTCAGAAGATAGCATGTGTCATATCCTCCACCTCTCGTGACTGCTTACCGGACACGTGATTGGGCATGGGAAGGAAGGAAGGAGGGTGAAGCGGTCGCAGTATCTGGGACGAAAGGAAAGGGGCGAGACACATGACGGAGGTGACTGGGAAGATGGCGGAGACGACGGAGGAGATGGGGAGAGTGGGGGGGTCGTGTCGTGGTAGGACATGGCTGAGGGTCCACGGCTAATTAACCCCCCTCCTTCGCTCCCCGACCTTCCTCTTAATCTCCTTTAACGTGACTTCTCGCCGTTTTGTGCAGGGCCTGCAGTGGGCGTTGATAGGAGTGGGGAGGGGAAAGGAAGAGGGGGGGGGGGGCGGGTTGGAGGTGAGAGAGGCTGTGATGGTAGTGTGATGATGGGGTTGGGGGTGGAGGTGGGGGTTGCTGTATGGCTTCAGAAGTTATCGTCTCGGCGGTCAGATACAAGAAAATAATATGCAAAGCAGATAGCGATTTCTGTTTACCACTTTTTTAAAATTTCTTTACTTATTTATTCATTTATTTACTTTTTTTTCAGTAGTGGAAGAGAGGGCGTTGTTTTTCTTTCTTTCTTTCTTTCATTCTCTCTTTCGTTTTCTCATCTTCTGTTCTGTCTTTGTGGCTTACCGACTCCCACGCCGCTCATTCTGGCTCCTTACACACGCTCACTCAGGATGTCCTGTGTCACGCTCAGCACCAGCGGTCCACAGGGAGCAGTCAGTATCAGGTCGTGACAAGGCAACCGACCGGAGGAGACACTGCACTGCTGCCGAGTCACTTTCGAAGTGTTCAGTGGTGCCTGCTCGTATCTAACATAGGCAGGACACCCTTTTGATGACCATAATTGTAGAGCCAGCATGTCCAGCATTTTGGTGGTGCTGTCATTCTGTGGAACATTTCAAGCATTTTAAGTTTGAAATAATGTGATACAATGCGAAATTGTCATTAAACAGTCGTATTTGTTTAGATTGAGCACTGATTTACATCAAGTAGATCGAAAAAATGTAATTGTTTCTTTCGATTGAATAAAGGAATCTGGCTGAATACAACAACAACAGCAACAACAACAACGACAACTGACACATACGCAAACACGCACGTGTTTTCCTTTGGTTTCGGTGGAAATGGTTCTTGCGTTTTCTCCCTTACTATCGTGATCAATCAACGAGTCGTTTCCCTTCAGTTCTCATTTATTCGTCAGGCTAACAACATCACATTGATTTCTAGGAATTAAACGATTCCTCGAGCAAAAAGCATGAACAAGCGGCAATCAACCTTAAGGCCATACAAGTCATGTGATAGAAATTTGAACTTTGTTCTCACGCTGTTTATGGGACGTGGAAAACAGGACCTCGTATTACTTGCGGAAATAATCGTGGCAAACGGACGGAAGTTGTTGTTACCCTGGGGGGCGGGGGGGGGGGGGGGGGGGGGGGGGGGAACAACGGATATGTTCTGCTGGTCAACCGCAAGGCAGATTGAAGAAATCAAGGAAGTTTTTGTCGTTACGTATTTTGACCCCGTAGTTTTTTGTATGACGAAGCGCACCCTGCCTTGCATACATGGTGTTAAACCTGCTTTTTTGTCCCCGCCATTATGTCTGACCTGGCCAGGCCACGCTTTCCGCCTGCTAACCGGAATCGGAAGCGTGTGTTTTGGAAAATTAAATTGTTCACCAGCTTGGGTAAACGAAACTTTTGTTTTCCCCGCTTACTTGTGGCGAGTCCCATTCCCCTCAAAAGTGTAGTAATTGTTTCGTGTTGTAAGGTAAGCGATCTTTGGACTTCTCAAATGTGAGTTTTCTTCTGTTTTGCCTGACTTCTTTTTTAAAGGTTGTTTCAGTTCGTCCTTTGATTGTTTAATTGTTTCCGGCGAAACTGGGACCAAAAAGCAGTTTTAGTATAAAGTTAGACGGCGACGCAATCAAGAGGCAACTGATTATTCGTGTTGTATTGCAAACACATGGGGAAAAAAGCGTTTTGGTCTCTTTCTGTCTCTCTGTCTCTGTCTCTGTCTGTCTGTCTGCCTGCCTGCCTGCCTGCCTGCCTGTCTGTCTGTCTGTCTGTCTGTCGTCTCTCTTCTCTCTCTCTCTCTCTCTCTCTCTCTCTCTTCAAGTCGTATGCGTGTGTTTGCGTGCGTGCGTACGTGTGCGTGCGTGCGTGCGCGTGTGTGTGTTTGTGTGTGTGTGTGTGTGTGAGAGAGAGAGAGAGAGAGAGAGAGAGAGAGAGAGAGAAGTTGGTAGTTTTGGTGGCGATATCAGGTGTTCACGGAACAAAACATTAGGATTTGATCGTTTCCATCTTCCACCTGCACACACGCTGCTCCACGTATGTACCTACGTGGCGTTAACTTCAGGTATCCCACAGTAGACCCTTTCCAATTATTTTTCATTACAATTATCATGAGTTTGATGCTTACGTGGCGACTAATCTAGAGTGGTTCAGGCACGTTAACGACACCCATATATTTGATTTCTGAAGTAGGCTGCAGCTGATGCCTCCATCTAAGGCGTTGTAGAGAGTTGTGGATAGGGCACGATACTTAAAGGTGCGACGTGTGATGGGCGATAAATAGTAGAATAGCGTGCGACTTAGCATTTTAGCGCCTCTTTAAACTTTCACTTTTTCCTCATTTTTGTTGTTGTTGTTGCTGTTGAACATGTCTCTGCCTCTGTGTCTGTCCTCCCTCCCCTCCACACCAAACCTCCCACTTGTCCACGCCCTGGCTGTCTTAGCACCCCGCCCGTCCCCCACCCTGTGTGTATGTGTGTGTGTGTGTGTGTGTGTGTGTGTGTGTGTGTGTGTGTATGTGTGTGTGTGTGTGTGTGTGTGTGTGTGTGTGTGTGTGTGTGTGTGTGTGATTCTCTTTCGCTCTTCCCTGCTCTCGATCTGTCTTTATGTTTGTTTCTGTGTCTCTGCCCCCCCCCCCCCCTTCACACCTTCCCCTCTCTTCTTCCTCTCTTCTCTCAGCCGCACGCTCAGTTTGCCCCCCCTCCCCCTCCCTTCTCTCTCTGTCTCTCTGTTTCTGTCTGTCTCTGAGTGTTTTTTTCAGTGTCTCTGCTACTGTTTCAATTTCTGCCAGCACGTGCGCGCGTACACGCGCACAGACACACACACACACACACACACACACACACACACACACACACCACACACACACGCACACACATACACACGCGCGCGCGCGCGCACACACAAACACACACACACACACACACACACACACACACACTCAAATACACAGACAGACAGACAGACACTCACAGACACACAGACACAGACACACACACACTCTCTCTCTCTCTCTCTCTCTCTCTCTCTCTCTCTCTCTCTCTCTCTCTCTCACACACACACATTCTGTCTCTCTGTTTCTGTCACTTTTTCTTTCAATGTTTGTCTTGTCAGTCTGTCTATCGCCTCTCCCTGTCTCTGTTTTTCTATCCGTATGCCTCTCTCTGTCTCTGTCTCTGTCTGTCTGTCTGTCTCTCCCTCCCCCCCCCCTGTCTCTCTCTCTCTCTCCGTTATTTACTTCTTCCCCATTTACCTTTCCAACCAACCAGGCAATATTCGCAATCATTGTGAACTTCGTCGTTATGTTCTGCGACTTCGTACGAGCAAACTTCGTCGAAATTGTTGTGTTGGTTGTTGTTATTACCGGCTATCTGTCTGGCCTCGCGTCTGTTAGTTAACCAAGAGATAATGTCAGCCAGTCAGCCCGCCGGCAGAGGCACACACCTACGACGCTGGGGGAAAGATGCCTCACACTGATTGTCTACTTGGGCAAATGTCACACCACACTACAACCACGCATCAGGCTGGAACGGGGCAGCGAAGGGCTGAGTATTTCTTTTAAGGGTTCTGTGTTTTGTCACCAGATCGGTGGGCGATCGATGTGCTGTTTCGCTTTACGTTTTGAAGATGCCGTGTCGTGTTTCTTTGAGGTGCGTGATGTCGGACGTGAACCAATCGCGAGGAGCGGAACATTGGGTTTTCCTCCCCTCCCCCCCCCCCCCCCCCCCCTCCCTCTAGCGGTACACCAAGTTCCGTGGGAAGTTGCTGCGCAGTTTTCGTTTCTCAGCAACAGGCGTATTAATTTGTTTTTTGAACCGTGCTCCATCCACTCCACACACACACACACACACACACACACACGCACGCACGCACCCACGCACGCACGCACGCACGCGCACACACACACACACACACACACACCTGACGCCATGCCCCCACATTGCCCCTCCCTCCTCTCCCCCATCCATCCACCCATCCTTTTCTTTTTTTTTAACGCACACACACACACACACACACACACACACACACACACACGCACGCACACGCATACACACACACACACACATACACACACGCATACACACACACATACACACACGCATACACACACATACACACACGCATACACACACACACACACACCTGACGCCATGCCCCCACATTGCCCCCCCCCCTCCCCATCCACCCCACGCCCTCATCCTTTTCATTTTTTTTTCAAACGAGAAACGATAATTGACAAAATGAGATGTAAAACAGGAATGGATGTTGAGTTCTGTTTACAGGTGGTGTGGGGTGCTGGTGGGCTGGGAAGGGAGCAATATAGGGAAGGGCCTGGGCGGGGAACGGGAGGGGGCGGGCGAGAGGGTGATGGGAGGGAGGGAGCACAGACGGTTTCCGTTACTGGTTCTTGTCACGTGACAACAGGATTGCACGTCATATTCCAAGTCGAGCAGCATCTTGAATAGGAGAGCGTTCATAGACGCCCGTTAGATGAGAAATACTCTGGATTTAGGCGACCATGTGTTGACTGATCAATACTGGTGAATGACGGGAGCAGGAAAGAAACATGAACAAACGATATACGCAAAGGCCAGCTGATTTGGAAAACAGGGTGCCCCAAAACAGGATAGGAAGCTGGAGTGTGTACGTCGGTTGAACTATGAGGACGATGTCATTCTTTCCGAAGGACAGAGTTGACACAGTGTGGTTTTGTGGCGAGGATGGGGGAGGAGGGGGGGGGGGGGGCAGGGAGGAGGTGCATGCAGTACAATATCTTTACAATGAATTTGCGCAGTTATCCTCTATCACTAAGGAGTGCTACTGTTGCTTCTGCTGTGGCTTGTTGCTGTTGCCACTTGTACAACTACTATTGCCTCTCCCACTACTACTACTACTTCTACCACTGCTGCTACTACTACTAGTTTTCTTGCTGTTGTTTCTGCTGTAGCTTGTTGGTGCTGCTGTTGATGTGACCACATCTAGTGCTATTGCTACTACAATTACTACTGCTGCTTCTGCTGTTGCTGGTTGCTGTTTCTGTTACCACCACTACTACCACTACCATTACTACTGCTGCTTCTACTGTTGCTGTTGCTGTTACCACTACTGCTACTACCGCTACCATTACTACTGCTGCTTCTGTTGTAGCTGCTTTCTGCTGCTGCTATCACTGCTGGTACTACTGCTACTATCAGTACTGCTGCTATCACTACTGGTACTGCTGCTGCTACTACTACTACTACTACTACTACTATCATTACTGCTGTTTCTACCAGAGCTTGCTTGCTGTTGCAATTACTACTACTACTACTTCTGCTACTCCCACTACTTTTACTATTACTACTGTTGCTACTTCTGCTGTAGCTTTTTTCTGCTGCTGTTGCTCTTATCCCCACCACCACCACTACTACTACTGCTGCTGCTACTACTGCTGCTACAACCACTGCTGCTGCTTCTGCTGTTGCTAGTTGTTGCTGTTACCATTACTAGCACAACTACTGCTGTTGCTACTGCTGCTATTATTGCTGCTGCTGCCGCTATATTACTACTACTACTACTACTTCCACCACCACCACCATTACTACTTGAGTTGCTGCTGCTTCTGCTGAAGCTTGTTGTTGCTGCTGCTGAGGCTGTCACCACTGCTAGTATTATTACTACTGTTACCACTACTGCTGCTGCAGGACTATAGTTTTGCATTCGACAGTGTTAGGAAAAACAAAAACATCGAAAACAAAACGGAACAAATGGAAACACTTTGGTTAACAATCACCCCGAACCCTCCACTTCCCCTTCATATGTTTATGGTCTCCTGTTGTTTTGACCACTTCAGTTGTGGGGTACTGCGTTGCGCAA
>CM065724.1:31348210-31368210 GCA_033310375.1 Conus canariensis
CATTCCTGCACGTACACAGCTACCACCATCCCACCACCAACGCACGTAGAATACGTGTCCAGGACAAATAGTTGAACGAACACGGAAATATTCACGGTTTCTCTCGTTCGAAATTACTGAGAGAAAAAAAAGTTGCCGAGTTGACACTTCTCCGAATTGTTCTTCGATGATTTGTCATTGGCCCAGTCACCTTTGTTTGTTTCTTATATATCTATCTATCTATCTATATATATATATATATATATATATATATATATATATATATAATCGCTTTGCAGCACACATACACACAGAAAGACGCACTGAAACACACACACACACACACACACACACACACACACACACACACACACACACACACACACACACACACACAAATTTAGGTAGGTGGGTAGGTAGGCAGGCAGGCTGGCTGGCTGACTGGCTGGCTGGCTGCCTCCATAGGCTGCTAGTGAAGGATTTCATGTTTATGATAAATTTCCTTGTGTTTTCATTCTCATTTTCTTCGACCCTTCCCGATTTTTCTCCTTTCGAATCTTTGCCAAGTCATTGTTGATATAATGATGGAAGAATTGTTAGTCTGCGCTTGTTTTTCCCCGCTACTAAATTGTTAAACATATATCTATCTATCTATCTATCTATCAATCTATATAGAGAGAGAGGAGAGAGAGAGACAGAGAGAGAGAGGGAGGGAGACATAAGTATATATATATATATATATATATGTGTGTGTGTGTGTGTGTGATATATATATATATATATATGTTTATATATATGATGTTTAGTAAATAATATAATGAAATGAAATACAGGGTTGATATGTGTAATCTTTCTAAATCCAGTTACGGCTAATGGTTCAGTCGTTCAGAGCCGTAAGCGAATGGGTTTTGATGAAGTAAGTGATTTTAAAATTGCCTCCTTACTCTCACTGACATTTATATTCAATTCTACCGTTAGTTTGGTGGCAGTGAATCAGTGCATGGAAATTCCCAAAGGAAAAGTAATCTCACCTGGCCTCACTTGCTGCTGTTGAACCATGCTGTGTCGGATTCCAGAACATTCCCAGGGATCTAAAAAAAAAAAAAAAAAAAAATTCTGTAAACCGAGTCTTTCATAAATGGTGCCGTCGGAATCTGTATATAACGGAGCGCTTACGTTTGTTTGTTTGTTTTTCATTTACAGTTTCTTTTTATCGTGCGTCTTATCTCCTCTCGCAAGTCCATCTGAATCGCTTTTTTTTAATTGTACACCAAGAGTGAATGGCGATCTGTCAGTCGCTATCCCCCCCTCCCTCATTTTACATTTCCACTTTCTTCCGCCCCTCCCCCCCCCCCCGCCTCTCTCTCTCACTCTCTTTATTCTCCCCTCCCTCCTTGTCTCCCCTCATTTGTCTTTCTTTTATATCCTTCTCCCTCATGTTAACTGCCCTTGTGTCGTCGTCTTTTCTTCTGTCTCCCACTCTCTCTCTTTCTGTCCCTGTCTGTCTGTCTGTCTCTCCATTCCTCCGTACCTCCTTCCCACGCTTCTTCTGTCCCTCCCTCCCCCCCTCCTTCCTCTCCCCTCTGTCTTCCTCCCTTCTTCCCTCCCTCCCACCCCCTCCAGCTTCATAAGAGGCCAGGGCCCATAATGAATAAATCACCCGTATTCGTATTCCTTCCTCCCACCCTCGCTCCTTTCTTTCTCTCTCTCTCTCTCTCTCTCTCTCTCTCTCTCTCTCTCTCTCTCTCTCTCTCTCTCTCTCTCTGTGTCTGTCTTTGTCTCTGTCTCTGTTTACCTGTCTGTCTGTCTGTCTGTCTGTCTGACTCTCTCTCTCTCTCTTTTCTCTCTCTCTCTCTGTCTTTGTCTCTGTCTCTGTTTACCTGTCTGTCTGTCTGTCTGACTCTCTCTCTCTCTCTCTCTCTCTCTCTCTCTCTCTCTCTCTCTCTCTCTCTCTCTCTATGTATGTGCGTGCGTGCGCGCGGGGTAACTCGGGAAGCGCAGACCACCACCACCACAGTTGAACGATTCTGAGATTTCCCTTTGAGTCAGTTCATGAATGAAATCAACATGACTCTTGCCGCCATGGGAAGTAATATTTGATACACAATGAAACAGTCACTTCCTGTGTACGTTTCTTTGCTTTAAAAAAAAAGACATGGGACAATACAAAATGTCAACGTTTATGTCATTGGAAAGTTTTAACATTTAACTGAAATAGGCCATTTCGTATACATGTACTCATTATTACATTGTCATTACAGAAACTTCACAATGTTCACGTACGGTGGAAGTTTTGTAATCATTTTGTTGAACGGGTTGGCCATGTAACTAGGATCCCCGCTAAAGGATTAGCTCCACAATCTAGAGTCCGTCCTTATTAAGTCCCATACCTTCTTCTTTTCAGTTTGGTCCGTTAACAATCGGGACAGTAGTGTCTGCGTAATCAACTCTGTAGTCTTGCTTACCCCCATTCCGCAGTGGCTCCGTAACACGGATCCGCAGCGAAATTGAAGGAGTTTGTCTTTGGGGCCACGTTCCGTCTTTTTACTGAAGTTCGGTAAAAAAAAATAATAAAGAAAGAAAGGAGTTCAGTATTTCTTTTTTCTTAATCTGGATGCTAAACCAACCAACCAACGGACGCTGGTGGAAACATATCCTTTTGGGTGACGGTAGAACGAAAAAAAAAAGAAAAAGAAAAAAAAGAAGTCATCGCTGTTTTGTTTTTTTGCGCAGTCTTTGCCACGCTGGTGTCTTGGGGAGTCGGGTGAACGTCGCTGACTTGGTCGTTGGCCTTTCGTGCCTTCTGCTACCCTCCACCCCTTTTGACGTGAGCCTGGGTACCCACTCCTTGTCTCTTATGATTAAGGCGTCCTTGTAAAGAAGAAGGCTGAGAAGAAGAAGAAGAAGAAGAAGAATTCCTTGCAACGACTCCGGTTCCGACTGCTGGCACTGTCCTCCATTTCATGAGTGAGCTTGAATGGGCCTCACAGAACAAGAGTTTCCAGAGTAACAATGCTTTGGAGCAATTCAGCTGTGTCCCTCCCTTTCAAGTGTTTTTCTCATCTTTATGTTTTCCTTTCTGTTTTAACCCATACCAACCTCTGCTCCTTTGCTTTTTGCTGTGCTAATGTACGTTTTGTTGGTGTTTTTTTTTTTTTTAAAGTTCTGTGTATGTTTGTTCTGTCGATTTTCTTTAGTTCTTTATTCGTATGTTTGTAGGTTTTTTTGTTTTCTTTCTTCACTTCTTACTTTCCTTTTTACTGGACCTCCGTGTATTGTTTCCCTGATTTGTTCCAATTTGCTAAATGTTCTACTTCATTTCTTGCGTCTGCGGCAACCCGTTCTTCCCTTTGCACGACACAGAACATTAGTCATTTTGTCCTGTTTTTGTTGTTGTTGCTGTTGTTGTCGTTTGCCGACAGTTTTTGCGTTTGCTCTTCGTATCTCCTTTCTTGTTCGCGCCGAGATCACTTTTGTAATTGGTGCTGGGCTCAAAGTCAAGTCAGCTTCAAGGCGGGTGGGCAGCCCAGTGGTATTCCTGACCTTCTCTGTTGCACAGAAGACAAACCACGATGGAGACAGCTGTCAGAGTCAATGTCCCGCATGCGCACCGCCTTCCATCCCCCATCCACCTACCCACCCCCTTTGGTCCGTCCTCAGAGGAGCCTGGACTGAATAGACCGGAATTGAAGTCAGTTCAGTGAAGTCGTGGAGTGTCGCCTGGTGGGTTTTTGCTCGTGGATCGCACTTTTTTTCACTCTGGTGCAAATTAGATTTGCATGCTCAATCGTTCCAAGTGCTTAAGCGCTTGCACACGCACACGCACGCACACACACACACACACACACACACACACACACACACACACACACACACACACACACACACACACAATCTCTCTCTCTCTCTCCCCTGTCTCACACACTACACACACACACACACACACACACACACACACACACACACACCACACAATCTCTCTCTCTCTCTCCCCTGTCTCACACACTACACACACACACACACACACACACACACACACACACACACACACACACACACGAACACACACACATACATAGACACACGCACCGGCACAGAGAGAGAGAGAGAGAGCAAAGGGAAAAAAACTACTCATCTGTGTGTGTGTGTGCGCGCGCGCGCGCGCGCGTGTGTGTGTTGGCGCAAAGATAGCGTTACGGGTGAGTGCAGAGACCTGAAATGTGACGTCTACTAAGGGGAAGGTCATGTATTTGAAGATTGTCATTTTGATCGGTGAAAATCCCCCAAAACAAGGGAAAGAATTGGTGGGGAGCTGTTCTTTTGATGAATAATCAGTTAAACATTAAATGCTGGCTCAAATTTATGGTAGGCCTCTAAACGCTTACAATTGTAGTGTTTTGCGCAAAATGCTAATTGTGGCGTGTGGCCACTTTTCTCGAGGCGAACGTTCACGGGGAGACGGCCACGGAGCGAATGACGTCGGCGTGGACAGCCCTTGGCATCCCACACCTCTGTAAAACGGACTGCAGACCAGTGTGGACGATGCTGTCCGCATCAGTGTCCTGCTCACTCATCCACCTCCCCGTCCCTCTCTTCCACCTCCCCACCCCAACCCCACCCCATCCTGGGACGAGCCCGGAATGAACAGAGTTGAAAGTAAATTATGAAATTTTGAAGTGAAACGTTTTAAAATCAGAATTTCCGCATTCTCGTGCAATGGCTTCCACCTATGGGTATTTGTAATACTCTTGTCTTTCTGGCCGAGTCTTGTATGAACTTAAGGGAAAATCCCTCCACTTGGGATGAAATAGAGAGTTTTATCGGTTCCAGAACTGCGTGGACAAACTCCCGCGCTCTCTGGAATCGCTCATAGCGCAGCAGCCCTCCCTCCATCTGATAAATGAGTATATAACCCCTCCGACCTGTCCTGTTTCAGTGCACACGACGTTTGTTGTTGTCATGGCCCGGGGTGTGGCTGTGGAGACCTCGCAGATAAACTGGTCGGGAAGCTCAGATGAGCTTAAGGTCTTTAGTTTGCAGTGAGGAGGAGCGTATCTGCGTTGTGGGACTCCAGTGTTCGGGCTTTCTTGCTGTCCACGGGGATGTTTCCGTCTGTATGCCACAATATATGAATTAGCTAGTAATGATGATGATGATGACGATAGAAAGGTAGTAATAATAGATATGAAAATAATAGTAATGATGATAATGGTAATATTAATAATGATGATAATGTTATGAAGATTAAAGAAAATTAGGATTCAGGAAATGAGCTGAATTGTCCAACAACTCTCCTCTCTCCCAGTCTTAGTAAGCTGTGTCCTAGCTGCTTCCAGACTCCCCTTTCTCTTGACATACTCTCGTCCCCCTCTTCATTCCTCCCTCTGTCTGTCTGTCTGTCTGTCTCTCTCTCTCTCTGTCTCTCTTTCTCACACACACAGAGCACACACACACACACACACACACACACACACACACACACACACACTCATGTGCGCGCACACACTCATGCGCGCGCACACACACGCACACGCCTCTGTTCCACACACGCAGATTTCCGGCTCAGGGGCACGATGTTTGTGGATGCAGGCGTCGTACAGTCTGTCACTTCTCTTTACGCCGTGACGATGTTGTATTAGAGCCATTTCTGCACTTCCATTAGTAAATTCTGTTGACTCAAGGGCTCGTCCCCCCCCCCCCCCCCCGCCCCCCCAAAAGAAACCCACCCATGTCTTCCTCAGAACACTGAGTACCAGGCTCCGCTTGGAGGAGCCAGCAGAGGGATAGGGGGGTGGGGGGGGGGGGTGAGAGGGAAGGGGAGGTTACAAGCCAGTCTGATCAACCTTGGACTGTCGGGTTCTGTCCTGGGCGTTTCGCGGTCGTTTTGTGTTTGCGTTTTTGATCAAGGGCTTTTTGGCTGGGCACGCACGTCTTGAGTTTGGTACCTCCAGAAAGCCGTTTTCTTAATGAGATGACGTTAAGGAACGGACGGACGGACAGACGGGCGGGCGGGCGGACAGTGGATGAATGGAAGGGGGCAAGAAGCAAGTAGGGATGGGATGATAGAACGGAAGGGAGGGAGGGAGAGAGAGAGAGCTTTCGTGGTTTTCTCCTAGAAGGTTGATGTGCGATACAGGATAGGCCTGTGTTCGGCCATGCTGGAATTGAATGGGAATCCGAGAGGTTTTGGGAGGCCTGGACCGTCGGAGAGGAGCGCTTAAAGAGAAACGTTGTGGAGCCCAGTGAGCGTCTGTTTCCCCCCGGGTCTTTGAGTGCTTGTTTTTTTTTTATTTCCTCTTTTATTCCCTCCCTTGTTTTTGTGTTTTAAGTCTTTCGCTGTGTGTGTGTGTGTGTGTGTGTGTGTGTGTGTGTGTGTGTGTGTGTGTGTGTGTGTGTGCCTGGTCACTCTCTCTCTCTCTCTCTCTCTCTCTCTCTCTCTCTCTCTCTCTCTCTCTCTCTGTGAATTTGTCTTTCTCTGTCACTCAGTTTCTCTCTATCTTTGTCTCTTTGGTTCTGTCTCTGTCTGTCTGTCTGTCTCCCTCAACTACATTTTTAGGAAAGCGATTGTTCCAGACTGGTACAGTCTTGCCCAGAAGCAAGGATTGTGTTTGCAAGTCGCCAGCTATCAACCATTTATCATTCTGCTCTTGAAGGGCCGTGAAACCTTTCAGCGCTTTAATCATCAGGATCCCTTGGAAGACACACAAACTAGAAAAATCGGTTTCAGTGGATCATAAATCAGTACTTTGACATTTGTATCGGCCAAATAGATGTTTCAAGGAGTTCACCCATCCAGAATTCAAACGTGTGAGAACTTGAATTGAAATCAAATGTTCATTTTTTTTCCCAAAAGAAAGCAGTCATTTAACTCTGACCCGTTACTAAAGTCTGGAGTAGATCTTATTTACTGACCTAGATGGAGTATTTTCTACAAAGTTTGATATTGATTCTGCAGAGTTGAGCTGAAGAAAGATGTCGGCGCAGTACTTTCAACATTTGGTAGACCACAATCATATCCACAAGTTTTTCGCTCATCTAGAAATCTAAACAGACGGGTTTTTCTTCAGAGAATAACCGTGCAGGGGCTGCGTATGTAACTCCAGCTTTGAAAATGGAAATGAATCTTTTCTACGGTTACATCTGAACTCATAGTATTTTAATCTTCCAGTCATGGTGTGTCAAGGTCAGTTTCGGCTGTGGATTGGACTGTTGTTCTTTCTTTTCAAGATGTGTCGTCGCGCAAAGTTCTCACGTTTGAAATAGTTTTAAGTTTGATCAGGAGTCCGATGGGCATTCACTTATTTGTTTTCTTTTCGACCATGTTGTGTTAAGTTTGCTCTCCATATTTTCTTCTGCTTCCTGTTTTCTTTTTGTTTCAATTTTCTTTTTTTTTTTTGGGGGGGGGGTCAACATATATATATATATACATATACAGAAAACCTTTTAAAACCTTTGAATACTGAGCGCCCGCATACGCGCGCGCGCACACACACACTCACACACACACACACACACACACACACACACACACACACACACACACACACACACACACACACACGGAAGCTCTCTGCACATGTCCGTGCGCATGCTTGCTGTCTCTCTCTCTCTCTCACACACGCACACACGCACGCACGCACGCACGCACACACACACACACACACACACACACCACACACACACACACACACACACACACACACACACATTCTCGCGCGCAAGAACAGTTGTAACCATCACCTCCTCGCCGTACAAAAAGACACACCAGACATTCCTCTGTCCTCTCGCCTATCATTTTTTAGGGAACAGACGTTAAAATGTCATCTCTGTCCCACTCTCTCTCTTTCCCTCTCTCTCTCTCTCTCTCTCTCTCTCTCTCTCTCTCTGTCACACACACACACACACACACACACACACACACACACACACACACACACACTTACACACAAGAGAGAGAGAGAGAGATGGAGAGAGAGAGAGAGAAAACAATATTCCTGGCTTCCGATAGATGCATATCAGAGATGACACCCCCTCACCTTCCTTCCCCTCTCCCCTCCGTCCCCACCACCCGTCCCGCAAGTGGTGATCGATCACGGACATAATCAGAGGCCTTCCTTCAGTGGCCCTCCTCCTCCTCCGCCAGCCGCACTACCTTCTTCGGCGGCACAGTGACGGGGGAAGGGAACGAGAAGAGGAAGAGGCAACGAGCAAGCAGAGCGAATCGACCGTTACATTATTGATGTCACGGGGCAAACAGTGGCCGACTGTTAATCGCCCGCCTGCGCACTGACGCGAGACCCACGCCAGGCGGCCTTTTGTTGGCCTCTTGCTGGGCCGCCGGGCCTCCTCGTAACCAATTAATTGGCGAGGTCAGCGCAGGCCCCGCTTCGCCAAACAGATTGGCCTTTTGTGCCGCGCGCCCAGGGGGCGCAATTACTTCAGGGGTCGACGAGACTCTCGCCAGATCCCGCGCGGACTGGCGCGGCGCGGCGAGAAGGGTTTGTAGTAGTATGGCGTGTGGTGGGACCATAGGCATGGGGTTGTAGCGGATTTTGTTTGTTTGCAGTTTGTCCTCTGTCCCTTTCAGAATTTAACATGCATAAGCATAAGCGTATGCAGGGGAGGGAGCGAGAGAGAGAGAGAGAGAATCAGGAGTCATATCATCTCATCACTGTTTACTCAGTCAAAATCGATTCCACACACGCGTGTAGAAGGAGAAACATATAGAGTGCTAATGTCTTGTGTTATGCAAATCCTAACGCTCTGTTTACGTTTCCTAACGCTCTGTTTCCTAACGCTCTGTTACGTTTTGTCTTGGGTGGCTCATCACATCGTGTGCACCATGGAGTCCATTCTTCTTTTATAAAGTATTCCTGTTCATAATGTTTCTGGCCCAGCTTGACCGCAGAGGGATATATCAGGGTTGTTATCATATCAAAAGCTGTACACAAAGTCAGAGAGAGAGAGAGAGACAGACAGACAGACAGAGAACACACACACACACACACCACACACACACACACACACACACACACACACACACACACACACACACACACTTCATTTTTCAAACCGGCATACACCGGATCAATTTAAAAGAAAAACGAACAAGATTTACCTTTGTCAGAAACAAAAACTGCATCTGATAAAACATCTCAGAACTAATTTTCGGTGGATTCTGCTGTAGCGGGCCTTACGTGTAACGTTGTATCAGTCCCAACACAATGACCTTGATCGTTATCATCTCATCCTCATTTACCACGAACACACACACACACACACACACACACACACGCGCACGCGCGCGCGCGCGCGCGCGCGCGCAGAGAGAGAGAGAGGGAGGTAATTTTCTTTTTAATATGTTCCGAGTTAAGCTTATCAACTACGGGTTAGTGTCGGCGTGAATATTTTACTCCCCATGGTCTGATCACAGCTGCCTCCTAAGCTTTCCGGGGAACAATTTTGTTCTGGCCTCGCTCTCCCCCCCTCCTGTTGTTGGCGGTGGGGTCGTGTTTCTGTTTTCCTTGAACCATACGGAGATGCTTGAACAACAACGGCAAACTGAGGCCTGTCAGTGGGCGACGACAACAGATGGAATCAAGTCATTCAAGATTCAACATTCAATCACTCCGGTGGTGTGGGGTTTGTCTTTCTTTCTCTCTTTTAATCGTTATTCTAGTGGTTGTTGTCTTGGCTTCCGTGTCAACTCGGTGTCATGACCCCCACCGGCGCTCACACGTTTCCACACTCAAGACTGGTCCTGTCGCGGCCTTGTCATCGGCCTACTGCAACCAATATTTAGGCCCGTAATGAGGCAACCCGACGGAGGAGACACTGCACTGCACAGGGTCACTGGTGTAGTGTTCAGGGATGCCAGTCTTGATGCAACGTACGCGGGACGCCGCCTAATAAGGCCCCTGCTGAGGACAAGTAATTGCTTGGTCGTGGAGCCAGCTGGAGTGAGGTCCACTTCCGGAGGGCGATACCACGTGTGTCCGGTGACACGTGTCCTAGTACTTGCCGAAACGAACTCATCCGGTTCCTGGTTGTGGAGAGGGCATCGACACCGAGGTCACCAGGAAAGCAGGGCATGAAGGACCACGCATTCAAGACTTTTAACTGTGGTCTGTTGTCTGTAACTTAACCTCAGTTTTAAGGGATTTTTTCACCTCATCGCACGAATGAAAATGATGAAGCAGTAGTAAATCGGTATAGATGAAAACTATCGGAATGTGGAATCAGAATAGCTATCGCAGTCACCACTGTTAATTGTCTCTCATCTCACTCATCGACTGCATAAATTCAAACGATGGGTTATTTACTCCGATTCCTAACATACCTCATATACAACGTGAATGTAACATGAGCAGGGAACAGCAGTATTGGACTATGTCAACATGGTTAGCGATGACAAAATGAATAACTCTTTTGCACACGTTTCTCTTCACAGTAATGGTAAAAAGTCTTTAAGAGGGGCTGGTGTGCTAGAATACAGTGACTAGACTGAAGGGGAGGGGAGGAGAGGGAAGGAGAGTGAGTAGGATCTCGAAGGATTCAACGGGTGGATAAGGGATCCTAAAGAAATTTACGGGGTTGGGGGATCCTGAATCCCCAGAGGATTTTATGGAGTAGGCTGGATTTCGATTTTCCTTCTGTCAGAATTATTTGAGGATAATATAACAAACGCCTATTATGCTCTCTCTCTCTCTCTCTCTCTCTCTCTCTCTCTCTCTCTCTCTCTCTCTCTCTCTCACCTGGATCTTGTCAGGAATGGTGTCCACACTGTATACTGACAAAGTATGAAAAATGTTAAATACGGAGCAAATTAGAGGTGGAGGAAAACATACTAGAAGACTATTCCTTTGTCACTATCACAATGACTTTGAGGAGGCGTGTGTGGGGAGGGATGGGGTGATGTGGGGTGGGGGATGGAGACAAAGACGAGGATGTTGAACTGTAAATACCAACCCCTTCACTGACAGCATATTCGGACTATCGAATTCTGTCCTGTGAACATTGAATCGAAGGTTTAATACTTACACTTCAACAGCGTTTTCATCCCATAGAACATTGCGGCTTTTTAGTGGACGTGATGCATAAGACTTGCCAGCATCCAAAACGGAGCGTAGTGAACGTCGTTCCCCTCCCCTCTCCTCCCTTCTTGTTCTTTTACTCCATTTCTCACAACCTCCTTCCACAAACATCCCATATGTCCTCTCTCTCTCTCTCTCTCTCTCTCTCTCTCTCATCCTGTCTGCTCGCTCTCTCTCTCTCTCTCATTCCGTCTGCGCTGTCTCTCTCTGTGTCTGTGACAACGTCAGCCCATATGTCCCTTCCCCACTCCTTCCACCCTCTGTCTCTCATTGTGAACACGTATGATGGTCTTCTTCATCCGGCCAAGCTTGCTTTGCCCAGTGTCCTCCTACACGTACTGGGGGTGGAGACCTTTCCGATCAAGTTCGGCGGTTCTCTTTGTTCTGCTTCCCCATTCATCTATAACGTCACCCATTGTTGGCCCCCGTCCATCCTTCGCCGGACACAGAGAGAGAGAGAGAGAGAGAGAGAGAGAGAGAGGGGGGGAGGCGGGGTGGATTGACAAAGGCTGTTATGAAGTATTAACCAGTGGCGCTTGGCCTCTCTGCTCCTTTGACTCAGCCCTCCACCCCCGTCGCAAACAGTTTTTTTTTAGCCCCGCAAGTCATTGTACCACCACCACCTTCACCTCTCTCTCTCTCTCTCTCTCTTTCCCCATGTCCACCCTCACCTCACCATCCCATCTCTCACGAACACACGGCTTCCCCTTTCTCCCCCAGCCCTTGTGTGTAGTGTGCCCCTTCTGTCAGTCCCGGTGTGCTTCTCTTTCACAACCCCAGATAATTTGATGAGCATCCCTTCAACTCCGCGGGCGGAGGGGGTGTGGAGGTGGGGTAGGGAGGGAGTAGTGGGGTGGGGATGGAGGGGGGGGGGATGGTGAGGATCGGGGATGGAAGACTAGGATGTGGTGTTTTTTTATTTTATTTTAAGTTTGATTAAAGAAAACAGGGGGATTCAGGTCGGACAGTTTGCGTCCGTGTGTGTGTGTGCGTGTGTGTTTGTGTGCGCGTGCGTGCGTGTACGAGCATGCGTGCGTGTATGTGTGTGCTTGGTAGAGGAAAACAAATTAATATCTTGCCCATTGTTTACGTTCATTCCTTTGTTGAATATAGATACAGTAGATACAGACTAGACAGTAAAAAAAGGCATCTCTACAAAGGATAGGTAATGTGTGTGTATGTGACATAAACGCGATAGGAATCGAATTTTACTGTTGTGAAATATGATACCATTAGCGATTATTTACAGGAAAACCTTATCCGTTTTTGATTTCTGTAATAAATCACACACACACGCACACACGCACACACACACACACACACACACACACACACACACACACACACACACACACACACACACACACAAAACAGAAATGAAAACAAAAGACAAACTACTGCCTAAATTTGATTTTATGTAGGAAAGAATGTAAACTTGCATCACAAATATGTACCTGTTGATTTCTTCGTTCAGTTTATATTCTTCTTGGAACATAGTAATGGCATTATTTTCTCCGAGAGTCGAGAGAGAGAGAGAGAGAGAGGCAAGCAGGCAGGCAGAGAGACGCGTGCGCGCGTGCACACACACACACACACACACACACACACACACACACACACACACACACACACACACACACAGAGATCAATAAGAGAGGATGATGCATATGGCTTGACAGTTCTCCTTTTGTGGTCAGAGGGAGGAGAGGGAGAGCAACGGGATGAAAAGAGAGGGGTGGGAAAGGGTCAGGAAGGCTTTGTATTTGGGGGTGGAAATGGGGTCTCTTGTCTTGTCAGCGCCTGTGGTTTTGTTGGTTGACCCTGAACTTCGTTGAAATGAAAAGTTCGCTCGTGCGCAGCCTTTGACCCTTTGTCTGTCTGTCTCGTGCCCTCGTCGTACATGCACGGCGTGCGGGTTTAAAACATGGGTCTTGTCGTTTTGGTTCGTTTGGACACCATCTGTTAGATCTATGTGTGCAGAAAAATTGTGTTCCATTCTCTACGTTGACTGTCTGCTTCGTCTCTGTGTGTGTGTGTGTGTGTGTGTGTGTGTGTGTGTGTGTGTGTCGCTCTCTCGCTTCTTTTTCTTTTCTACTTCTTTCCCCTCTTGAATACACACACAAACGCGCGCGCACACACACACACACATACACACGCGCACGCACACGCACACAAATGAATGACCTACATCATATTTGCTTGTTTCCCGAAGTTTATGTTTCTCTGTTTTACAACTCACACCTAAAACAGATGATTTCAACAACCCAGATAATAACAGAGGAATTTCCTAACTTAATGTTTGCTGTAAACTTTAGAGTTTGTTTTGAATAAAAGAATTAATGACTGGATAGGAAAATAACGAGGTCAGTGAGAGTCGTCAGAAGAACGGTTCAGTCTTAAAGGAGACTGTATTACCCATTTGTTACACGTGTTATTTTCAAACTTGTGTGCAAGATCAAAAAACAAACTTAGAAGACCTCGAAAAGGGTTGAGACAGGCTATGAAAGGTAATGCAAAAGAATTGACAAAATGTGAAAGTACCAAGTGATGTTTCTCCTTCGGTCTTCTTAGCCGTCCGTCTCTCTCTCTCTCTCTCTCTCTCTCTCTCTCTCTCTCTCTCTCTGTACATGCCATGCCTGTCTCTCTGCGTATGTCTTGCCAACCCCAGTCTCTCTTTCTCTCTTTCCCTCTATGTCTGTCTGCCTCTTCCCCCTTCCCCCTAATCCACCCGCCCTTCCTCTCTCTCTGTCTCTCTCTCACACACGCACACACGCGCGCGCGCGCGCACACACACACTCGCGCATGCATGCCCCCCCCCCCCCCCCCCCCCCCTCCCGTTTTCGTCCTCGTGACGGTGATGGAATGGGTTTAAATCATTGACCTCAGCAGTTGGCGCTCTCGGGCGGGCAGTCACGGCAGCTTCATTTAGTTTGTACAAACACAGAGAACTTTATTGAGAGCTTTTGTTTATTGGTTGGTTGGTTTGTTTGTTTGGTCTGCGTGGGTCCTGAAAGAGTAATCATTATATACACACCAGACCAGCGACGTCTTTTTGTTGTTTGTTTCAAACACGTGTTATGTTTAAAGAACAGTAAAATTGAAACAAAGTAGATTATAATTTTGTTCCCTTCATATTGAGCAAAGGCACACTTGCATGACTGTGCACAATGATCTGCAAATATGTTGACTCTGCGCGCGCGCGCGCGCACACACACACACACACACACACACACACACCACACACACACACACACACACACACAGACTCACTCACTCACTCACTCTCACTCACACATACTAAAACATACACAAACGCACGCACGCGCGCGCTCACACACACACACACACACACACACACACACACACACACACACACTGCGTGTATATAGGTACAGGAACGATTTCCCTTCAGCACCCTCGCCGACAGTGAACCATGTCGGTACCATAGTGGATTTTTAAAAATACAAATACGGAATATATGAATACATAAATGCACATAATACACCCATAATGATTTGAATTGTGAAAGGGACACAGCAGACGGATGTCAGTCCACAACACATGAGAGCCCAGTGACATTCATTTCAAACAGAAATAGCGTTAAACAGAGAGTCGCAAACTTGCGTGCGTAGTCCGTTCTCTCCACAAAATGAATTGCGTCCCTTGTATGCTGTTTCTTCATTCGTTTGCGAACTGGTTTTGTTTTATTTTTTGTTCTGCTGTAATTTGTCAGTTTTTGTTTCAATGGTTGGTTAACTCAGCACGGCCAAGTCTTATATGCCTTAAAGATGTTCCTAGTTAAACTATTGTGTCGTGAACTGGTTTGGATTCGGGAAGTAGATACGTGAATGCGTGTCGTTCTATTGTTGTTGCTTTTAAATACGTTTTCTGTTATTTTGTTTTATTTCGTTTTTTGTTAGCATTTTGTTGTTGTTGTTTTTTCCTCTCGTGACAGAACTCTGCAACGTTTTCATCGTGACAAGGGGGCAGTTTTGCCTGTGTTTATTGCAGTCTCATGCGTATTGAACCCTTTTACTGCACTAACCTGCGTAATGAACCAAAGAAAGGAGAATGCGCCGAATGGGAATGCCGTGTTTCGGGAAAGAGTTGCACCTTGTACATGCATAGTACTGTGTTGTACTGTATTGTGCCATATTCGTATCGTATTGTAATGGATTATGTCGTGGTTGCCTCGGATTGTATCATATTGTATCGTCATATATGTGGATACAAGGAAAAAAAAGTTTTAACTGAATGGTGTCACTTTGTGTAAGAAATCAGTTCCATGGCATATCATGTCTGGTCACATCTTATTTCATTTTACTGTATGGTATTGTATTTACTGCATTGTATCATATCTTGCATTGTGCCATATTACACCACTTCGTTTGTTTTTTTTATTTGTTGAACTGAATCATATGACATCGTATCATACTGTGCGGTATTGGGTTCATTGTATTTGCTGCATTTTTTTTTTTTTTACCATATTGTATCTGATTGTTTGTTTGTTTTTCCTGAATCATGTGACATCGTATCATACTGTGCGGTATCGGATTACATTGTGTCTGCCGCATTGTATTACCATATTGTATCACATCGTTTATTTGTTTGTGTTTACTGAATCATATCAGATCGTGTCATACTGTGCGGAATGGGATTACATTGTATTTGCTGTATTATATTACCATATTATATTACATGACATTTTCTTAAACTGTATACTATCATAGTACACACCACGTAGAACCAGAGGTAAAGCGACCTTAGTTGAATAGTATGTGTGTGTGTGTGTGTGTGTGTGTGTGTGTGTGTGTGTGTGTGTGTGTGTGTGTGTGTGCGGGCGTGCCTGAGTGCGTGCATGTATGCATGCGCACATGCGTGTACGCATGAGTGTGCGTTTTTCCCGTGGGACAGGATTGCCATACATTGAACGTTCGTACTGTATCAGACCACCGTGCTATGTCTAACCACAGGAAAGTGGACTGTTGACAGTGACAGTGATGATGATGATGATGATGATATTGATAATAATGATGATGATAATCACGGTGGTGATGATGACGATGATAGTGACGGCGGTGGTGGTGATGATGATGATGATGATGACGTGTGTACTCTGTGTGTGTGTGTTTCAGGGAAGAGCTTCACTCTGTCCATCGCCGTGTTCACCAACCCGCCACAGATGGCGCTGTACCAGAAAGCCATCAAAGTCACCGTGGACGGACCCCGAGAACCCAGAAGTAAAACCAGTAAGAATGGTCACCCCACTCCACCCCCTCCCCTCCACCACAAACCATCGCAACAGTAACAGCAACAACAACAACTACAACAAAAGACGCTAACACATGACAACGAAACCATCGCAACAGTAACAGCAACAACAACAACTACAACAAAAGACGCTAACACATGACAACGATTATCAGCTAACGCACATTCCTTTGACCCAGAACCCCAGAGGTGTGAAACCGAGTAGCATGGCCCAACCCTGTTCAACGGTAGTTACTACATACAACAGCAGTAACATCAGCAACAACAAAAACCACACACAAACACACACGAGCGCACGCACGCACGCGCGCACGCACGCACGCACGTACGCACGCACGCACACACACACATACACACATACACACACACGCGCGCGCACACACACGCACACACACACACATACACACGCGCACGCGCGCGCGCGCACACACACACATATATACACACACACACTCTCTCTCTCTCTCTCTCTCTCTCTCTCTCTCTCTCTCACACACACACACACACACACACACACACATTAACACACACATTACACCGATCATCAGAACCACTGTTTCTAGGACGCACTAGATCCGGGAACCCAGAGGTGAAACCAGAAAGTGTAGCACCCGCCCTCCCTCCCACCTCTTCCCTCCTCTCCCCACCCCCCATCCCCCGAAAAAGAGACAGTCGCACAAATAAATAATCAAATAAACCAGCACCTCTTTCTTCATTGTGTCCATCATTAAATTGCGATGACAATAACAACGACAGTAACAACAAAACACCACACACACATTACGGCTGTCATCAATGCTGTTCACACACACACACACACACACACACACACACACACACACACACACACACACATTACAACCACACACACACACACACACACACACGACAACCACTCTTTCTATCACTCTTACCCTCCCCTCCCTCTCTCCCACACTTAGACACAACACACACACACACACACACACACACACACACACACACACGCATGTATGTGGTGAGGGAGTATGTTCTATGTTTATCATATATTCATTTTCTTTTAATTTGTTAGGTGATTGTATGAGTGGCTTATCTGGGTGGTTTTATTGGTTTATCTGACATTTTAACTGGTTTGTGTATTTGACAGGTTGAATAGATTACCTGGTCGGTAGGCTGATTTATTTATCTGGTTGATGGTGGTTTACTTGTCTAGTTGACTGGTTGATTTGACTGCCTGGCTGGATAAATCTTAAATGAATGTTAGCGAACCGCCCAGAGAAACGTGGAAAAACGAGTCACAAGACAAAACACTACGCGTTTCGACCTCTTAGGTCTTCTTCAGGCAAGATACAAACAAATAGGACAACGAAAATTCATTAAGGTTTGTAAAGCTCTTTCCTTAGCCTGGCTGGTTTATTTGAGTCGAGTGATGTATCTGGCTTGTTGACTTGTTTATCTGACAGGTTTTATTTAGTCCTGTTGCCGGGTCGACTGGTTAAGTTGACGGTTTGTATGGGTTACCTGCCTACCTGGTGGAGTGATTTATCTGACTGCTTTGACTGGTTTAGTTAACGGGTTGAGTCATTCATTTGGCTGGTTGACTGCTTTATCTGACAGGTTGGCTGATGTCGGGTTTGTTTTGCGGGTTGACTGGTTTATTGATTTTTGTTTTGACGGGTACAGTAGTTTAACTAGCTGGGTGAGTGTCTTGTCGGGCTGGTTTGTCTGACAGGTTGACTGACCTTTTCCTCCGGTACATTGGTTCATCTTATTAGTTTACAAGTGTACCTGGTCATCTTGTCCGTGCATTATTCCTGTTTTGGGTTGTTCAAAGACTTGAAAGTAAACCAGTAGCTGATTACCGGTTGGCTGTCTAGATAGTTTAGTTTACAGTTGTTTTGCTTGGTAGACTGGTTGTCAGTTAACTTTATCAGCAAACCCTGTAATAGTAGCTGGTCACTCAGTTGGCTGTCTAGATAGTTTAGTTTACAGTTGTTTTGCTTGGTAGACTGGTTGTCAGTTAACTTTATCAGCAAACCCTGTAATAGTAGCTGGTCACTCAGTTGGCTGTCCACATAGTTTAGTTTACAGTTGTTTTGCTTGGTAGACTGGTTGTCAGTTAACTTTATCAGCAAACCCTGTAATAGTAGCTGGTCACTCAGTTGGCTGTACAGATAGTTTAGTTTACAGTTCTTTTACTTGGTAGACTGGTCGTCAGTTAACTCTATCAGCAAACCCTATAACTTTGCTGCTCAGCAGCTAAACTTACCGGCTGCTGATGAGAGAAAATTAAAGTTTGTTTTACGTGCAGTAATCAGTGGTTTCACTCTTGGAGGAAGAGACGGGGATGAAGTAGGGGGCCGCCAGGACAACTTTCTCTCTCTCTCTCTCTCTCTCTCTCTCTCTCTCTCTCTCTCTCTGTCTGTCTTGAGCGCGCGCATGTGCGTGCGTGATTGCAGTTGCGTACTCTCTCTCTCTCTCTTTTCCGTGTCCCCCTCTCTCTTTCTGTCTTGAGTACGCCTTTGTGCGCGCGTGATTGCAGTTGTATACACTTTGTGTGTGTGTGCGTGCATACGTGCGTGCGTTTCTGTCTGTCTGTCTCTGTCTTCCGCCCCCCCCCCCCCCCCACTCTCTTTCTATCTTGAGTGCGCACTTGTGCGTGATTGCAGTTGTGTACTCTGTCTGTCTCTGTCTCTGTCTCTGTCTCTCTCTCTCTCTCACTCACTCTTCTCTCTCTCTCTCTCTCTCTCTCTCTCTCTCTCTCTCTCTTCCTCCTTCCGCAGCATCCTCCCCCCTCTCTCTCTTTCTGTCTTGAGCGCGCACACGTGCATACGTAATTGCAGTTGTATGCTCTCTCTCTCTCTCTCTCTCTCTCTCTCTCTCTCTCTCTCATTTTCTTTCTCTTGAGCATGCACACGTGCGTGCGTGTGCGCAGTTGCATGGTATACGTGTCTGGCAAATTCATCTATGTGAATACGAGTGTTTACATTTCGGATTGAGCAGATGTCTGGTCGCGTGGGCGCGGGCTTCTCTCTCTCTCTCTCTCTCACTCTCTCTCTCTCCCTGAGCAAAGATAGTACGCCCTCCGTAGGGCGTACTATCTTTGCTCTTAGCCCGAGCGAGCGCGCGTGCGTGCGTGTGCTGAGGTGTACGTAACTGCTTGTTCACCTGTTTGCTTTGTGAACATGGCATCTGCCGCCGAGGCGCACTCTCGTTACCCGCCGCTCTGCCTCCCCGCCTTACCCCCCCCCCCCACACCCTCTCCGGTTTTTACCCCCTAGACCTCCCCACCATCCCTTACCCACCATCTTTACCCAACCCCCACCCCTCCGCGCTCACCCAGTCAAGCGATGTGATTATGTGGGTCACCATCCCCACTCCAGTCAGCGTGGCTCTTATGGCAATCAATAACCTCAAGAACCCCGCCCCCCTCCCAGCCCCCCCCCCCCCCCTCCGTCATCGCCCCCACTCCCACCTCCACCCTCGACCCCTCACACCTCCACACCCCTACCCCAAATCCACCCCGCTTCCCCAGGTTTTTTTTTTTGGTCAACTTTTCAATTTTAATCTTGCACTCTCCTCCCTACCCCCTCCCCCTTCTCTAACATCCTGCCGCCGCCAACACCCCCCCCCCCCCCCCCGGCACTCTCCACCCATTTCCTCCCCTCTTTTTCGAAG
>CM065724.1:31373210-31383210 GCA_033310375.1 Conus canariensis
TACAAAAAGAAAATCACAAGGGAGATAATTTGCGGCAAACATGCCGGTGAGCAATCAGTTTCTATCGGGGATTTGCCATTAACGGTAGGAACAAAAAACCTGGAGGTAGTTTGGGGTTGTACGGTTATAGGCGCATGATGGGCAATTCCGAGACATTAAGAAGACGGCGTTGTCGTTGGCATTTGTTTGTAAAATGTTAGTGCGCTATACTCTCTCTCTCTCTCTCTCTGTGTCCCCTCCATCCTCCTTTCTCTATCCACACCATATCAACAACAATGCGCACGCGGCGTAGTTTGCTTTCATTTGTGGTTCTTGCGATGGCTTGGTTTGGGCCCCCCCCCCCCCCCCCCCCTTCTCTCTTTTTTTCTTTTTCTTAACCGGCTTCTTCTCTCCCCCCCCCCCCCCTCTCAACCAGCACCCTCTCCTCTATCCTCGTCACCTTTTTCCTTTTCATACTACTTTTAACCACCACCGTCCCCATCCCTCTACAGTCCCAACCGCAGGTGCAGAGGAGGCACCAGCTCCCACCCCCTCCCACCCCCTCATCCCGTCCCCCCCGAGGGCGCGGCTAGGGGGGAAAGGGAAGGGGGATGGGTTGCGCGCGCACGTGGCGATCGGCGACGAGTAGCACGAGCCGTGTCATTATTCCCCCATCTATCAGTGTCCCCTCGTCGCTCCTCCCTTTGTCGGGCTTGTAGTCAGACACACTCTCCCCCCCCCCCACCACACCCCCTTCCCGCCCCCAAACCTTCCACACACACACTCCCTCTCCTACCCCGCTCACCCCTAAAAAGGGAGGACGGGGGGGGGGGGGGGGGGGGTTAAAAGAAAGAAAAGGAAGCGAAAGCAAACAAACCATATCATTTAGACAAGGGGAAAAAATTGGGGAAGGTTTTGGCGTAGGAAGAGAGTGAAAGGAAAAGTGGGGGGGGGGGGGGGGGGGGGGGGGGGGGGGGGGGGGGGGGGATGATGGACGGATGGGGTGGGTGGGTGGAGACGGATGGAGGATGTACAGGGGAGGAGTATGGTGGGGAAAAGGGGTGGAGGTGGAGGAGGGGTGGGTACCCAGGGGGGTTCGTCCGCCCTTTCTGGCCAGCTGTCCTGCCCTCCAAGTTCTAGGGGAAGATGAGGGAGGGGAGGGGGGGGGGCAGGGTGTGGGTATGGGGAAGGGGCTGGAGAATATTGTCCGCTGACCCCTGGACATTTCGCCGTCTGTTTATCTGGCCCTGCCCACCGCCCGTTGTCGCCGGGGGAGGAGGGGGGGGGGGCGGATGGAGAGAGAGAGAGCGTACGTGCATACATTGGTCTGCATTCATACACAGTGTGTGTATGTGAAAAGGGGATGACAGGTTGGAAGGAAGGATGGACAGGGAGGTGGAAAGCATACTCGCGCACATATTTGGAGTTTTTCTTTTGTCTTCTTGAGTACCTTGCACATATTGTGCTGCACATTCATACTGACATGGGCACACGGAACTCGTCCACGCGCGCACATGCACATATGCAAACATGCATACGCACACACACACACACACACACACACACACACACACACACACACACACACACACACACACACACACTTCAATTCATTTCAAACCAAGACAGTTTTAGATGACAAAAAAAAAAAAAAAAAGACACAAGTTGACAACCATCGCCCATCTTCCCACAGTAACTTAATCATTCACATCAAATGGGAAATGGAATTCAAAAGTGATAGATCGTTTGCTGTAAGATTTCTAAACAGTTAAGCCTTAAGCGGAATCTGCGGCAAAAAAAAAAAAAAAAATGCTGATGTATCCGATAGCAGATAAGTCTCAATACTGAATAACATATTTTTATACCGAGTGATTTAGCACACAGGAGGTACATTGGAACTTTTTCATCCTCTGAATGGTCTGAGGCGTTCAGACAAAATTAAGTAGTATGAGGAAAGTCTGACCTCTACGGCCATATGGCAATACAGGTCTGATCTATATGAGGGAATTACGGAGATGAAATCTCCTCCAGTTGTTGTCGTTGTTGTTGACGTTGTCGTTGTTATTCTTTGTTGTTGTTGTTGTTTAGGGGATTATTTTGTTTTGTTTTTGCTTGTTTTGCTTTATTTCCACAGCCCATCTATATGGGAATGTTTCTGATGATCTCAAAGAATTTCGTAAAAAAAATTTTTTTGAGTTTCTTTTCTGAAGAATTCATAAGTCTGTTTAAAACTTGTTTTACCTCTGACACCAACATGACCTGAAGGAAACCTGGCGAAAACAATGCTGAAATCTTCATCCCCCCCCCCCCTCCAGAATGATGTACAATCCATGACAATCCATCCATTATTCATAATATGGTCGGCAGTGGCTTCAAGAAATTCAGCGATCAGAAAGTCTGTGAAATCTGGTTGATTTTTTTTCTTTTTCTTTTTCTGTTGGCAGCAAGCTGGAAGTGGACATCAGCAATTTAGAATGTCTACAGAAGACTGCTATGAAATTTTCAAAGGTCAGAATTCGATCCATTGCCTCTGTCTGCATTCAGGGGACGAGGACAAAAACATTCCAAGACGTTATACAGTGATGATCTTTCCTTGTTATAGTTTTCCTTTTATGTATTCCCATGGTTCGGAAGCAGAAATAAGCAATTAAGCAATCTGCATGATTTTCTAATTCCGAGAACGGTTTTAGACGAGCTTGAACTCACATTTACTTTCAGTTTGCAGACAGACAGACAGACAGGAGAGAGAGAGAGAGAGAGAGAGAGAGAGAGAGAGAGAGAGAGAGAGAGAGAGAGAGAAACATGGGATGGGGCGGGTGCCAACAGACGGATGGACGGACGGATAAAGACAGACAAAACAGAGACGCCGAAGGAAACCCTGACCTACCATTTCACCCTTTCACCGCCCGGGCTCGTCCTCCCCACCCACGCCCTGCCCTGCCCTGCCCAGTCTGTCCACTCATTTAGCGCTGACCTCTGGACAGCCGGGGTCCCGGGACTTGATTTTTGACAGGCCGGGGTCCGTGGAGCTTATTTCCCCCCATTGCCATGACTGATTAGTTCTGGCCGCTCGCCGGACACCGGGCTCCCCCCCCCCCCCCCCCCCCAGCAACCCCTTCTCCTGTCGTTGTCCCCATTGTCTTTGGCCCGCCGTCCACACGCGAGCGCCGTCAAGTGGGGCCTTGCCTATCTTGACAAGTGGGTGAGCTCCCTTGAGGAAAATCCGATTTCCGCTCCGTCGGGTTTTGGACTGGGTGATTGATTATATGAGTGTAGATGGGGAGAGGGGTGGGTGTGGGTGGGTGTGTGGGGCGGGGGGGGCGGGGGGGGGGCTCGTTCTTTCTTTTCTTCCTCGCAAACCGAATGTTCTTGTTTTTCATTTTTCTTTCTTTATCGTAGCGTTTTGTCTGGGTGAGTGTGGTACATTAGAATCAGAAGGGCACTGAGGACAGATGAATATGATTTAAACGCGTCCCGCTACGAGTGTGTAGGCTCTTGACAGGCTGATGGGTAGTTTAGCAGATCGTCCACCAGTAGTGCCAACATATTTCAGTTATGAATGCTGAACAGATTTATGACCCAGATGTTTTTTTTGTTAGCTTTCTTTGTTTTTTGAATTGCAAGTCTTGTATAAATAGATAACCCAGAAGTTTACATGTTCGTTTCTTTGTTTTTGAATTACAGGTCTTGCATAAATAAACAATCCAGAAGTTTACATAATTTTGTGGGGAAATCGGAATGAACGTTCCTTCGTCATATTACTTGAAATAGTTTTCTACTTTTGGGTCACTGCGTGGCATTCTAGCCTTACGGAATCTGCATGTATTAAAGAAAATGATTATACACCCATCAGTTTCTGATTTCGTAACATTTTTACCACCCAAGACTGTAGAATATCCCTTTCCAGCACACTCCAAAGTCTGTAATTCGTTCTTTTGTTTTGAACATTGGTATATATGGATAATAGTTATCTTTATAAACTAGAAGTTTTGTGTGTACGTGAGCGAATATTTCTTCTTGTATTTCCATCAACAGATAAGAGGATTCCCGGTCGTAAGACAAAGCGGTTAGTCTTTATCGAAGCCGCAGTCATCATAAGGTATCCTTAGTTCAACAGACTTCAAATTCAGTGTGATTGGATTAAGTCCCTGCGAGACAACAGTTCATTAGCATCGCAGACGGTGAGAAGCATTCTAACACGAAAGCCCTGAAATGTTTTAACCGACCATTTGCCCTTAAAACAAATAGGAGCCATTGCTCCATTTCCACTCATCCCTGTGTTTTCTTTCTTGCTTTTTTTTTTCTCTGTTTTCTTTCTTTTTATAATTCTTCTTTTCTTCCCCCCCCCCCCCCCCCTTTTTTTTTAATTAAGTAAAATATCCAGCGCTCAGTTTCATTGTGATTCGGCTGGAAGTCGATTCCCTAAGGTCTAGCGGTGTGAGTTTCATTTGTCATATCCTACTCCGCCTTCCCCAGACAGTTTGTTTCTTTAGTCTTTACGAGGTCAGTCACCTTGTGCGACGGAGCCGATTATTCGCTGATAAAGTTCGTCTTGTAATGTCAAGCCGTTCGGCCTTCAGTTTTTTTTTTTGTTTTTTTTGTCCAAACAGGTCTGGCCTATCATTCAGCTCTCATTTGAAAATCCAATTTACACAAGAACACAATCGCATTAAACTTGCGGTAGTTCAGATCTTATACAAAGTCCTCTCCCTCTTTTCACACCCCGCCCCCTTCTCTGAATGTCTGTCTGTCTGACTCTCTCTCTCTCTCTCTCTCTCCCCACACACACGCACGCACACACACACACGCGCACACACACACACACACACACACGCACACACACACACACACGCACACACGCACACACACACACACACACACACACACACACACACACACACACACCAGATCACTGTTACTACAGTGTCTGAGTCGAAAGGCGAACACTTTGAAACAAAAAATTGAAAGGTGACGGTAGGAGCCAAACCACTGTTTATTTTTGTTTTCATGTGTGCGACGTTTTGTTCGGGTAGAACCTCCCACCCGTCTGTCTGTCTGTCTTTCCCCTTCACACACACACACACACACACACACACACACACACACACACACCACACGCACGCACGCACGCACGCACGCACGCACAGCACACACACACACACACATACACATACACATACACACACACACACAAACACACACACTTACACTTATGATACTCTTTTCACCTCTTAATTTGAAGTTATTGTCACTGTATGTCAGACATACGTTATCAGACAGCTGTCGGCAAAGACAACGTTTCGTCAGTATGTTGGACAAAGAACATTGAGCCACTATTAACCGACGAGTCCCCCCTCCGTTTGGACATGGTACTTTGTCAGTGAGTACATTCGTCCTCCGGAAAAGCTGACCAGCTTCAGTGTCCGGGGGTTGGTTGGTCACGCATGTCGGTGTCTTTGGTGAGCAGTGTAGCCGGCTAAATGTTGGTTTTAACGTCAGCGATGTGACAGCTGTCGTTCTGTGATTGGTCCGCGAGCTTGGGTCTTGATCCTCGTGGATTTGGTTCTTGTAAGCACGCATGTTGTCGGAGTATGGGAGTGACCTGGACATGCGGATGGCGCGTGAGAAGCGTGTGGATGGATGTCCATCATTTGGGAAGATCAGTCTTCTTCGTCGAGACCGAGGCGGCTTGTCGAGGTTGCGCGCGCATCATGCGCACGTGTGTGTGCGCGTGCATGCGCGCGTGCGTGCGTGCGTGCGTGCGCGTGCGCGTGTGCGAGAGAGAGAGAGAGAGAGAGAGAGAGAGAGAGAGAGAGAGAGATTAATGCGGCGACGTAAGCGATGTAACGCTAGAAAACACAAGCAAAATAATGTTGACGTCAACAAAGGTAACAATAACGTTTTATTGCGGCTTGATTACTTATTAAACACATGAGCGCATCTTCAATACAGACAACAAACTGAAACATAGGCCTACGTCTGTAACGGTTCTAAGGGCCCAGTTCTAACGGTACAAACATTCCGATTAATGGCGTTCCCCAGCAACACAAGAAGATTTATATGTACTAGGACATAACTTTGTCAGTTTAGACTATGATTTGTCCTGCATGTTGACTAAATGTTAACACCGCTTTAGAATATGATTTGTCCTG
Organism: Conus canariensis; assembly: GCA_033310375.1. Taxonomy (NCBI): domain Eukaryota; kingdom Metazoa; phylum Mollusca; class Gastropoda; order Neogastropoda; family Conidae; genus Conus; species Conus canariensis. The sequence continues at coordinate 31,379,342 of CM065724.1, forward strand.
CATGCTGACTAAATGTTAAGTGAGATGTTACGAGTTAGTTTGAATTGCATTAAAACATTTTTTTTTTCTCCGCACTTGTTCTTCCCACTTCTGGTTTCTCTCCACTGTCGGTTTCAGTCTTGACATTTCAATTACCGAATGAAGATGCATGATTGAATTCCAACTCCATATCAGATCTCCCCCACACCACTAGATTTATCATTGAACACCAGATCATGGTGCATATTTCAGTCCCAGATCAGTCCAAGTGGTGATTTGCCACAAAACATGAGATGACCTGTTTCGGCCTGTAGAGTTCTTCCCCGTCTCGGCCCATGCCTATGATAGTTAAGCAACAGCAGAAGGAAAGAGATGTAAATTGGAATACCAGTAAGATAGCGCTGTGCTGTATGGATATGTCTGTCTGTTCACTTTGTCATATTGCTGCCTCTTCCCCCCACACCCCAAATTTAAAACAAACAAACATGGCGTTCCAGTAAGATATGATGGCTTACCGAATGAGTGCAGTGAAAAGTACCTTCAGTATGTTCATGCAGTAGTTCCATGAATGTGACCTCATGTTTGTGACGTATAAGATGCAATGTGTTTCTTTCATCGTTTTGATGTTACCGTGAGGCTTGTCATAGGTGTTTTTTTTTTTTTTTTTTTTTGGGGGGGGGGGGGATTTGTTTTTGTTTGATTGATTGTTCGATCCATTTCCGATTCATTAATTGTATTACTGCCATTATAATGTTTCAAAGTCTTAAAAAAGGTTTAGAATTGAAGTAAAACAAATTAAACACGCCTCCCTCTCTCTCCATTTCCCCTCTGCCCCCATCTGCAGGTCAGCTTTTCGCGGACGAGCGCCACCTCCGCCACCCCCACCATCACCCCCACCACCACCACCACCACCATCACCACCACCCAGCGCACCCCCACCGACACCATCCTCACCACCCCCATCACCACCCGCACGCCCACGCCCACCCCCACCACCACCCGAGACACATCCCGCTGGACATCCCCTTAGAACCCAGCCCCCTACCGGACCCCTTGCGCGAGCGTCAGCTGAGCCACCTGGCGGAGCTCGAGCGCCTGCGGAGGAGCACGGTGGCCAGCAGCAGGGCGTCAGAGATGGAGTCCAGGTCCTCAGCGGCGCAGTCCCAGGCGCTGAGTCACCTGGGCGACCTGGAGAGGCTCCGGAGAGCGTCTTCATCGTCCTCGGCTGCCTCCCATCACGGGGACCTGGGTTCGGAGGGTCGGCCCGTCACCGTCACCGATTCGAACGGTCACAAGACGCCTACAGGTAAGGGGGTTGGGGTGGGGGGTGGGGTGGGTTGTTGATGGTGGTGGTGGTGGTGTTTGTGTGTGTGTGGTGTGTGTGTGTGTGTGTGTGTGTGTGTGTGTGTGTGTATGTGTGTGTGTGTGTTCATGCGTGTGTGTGTGTGTGTGTGTGTGGTGATACATCGTGCTTCCAGACTTGATTTGATATACTCGTTCAGTCATGTGTCTGTATGTTGGTTTATAGGTGAGTGGTTTTGCACCTTGTGTATGTACACTGGTCAACTGTTTTCGTTCAAAACAAGACAGAACTTAAAAAACAAAACGCCCGTTTCCTTCTCTCTGCTAGGAAAAACAATGACTAGGTTTGCTTATTCCCCATTCTTTACTTCTTGGAAAACAGTAGGAAAGGAAAGAAAAATCTTGGAGCTGAAAAACAAAACCCAAAAAATCCGTTCAACCTGTACCCAAGAATGGGTTTGAAAAACTGAAAACAACTTCAGACGTGTTCATTTGCAGACCACTAAGAAAGATCACTCGACCGAGGTTGTGGAGGATCATTCTCATTTGCCAATTTTTTTTGTTGTTGCCAAATCTTTGTAGTCAGCCGTAATCACTAAGCACGCTGGGTAGGAGCATACTGTACAGTCAGGCAATCACGGACAAAAAAACCAACAAGATGCTGTATATCCGCTACTGTGAAGACTGCGAGCTGCACATAGGGACCGCTGGAGCGTTTGGCTCGGACCGGGGTGACTGGAAGTGATCGTTTGTTGGCGGCCTATGTCCCAGACGGCGCCAATGGCGTTGGTGAGGTGAGGAAAACTGCGAGGACTATCATGGACGAATTTTATGTTCTTGTCAGTGCCGTTGACCTAAACGGATAGAAACGGACTGTTGAGTTTTGCCAAGGCGTGACTGCGTCATGAGCTTGAAGACAGCGCTGAAGAGGACGTTGCTGCTTATGTCTTACGGAAAAATAAATCATGACGGCACATGATTAGACCAGACCTCCATTTTCGACCTCTGGTTTTTAAAGGCAACGTGTGTCTTCTTTGCAGCGAACTTGTGGATTGTGATCGGCAAAAAGCTGAAGCAGAGGCTCACTTGTCAAATCGTTTGTCTTTGTTTTTCCTGTCTGTCACTTTTGTCTATGGAAATTAATACATGTTGGAAACAGTGCAGTTCGCATCTACCGTAAGCTTCCCGACGATTGGCAATTCTAAACGAGCAGATTTCACCGCCGCTGCTCACAGTTCTAAAGACATTTTAACCAGCGGAGGACATGGTATAAAAACGAAAAAAAAAGAAGAAGTGACGGCCGTCGGCTCATCTGCTGACGAAAGAATCTGCCGCACGCTGTATGACTTTGTAGTGAACACCGTGGTACCACGGTATAAGATAAGACATGATTGGGATCTGTGTCAGACCCAAGACACTGCTCAACAGATGCTCATTAACTGGATTCTGTCCATTGTTCGGGGGAACTCGTTCGGCCACACGCTGCGATTTAAACAGTCAGGCAGTATTGGTGCCTGACGGTAAGATTGAACACAAACAGTCCAGCGCCTCTGGAGCCGCATCAAGCCAGCCCTGACGTAACCCCCACAATTGGCTGTAAACAATGTGAATTGAGGTACTTCAAAGCTTGAAAATGCCATCTATAAACCTTCTGTACGCACTGCGTGGCGGTTGGAAATTACCAATTTAACTTTAACAGCGGAAAGAGGGGGGGGGGGGGGGGGGGGGGGGGGGGGGGGGGGGAGCAACAAAAAACAGCAGGGCAATGCCCGCTGCTCAGGTTTATCGCCATCTGGTGGTCGGAGCTGTGCTGTTGGAGTAACGGTTAACGGACACGTAGGTCACCGAAACATTTAAGGAAAATAATGGCGTGTGGAAGTGCACAAAGTCAACACGTAACACCTTTGTGGTGCAGTGAAACATTTCGATTTGTTGTAAAAGTTTGTGTCAGTTTGTGAACTTAAAGTGTCGTCAGCCTCAAGCTTGAGGCTTCACAGCTCCAGGTTGATGTGTGAAAAACGGACAGGCCGCCCGACCAACTAACACTGTAACCGTCAGGGCGTTGTGTTTAACGACTGTCGAAACTAGAGACAGGACCAGTCGGTTCCGGTGATTTACAGTGCGGTTTTTGGGTGCACGGCACTTCGGTTAGATCAATACGTCTGCACAGGGTAGGGAAATGACAGCGAATGACACTGTGTCGCTAACATCCCCACCACACCCCCCCCCCCCCCCTCCACGGGCCCCTCTCTCCACATGACATAATATCTGATTTCCTGCGGTGGATGATGTATAGTACACAGGGCCGTATTCATTCACACTCACAACGGAGGCTTTATCACAGTTAGAACTTTGAAACGGGTCGGTCCAGTTCTCGCCTGCTGTTTGATTGTCAAGCGAGGTATAAGCATTTGTCCACCAGCAGCGCTGTTTAGTATCTCATAATAAGAATTGCATGACATGAATTTCACCAGGCTGGAGCGCGTCGTGAAATGCAAACTCGCATCAAAAGTATTTTGGAAAAACGTATGTCAAACGGGACCCGAGTGATATAGTCCATACCTGAAATACTCCACCCCCCCCCCCCC
>CM065724.1:31385710-31413210 GCA_033310375.1 Conus canariensis
GGGAGAGCAAGGGGGTGGGGGGAATGGGGAGGTTTTGCAGACACAACACACAGAAACTAGAGGAGATGGGGGAGAGAGAGAGAGGTGCGTGTGCGTAGCCTCTCTCTGGCTCTCAGTTGACCTCTCTCTCTCTCTCTCTCTCGCTCTCTCTCTCTCTCTCTCTCCTCTCTCTCTCTCTCTCTCTCTCTCTCTCTCTCTCTCTCTCTCTCTCTCTCTCTCTCTCTCTCTCTCTCTCTCTGATGTCATCCAGTCTAACTTTTCTGTTCCTCTGATGTCATGGGGGTCCTACTTGATTCTCGCTCTGATGTCATCCAGTCTAAGTTGGCTTTCCCTGTGAAGCCATCCGGTCTATTCTGGCTCTCTCTTTGATGTCATCCAGTCTGCTTTGGCCCTTCCCTGATGTCCAGTTGAACAAGGCTGTCCGTGTGATGTTATCTAGTCTAACCCCTCTCTTCCTCTCATATCATCTAGTCTGTCTTGGCCTTCCGATGTCATCCAGTCTGACTCGTTTCACCCGCTCTGATGTCACGTTGACTTGGCTGTCCTGATGATGATGTCATCCGGCCCGACTTGTTTCATCTCCAGTGTCAAGAAGATCGTGTGTTTTTCTTGTAGAGTTGAGAAGACAAGAAACGGCATCGAGCAAACAACACAAGCATATGCCATTGCCTTGCCGTGTGCGGGGGAAAAGGGAGACGCCACCTTCTACGACAAACATTGAGGTTTTGTTCGAGTTTGGTGTTGGTAAAGGCGCTGGGTATATTTGAGAGGAGTGGTGTAGGGGGTTGCCGTATTATCACCAGGAGAGATATTTTAGAATTGAATGAAACAGGACAAAGCCAACTTCACAGAGGGAGGTACGGAACTCCCCAATGATTTCAGTGGTCGTGGGGTGGTAAGAACAGATGACGACCCAACAACCAGGGGAGGCAGTGGTTAGCTGGACTGTGTGCTGACGGAGTGCGTAGCTGCGGGTTCGTTCCGTTTTAGAGCAATCAAGACATTTTTTTACCCGTGAGAGAGAGAGAGAGAGAGAGAGACAGACAGACAGACAGACAGAGAGAGAGAGAGAGGGGCAGACAGATAGAATAGCTCAGTTGGTAGAGCGCCGGACTCATAATCTTGATGTTCCTGAGGTTACGGGTTCGAATCTCCGCCGGGCCGTTTTAGGTACAGGGGGATATTTCCCTTGGAGTTAACATTGGTTCTGACTTCATTTCCCAAATAGTCCTTCGAATGAGAGTACAAAGCGAAGTTCGTGTGTGGACGCGCGCATAACATCTTGCGCACGTAAAATCCTATCACCAACTTTCGGAAGAGAAGGCCAGTTTTGGCCGTTGGTATGGATGACACGTTACACATAACATGCATCTTGCGTGAGAAATTCAAAGAATGAAGGAAGGAAGGAAACAGAGTGAACGATACTGACCGGATGACGCGGGAAACGACTGAATGAAACGCCGGCAGGCAGCTCTTCAGTCGGCACTGCTCAGGTAGGCAGCCCGTTGTATACACACGAGTGTTGACTGTTAGGGCCTATAACCTTTGTTGACAAGGCGCTTTAAGAATGCTATGTTGTTATCATTATTGTTATTATTATTATTATCATTATTATTATTATCATTATAGAGACACAGAGAGAGAAGGAAGGGGGTCAGGGGAAGGGGTGTGTGTGGCCGGCTTCTGTCTAGCTTTGATAGTGGTTTGAGCTGAAATGGGAATTTCGTGTATGGGTATGGCTCTCTTAGGTCGTTCTCGAACTTTCTCAACAGTTTAGCAGGTACCTGCATCTCTCGGTCCTGGTGCGCGCTTACGCACGAATATACACACGCGCACTCACTCGCGCGCACGCACGCACGCACACACACACACACACACACACACACACACACACACACACACACACACACACACACAGCGAGAGAGAGAGAGAGGAGAGAGAGAGAGAGTATTTAAGGGAGTTAGGGAGTAGACAGAGAGGACTTGCGAAGTTCCTCTGCTTTTGCATATATTTTACAAGCCGCCCCCACCCCTCTCTCTCGCGAGCGCGCGCGTTCGCTCGCTTTGTCCCCACCCTCTCCCCCTCCGTCACTTTCCTCCCCCCCCTCTCTCTCTCTCTCTCTCTGTCTCTCTCTCTCTGTGATCTCTTACCTGCCTTTACTTGGCCGGCTCATCCCCGGTGGCAAGGCGATCAGGGTTTTGTTTTTCTCGTGGAGCGGATGGAGACAACAGCAGCCAACACACCGCAAACATGCCATTGCCGTGCCGTGTGCGGGGAAGGGGAGAGGCCGCCGCCCGTAGACAGCTAATGAGTTCTTTTCATCAGGGCTGCAGCCTCTCTGAACCGTTGGCCAACCAAGACATCCGACCCCGCTGGGCCGCTTCTGTCCGTTGCAAGCTGTGATGACAGGCTTGTAATTGAGAGAGAGAGAGAGAGAGAGAGAGAGAGAGAGAGAGAGAGAGAGAGAGAGAGGAGAGGAATTAGAAGACAGGCAGACAGACAGGCACACACACACACACACACACACACACACACACACACACACACACACACACACACACACACACACACAGAATGAATGAATGAACGAACGTATGTGTGTGGAATAGATTAAGAAATTGGAACACACACACACACACACACACACACACACACACACACACACACACACACAGAGAATGAATGTGTGGTATTGAGAGAGAGAGGAATGTATTAGAATTGAGAGAGAGAGAGAGAGAGAGAAGAAGAAATGTGTGTGCAATTGAGAGAGGGAGGGGGGAGAGGAGGGGGGGGGGGGGGACAGCGCCATTGTCAGAGCGGCTTGATCGCTGATCACAGTTGACGCAACAAAGAAGAGGAGAGCGAGAGTGAAGAAAATTGCTATCCTCCGAGCCTCTGTGCGAGGGGAGGTAAAACTGTAGTTGTAGTCGGGGGGGGAGGAAAAGTTGGGATCAAGGCCTTTGTGTGGCCACGTCGCTCTTAACAAACCGTGGGCACCACTTTTGTGGAGTGGAAAGGGTGGGATGGCGGGGGGGGGGGGGGGGGGGGGGGGGGGAGGGTTATTAATTTGGAAGTTGTAGAAGTAGGTTGGTTGGCGAAACCTGAGACTATCTTTGTTGCCGTCGTGGTGGTTCTGTTGATGTTGATGATGATGATGCTGGGGAGACAGAGTAGCCGTTCAGGAGATGGGGAATGGGGGAGAGGTAGTGAGGGTTGGATGGGGTGGGGGTTAGTGGTAATTGCAATTGAGGTACGGAGGTTCTGTCTGAGCGAGATTTAGTTACCAGGTCAATTGATCTAATTGATTGGTTTTATGGAATTGTTTGTTCCTTGCACCCACCAAACATGGCAAACATTTTCTTTTCCAGACGTAAAATCGCCTTAAAAAAATGAAAAGGTATTCGTGTTGACCAGACTCTCAAGATTTTGAGGACAAATTGGGGGATTACAAGAGGAAAGAACTTCAGTGCGTGTCATCCATTCAGAGCCACAACCGTATTGTTCGACTCTCTCTCTCTCTCTCTCTCTCTCTCTCTCTGTCTCTGTCTCTGTCGCTGTCTCACACACGCGCGCGCGCACACACTTACATACAGACACACATGTACAAACACACACACACACACACACACACGCACACACACACACACACACACACACACACACACACACACTCACACACACACTTTCATCGTTCCGAGACCGACTGCACCCAGCGCCCTCAGACCCCCCTTATCTCTTCCCTACCCTCCATATCCACGTCACCGCCGTCTCTCATCACCTCCTCCCACAGTGTTCTGTGCCTTGTTCCTCGAAAGTCCAGTGGGTGGTGGAATAAGGGCGCGTCGGGTCAAGTCTTTCTCCTTGCCCATATAACCTACTTAGTTATGCGCGGCCATGTTGTTGTTTTGGTGTTTTCTCTGCTGTACTTTTTCAGTACTTGTTGACTGCGGGAATGGCGAGTGAGCGGGGGGAGGGGGGGAGGGGGTGTGTGTGGAGTGAATCGCAGATCCGGAGTAGACTCGAGAGAAGGTTAGACTGGGGGAAAGCGATGGGAGAGAGGGGGGGGGGGGGAATGGATATGTGTGTGTGTATATATATGTATATTATTATATTTCTGGGCTGCTGTTGTCGGTTGGAATAATTAGATTTGGGATAAAACTACTTTTCAACGCGTAAGCCAAATGTATGACGATCACCTCTAAGTGATAAAGCGTGTGTCGTATGACAGATCCGCGATGAAAACTGGTTCCCAAAGGTAGTTCCAGACTATTTGACAGGAGCCTACGTTGTCTTTTGTAGGTAATAAATTAGTTGGGTATGGTTTCATTGGGGAGAAAAAAGCGGATCCTAGCACGGTAAGTCAGCAATAAAAACGCCTTATTAAAGAAAATAAGCACAGGTACTGAATGTTAAAAAGTGCATCTTTCTCCTGTCAGGCAACCCTTTTGCATATGTCTTAAAGATGTAATTATGCATGCGTTTGTCAGTTTAAAGTATATTAATCTCACGATCTAATTATTTATCTTTTTAAAACTTCAGACAAGTATATTAGAAATGTGACGTAAAGAAACATTTTTTCTTTTGTTTTTTTCCTAAACAAGTACTACTGCAAATCTGATAAGGATTATGCTGGTTTCTCTTTTATTCCTTTGGACTTCTTCAGAATTCTTGCACATTTTCTTCTTTTGGAAACCTGCTTGTTATTGTCGGTTCCTTCTTTTCTTTTCCATTCTTTTCTTGTCTTTGTTTTTAAAAGTATGATTTTTATTTATACTCCTCGTTTTTAAAGACCGTGTAACGCGAGCGAGACGCTGTGGAAGCTTTTTCTTCTTTTTTTTTTTTAATCGGAAGAGGCGTAATTTAAAGAATAGTAGACAACCATCTATCCTCAGTGCTGAAATTAAATCGTACTTATTTTCGCCATTGCAATTTCGTTTGCTTTGTTCTGTTTTTTTGTTTTTTTGTTTTTTTTCCTACGCGAACATTTACAAGATAACAGGAGCATTCTTTTTGTTTTAATAAAATCGTGTGAACTAAAAAAAAACGAATGCTCATTAGGCATGTTGAAAGAAAAGGTGCGTTCATATTTCACCTGTGATTGTTGATTTCTTCGCTAATGTACATTGTTGTCCCTCATGTCACGATCACAAAACGACAAGAGTGAGCAATACGTTCAGAGCGTTATTTTAGAATCTTTTCTATTTCCTCTTGTGCAAGCTGTATATTCGAGTATCTTTTTTTCTGGGGGCGGGTGGAGGGGGTGGAGGAGGGTGAACAGGGAGCGGGTAGAGGAGATAAGATCGGTTTGGGCAGGGAAAGGGGGCAGACGGGGAGAGGGTGGGAAATGGAGGTAGTATACAGTCCATTGAGCAGTTTATTTTTCTTTGAAGTTTCTTTTTTAACCAAAGCGAGGACCCTCCCCCCCCCCCCCTTTTTTTTTTCTCACTTCCCCCCTTTTTTCTTTTTCTTTCTACTTCATTTTTTGTTCCTTCCTTTTTTCCCCTATCCCTTCCGACCCAACCCCCCCCCCCCCCCCCCCCCCCCCCCCCCCCCCCCCCCCCTTCCGCCTCCAGTACTGTGTGTTGATTTCCTTATTTTTGCGTTTTTTCTTTCTTTTCTTCATTTTCTTCTTTCAGTTCGTCGCCTTTTTTTATATTGATGTTAAGAGTGTTCTAAGGAAAGAAAGAGAGAGACCTTGGCTGCTTGCTATCCACAGGAGTGGATATTTATTGTTCTCATGTTTGGTGTGTATGTGCTTGCATGCGTGTGTACGTGCGTGCATGGTGTGTGTGTGTGTGTGTCGCGCGCGCGGGGGGGGGGGGGGGGGGGGGGGGGGGTTGGAGACAATGGCTTGCGTCATAAGAAAAACACAAATACCATGGCTACACGTTAGTTCGAGAAGATAAGTGATTGCTCGTTCTTCGTCTTCATTGGCCTGAGTGTTGATTACCTTACCTGAAAAAGACCTAAGAGGTCGAAACACGTCGTGTGTTGTCTTGAAATTTGTTTGTCCCTGTCGTCTGGCGGACTTACTAATAATTCTTTTTAGAATTTGATGATAGTGAAGTTCGACCAGAAAGAAGGTGAAGTAGAGCTAAAGTTGTTTAAACCTTGACTTCTTGTTTTCTCTGTCTCTCTGATCTGAGTGCATGACCTGAGCTGCGCGATTGGCAAAGAGAACTCTGTAACCATCGAAACACCGACACCCACTTCCCGCCTCACTGTCTAGTGTCCTTTCCCTGCACTCACATACAAACATATGTGTTCACGTTCACACGCACGCACGCACGCACGCGCGCACGCACACACACACACACACACACACACACACACACACACACACACACACACACACACACGCACGCACACATGCACGCGCGCACACACACACACACACGCACACGCATGCACGCGCGCGCGCGTACACACACACACACACACACACACACACACACGCAAAACACGCACGCACGCACAAACACCACACACACACACGCGCGCGCGCGCGCACAAAGCGAATGTCTCGTTTAGTTGTCACTATGGTCTCAACTTGTCATCGTTCTTCGCGTTATTGGGTGTAATTGTTCGTTATGGTCACTCTCGCTCTGTCTTTTTGTCTCACTGTCTCGTTGTCTGTCTGTCTGTCTCTCTGTTTGCTTCTGTCTGTAACTCTCTCTCTCTTTCCCTCTCTCTGTCTGTCTCTGCCTCTCTCTGTGTCTATCTGTCCAGCTGTCTGTTGCTATCTCTGTCTCTCTCTGTCTCTGCCTCTGTCTGTCTGTCTGCCTCTCTCTCTCTCTCTCTCTCTCTCTCTCTCTCTCTCTCTCTCTTCTCTCTCTCTCTCTGGTGAAAATTGTTTAAAATTGGAAGAGATCTTAAGGAAAACCAGAAAACGTCCTGCATGGCAACAAGGGATAAAGACAATTCTGAATTAAAGAGGGAAATGTCAACTTTTAGCTAAAAGGTTTAGACATTCTTTAAAAAACAAACAACAAAAAAAGACGACTGGAAAACAATCAGGCAAACGTTCAAGAAAATGTTACGTAAAATTTCACAACCTTTAAATAACATATCGTGAACGACTGGTTTGATCGCTTCAAACCTGCTGAAGAAAATTAGTACGAACAGAACGGTACAATGACTTCCTGAAAGTAGAACGAAGCGACTCCAGATTATGTAACTTAATAATCTAGCAAGAAATGCTTCCGGCTATCATGAATTTAGCACACTGCAGATAATCCGGACCTGATACCTTTATTCGCCTGATTGATTTTGAAGAGGCCTTTGATACGATTTCTAGAAACATTTAGTGGCCTATATTAGTTGGGGGGAAAAAAACGGAATAAAGAGTAAACTGTATTGTGGCGTCAGAAGTATAAGGAAGCCAAGGCTGAAGGAAGTTACAGATGTAGATTTAATGAGTATACCACCTGTGCTCAAGGCTGCGAGCAAGGAGATGTTCATTGCCTACTTGTTTTTAAAACTTTCTGTGAAAGAGGTCATCCATTACGGGAGACATGGTGTCAGTTTTAGGCTACAGTTTATTGAGACATTCGTTCTGGTTTTTTGTTTTATTGTTGTTGTTTTTTTCCCCATTGATATGTTGCCTTTTTCTGTATCAGTGGTGGGTCTCCAGAGATAATCAGATAATTTATGTAAATCGGCATTTGAATTGAAATTAAGAATTAGTATGAATAAAAACAGCGCTGTTTTTAAAAAATAGGGTGGAAATGTTTTCTCGAGAAATATAGTATTATGATGGTATTAAAATTGCAATGAAAACTACGAACAATTATATTTGCATCCATTTTTATTATAGTTCAGATTCAGGTTCCCTTGCGATGACTTCACACACACACACACACACACACACACACACACACACACACACACACACACACACACACACACACGCACGCACGCACGCACGTTATTAATACTTTTTTTTTTTTTTTAGCAAAATGATTGGAAAACTACTGATCGTTCGAAAGTGATTCGCAGGTTCAGCTTACTGCATAATATGGAGCAGAAATGTTGTGCATGTTCCTCCATGAATGTGTCCATTTATTTTTCATTAGTCGATTTCCAGAGTTAGCGAACGCCTATATGTGGAGAATAAGATAGATTCCTAATGTATGTGAATTCATATATAAGTAGAATGAATGAGGCCAGATCACTTGTGCAGCTTACAAAATTATGTAAAACTTAAGATAATGGAGGAAAATGTTGATGGATTTAAAAGTTCCTAGTTTTTTTTAACGTATGTGTGGATGCAGACATACTTTATACATTCATTGGATTTGACGATCATTGTGTGCAATATTTAAACAGCCGCAAATAGATTGTGGTTGGCAAGAATGGAACAGTCGACTTCGCAAAGGTGATGGACTCTCAGTTCATAGGAAGACATATGAAACTGCTGTTGGCTTGGAATCATGTGAGAATTAGGATGAAGTGAGAGGTAATTTTGGACTATTGTGTCTTATTTAATGCACTTTATTCTGACAGAAACAAATGCTACGTAGAGCAAAGTTTGTGTTGCCTAAGGAAGACACGCATGCAAAAAGAATCACATGCTGTACTAGGTTTTATGCTTTTTTGACAATGATTAAATGACACCTAGATTTAAATCCATCCAAGTTTACATCATTTAGCTTCGCTGTTTTCGACATCAAGTAAGCATACCCTAAGAACAAACAAACAAACGCTTTGCAGTTTTCGTGTAGATATACCCAGTAAATTGATGGAAAGACTCTAGTAATAATTATGAAGTTTATTGTAGTGTGTGTGTGTGTGTGGCATTTTTCGGCTTATTTTGATGCAGTGATCTATGGTATCCACACATTTACAACTGAAATATTTGTCGTATACTTAACGAAGAATAGCATCATACTCCTTCATAATGGTGTCATTGATTTTTTTGTCAAAATTTCTATCATCATCATCACCATCACAATCATCATCATCACCATCACAATCATCATCATCATCATCATCATCATCGTCGTCGTCGTCGTCGTCGTCGTCATTATCATTATCATCATCATCATCATCATCATCATCATCATCATCATCTGTGTGTGTGTGTGTGTGTGTGTGTGTGTGTGTGTGTGTGTGTGTGTGTGTGTCTCTCTCTCTCTGTCTCTCTCTGTCTCTCTCTCTCTCTCTGTCTCTCTCTCTCTCTCTCTCTCTCTCTCTCTCTCTCTCTCTCTCTCTCTCTCTCTTTTCAAGTGCGCGCGCTCTCCTCTCATAAAATAGAATCTTGATAGTATCCATAATATCCTAACAAAAACATATAGACAGACGAATAGTCTTAGAGATTGAGGGGGTGAATATTATACAAGATAAAAGAAAAAAAGACAGGGAGAGGGTGGAGGAGGGGGATAGTGGAAGAGAAGGGAGGAAGCGGATGGTTGCGTTTGAATCACCGTACCACCAGTCGGAATGTGTACTGTTAATCGGATTTAAACAATAGGCGTCATAACTCCCCATTTCCATTTTTTTTTTTTTTTTTTTTTTTTACTTTCGTTTTTTTTTTTTTTCTCTCGTTTTCTGAAAAAAGTATGTCTCTCTCTCTCTCTCTCTCTCTCTCTCTCTCTCTCTCTCTCTCTCTCTCTGTGAGAGTGTAGCGCGACGTTCATTTATCACATGTCTGTTCATAACCTCAACTGTCCCATCCCCCACCCTTCTCCCACTCCTCATTTCCCAACTGCCTCCCGTCTCCCTACCACCTTCATCCGCTTCACCAACTGCTCCATCCTCACTCCACTCCCCCGCATCCTCCACCTCCTTCCATCTTTATTTTCAGACATACATCGTTATTGGTTGTGGCCTTGTCTCCAGACTAGAGCAGATCGGCGAACTCTCGGTGGGATGACATGATTGTGATGTCGGTTGTTACTTCAAAAGAAGATCCAACTTTTCGCCATCCTTTTAATGATTTCGTTGATCCAAGAAGCCGCCTTTTACGCCAGCAGGAAGCTGGCTTTTATGGGCAGGTTAGAACGAGCGTAAGGCGATTTTTGCCCCTCGTCCTTTCCTTCATCTTCGATAACGATCGGCCGCCTTGTTTTTGCTGCCAGCGGGGGAAGAATGGGAACAAAGTCATCTCTGATTGCCGCGTTGCGCAATTGTCGGTGATCAAGCCGTCATAAGCGAAGCTCTGGAACTCTTAGGGGCGGGCGCTTTATTGGGGTGGACCTCTCGTTAGCGCTAGAGCCATTGCGGTGTTGTTTTGCGGGGATTGTCCATGAAACGTTGCGAGCGACCTCTGGGCCTCGGAGGGGGGAAAGGTGGAGACCTAACGGTCGGATGACTTGAAGACCGCTATTGGTCGAAGTCGATGACGACCAACCGTAAGGGCCGCCGGGCTAAATGTGGAAGGCCGAAATGCACGGGCGGGCAGTTCATTGCGGGCGGAATCGTTGGGCAAAAAAGGAAGTCGAGCAGGCCCGGATAGACAAAGAGTTGGTGCACCTGAGAAGAAGGGGAGGTGATCTTTGGCGGTAACTGTCGTTGGGGTGGTCTTAGTAATTTGATCGCTGGACTTAATGGCCGGGTAACGGCAAGCCGATTTCCGGTAATGGCGGCACAGGCGTCATTTCAGGATCTTTAGTTTGCTGTTCTGAAAAGCCGGAGATCACATTGCTGTCATTTTTTTTCTGTCCTTTTTTCTTTCTTTTTGTTTTTTTTCTCCCCGTCTAAACATTATTATTATCTTTCTTGCTTTCTTCTTCTTTGTTCTTTCGGGTTTTTTTTTTTTTTACGCCCCTTCCCCTTTCCCCCTCTCTCTCTTCCCTCCCCCTTCCCCCCACTAGTGTTTCCAGTTTCCTTTCCTTTTGGAGGCGGTGCGTGTTTTCCGTGTTGCAGTGTCAATGTTTAAATTTCTCTGACGCCTCTTTAGAGGGAAAAGTATGGCGTTTCCTCGGTCGGCGCGGGGCTGGGGATAGGGAAAGTGGAGGGAAAGAGGGGGGGGGGGGGGGGGGGGGGCGCAGGGTGTTGCTAGGAGCAAGTTGAATCAGATTGTTCTGTGCAGACCGGGGAAGGTTAGATCGTTTTAAACGCAAACGAAAAGCGTGCAGAGAAAAGCCGAAATCGCACCACGGCGGGGTAATAAAGGGCACGTGCCTCAGCCTACCTGCCGTATGTGACGGGAAGATGGAAACGGGCACGTGCCTACATTCACTCCTTAGGATGTTTCTGGACCATATCCCAAATCACTTGCTTGGAAATGGTTTTGGAACAGGGTGGGGGTACTTCTTACACGAGTCTAGAACTCCCCCCCCCCCTCCCCACTGTCCTCAAAATCAGGTGCAATTTGCTTTGATTGACATGGTTTGTCGTATAGGACACTTTGAGAATTTTCCTTGGGGGGGGGGGGGGGGGGGGTCGGTCTTGATGTGACCCGCAGGGAATGAGTTTGGGGAGGATTTTGGGCGTGGAGTGATTACAAAACGTTACGCCAGTGCAATACGCTGTAAATACCACCAAGAACATTGCCAAGGGAAGTTATCTCTGATAAAGTTTTCAACAGGAGGCTTCTGTTCAAAACCCCACAAGGTAACGTCCCGTTGAAAGAGTGTTTTTTTTTTTTAATTTATTTTTTAAAGTCAAATATTATGATCGGGTTCATTTAAACAACAGATGTGTCGACTTGAGTGTTTATTTGACGTTTGTACGGAATGTTGATTCGTTTTCTAATTAAGTTCATTTTCATCCTTGACGGAAGGAAAACACAACGGAAGGAATCATGTGAGAGGGCGAGTAAGCGACAGCGTTTCCTGTATTCAGTGATTCTAGCGTGATATACCGGGTGTTCCGTTTGTGACATTTACACCTTACACCTTTGTACGTGTTTCTACTTTTGTTCTGTTGATCTGCGTTTGATTGAGTCACACACCGAAATTTCACGTCCTTGCAAAATTTTTGTTTGTTTTTAACGCGTTTTTATTGCAGGGTGCGTTCTCAGGGAATGTGTAACAGTTTACGTTTCTGTATCAGTAGTTTATATCGAATGTCACTGTTTAATGGGGATCAGTGTTCAACGGAGATTTTGCGGGTGGGGGATTGAATGTGGATGGGTTGGGGGTGATGAGGAGAATGGGAGGGCGGCTGGAATTTGTTGCACACACACACACACACACACACACACACACACACACACACACACACACGTAGACGCACGTGCGCGCGTGCACACAGGCACACAGACGCGCGCGCGAGCACACACACGCACGCACGCACACACACACACACACACACACACACACACACACACACACCACGCACGCACGCACGCACGCACACACACACACACACACACACACACACACACACACACACACACACACAAATATCCGGAAGTCATATTCCTGCCTCCATCCTCACACCCCCACCCCTACGACTCCTCTCTTTGAAAAAAAAAAAGAAAAGAAAGAAATGGAAGGAAAGAAAAGAAACGCTGTAGTAACAGCAAATTCAAAGCTTCCAGTAAGCAATAAGAGGGAGCGGGAACAACAAAGTAGCTGGAGCTATGGCGAGAACATTTGCGAAGCGCGGGCAAACAGCCCCTTTATCGGCCCGAAAATGCGTTTCCTAAAACGAGGCAGAGGATTGGAGCCCCATCGGAAGTATCGATTCTTAGCGAAGGTACGGACCCTGTCAACGACAGCATTTGGCCTCACTGGAACTGCCTCACGTCTCCACCCAGTGCCATCCAAGATCCCGGCGATGACCGCTATAACCAGTTAAAGACAACCCCTCGCCCTCCCCTCCCCTTCCCTTCTCGCCCTCCCGAAACCCCCTCCGCCTCCACACCCCACTCAGATCCACTCGCCATGCTGAACCCTGTCCTTCTCCATCAAAACATAAAGGCTGATCTTAGAACGAAAATCGGCATCCCGCCATCGTATTGGTAGATGGGGGCGGGGGGGGGGGGGGGGGGGGGGGGGGAAGAATCTTATTCCAACGGCTTCCCACTGTTACCAACGAAGGATGGATTTGAAAAGATAAGATAATATGTAAAAAATCAAATAGATGGATATGCTGATCCTGACCCCACCCCTCCTTCCACCTCCTGCATCTTGGACTCCCCCCCCCTCCCTTTTACCCCCCCCCCCCCCCCGCCTTAAAGGACAGATGATCAGCAGATCTTTGAGCCCCATACATGGGGACCTAAAAGAACACATTGGAGATCAGAGTATGATGTGGAAAGATAACCAAAACCCTCAACAAACAAACAAGCAGCTCCAGTTTTTGTTTGAGAATATTTCATGCTATTAAAGAATATAGACAGTAAATTTCAATACAGATAGACACAGCTTATGAACAGATGAAGATTTTTATAATTACCATTCTCAAGAAATATATAGCATGCGGCACATATGCTGACGAACGCCAAAGTTTAGATTATGCTGACGAACGACAAAGTGTAAATGCTTCTGATTCAGCTTCTTCGCGGGTATAACCTACGTCATCTTCAAATATGTGGTGGTGTGTCTTGGCAAGTCGAACCAGGCAAAGACTATCCCTGAAAAGGTCGGATTCTCTTGTTGGCTCTACTCCCCATGGGATCGACCATTAGTAATGATGTATCTAAACCTGAAATCCCCCCAAGCGCAGCAGAAACATTATCAGCTAGTACTGAGGGGTAAAACCAAAATCCCCCAAGAGCAGCGGAGACAATACCAGCACTGTCCAGACTGATGCTCTCTGATTGGTAGGAGCAAGTGATTTCCTTTCTCCCCTCCATCCCTGAAGTAAGTAACGCGTGGCACGTGTGCAGAGCCGACGCTGACAACTCACTTGTCCAAGGACACATGGCCACAGATAACATCTCTATACATGACCAGAGATAGGATCTATCTATATGGCCAGAGAGGCGATCCATTTATATGGCCAAAGATGAGATCTCTACATATGTCCAGAAAAAAATCTCTACATAAAGCCAGAGGTAGGATATCTGCATATGCAGATATAATATTTCTGTATATGGCCACAGATAAGGTCTCGAGCCATGACCAGAGATGAGATTGATCTATATGGCCAGAGATAAGGTCTGTATGTGTGGCCAGATAGCAGGTCTCTGCATATGGCCAGAGATAAGATCTCTATATATGGCCAGAGATGAGATCTCTGTGTATGTTCAGAAATAAGATCTTTATAAATGACACATGGTAAGATTTGTACATATGCGGCTCAGCGATCACTTTCCTGTTTGTTTCACATGGTCTAGAAACGGCCTCAGTGTTAAATAACGAAACGATCCTTTTTGAGACTTTCAAGATTTTGAATGTGAAAAAACAAAAATCTTCGTGTACTCTTAAGCTCACCTCACTATACCAGTACAGAGATCCGTGTCTACGGGCAAAACTAGGCATGTTACATTCCATTTTGTATTGCCTTCAGTATACATGCGAGTAGGCAAACAAACGAAAAGAGGTTAATCAGATTAAATCCGCCTTGGCTGATCAACGAAATAAAGAACGTTGTGAACGCCTAGATCAGAAGAGATAATCTGTTAAAAAAAAAAAATCACTCTCCGAAAGAATACAAAAAAAGAGGTGAAATGACCTGTGTTTTTTGTTTGTTTTACACCAGTATTATAACTTAAAGAGGAGTGGTAAGCTCTGCAGCTTAATAAACCAAATATATAGTCACGCGTGTGTGTGTGTGTGTGTGTTGTGCGCGCGCGCGCGCGTGCACGGAGCTCGTGCGCGCGTTGTCGTTCATGTCTGACATAGTGAATGTATTTGCGCAACGCAGCCGGATATCAGAGTATTCATATCCATTGACGGAGGGAGACTCGGCGCATTTTATCCGTTACTAACAGAACCCTTGATGACGTTCCAGAGTCTCTGATGATGCGTCTGGAAGGCGGTGGCCGCGTGTGGGGTGCTGTGGGATTTGACGCTGTCCCCTTCAGCAAAGAGGCGCGCTTCCCAGCGCTTGGCCCCGACTCCAGCGCCCTGAAAGATTCCCTTCCACGGTCTGCCGCACAGTTCTCAGGTGAGTGCACCAGGGAGAGAGAGAGGGGGGAGGGAGAGAGAGAGCGGAGACAGAAGAGAGAGAGCAGAAGAAGACGAGAGAGAGAGAGAGAGAGAGAGAGAGAGAGAGAGAGCAAAAAGTCGAAAATGGTGCATGGTAAGATCAGGCTGCACTAACTGTTTGGCTGTTAAAGGCGATCAAAGAGGGTGAGATTTAGCACGTACCTGCTCTGGGATCTTCCTGTACAGTTGGTATAAGACATGACCGGGAGAAGAGAAGGAGAGAGAGAGAGAAGTGGGGGGGGGGGGATAAGACGGGAATGGGAGGTGAAGAGGTAAGGGGGGCAGGACGGGGAGGGGGAGGCGAGTAGGGCAGCAGTTTAAAGGTAACATGCTTCTTCATTTGTGCCAAGGGTAGATATTTTGGTATCATGGTCTTCGGTTCTGGAACCGATGGAAAATATCAGGCTGATATAGGAAAATAAAAGACACAACTGCTTGGTTCAAAAACAAGTTATTCACAAGAATGAAAACACGAGATGTTTTGAACGTAGGTCAGTGATAAGAAAGACTGGGAAAAAAAACTCAACAGTATTTGAAGAAAGAAAGAGTGACACACGTTAATTAAGGAGGGGGGCATTTTGGACGAAAGGTGAAAGGTAAACTGAGTGAAAATCAAATGTAATAAGAAAAAGTTTTGAGCCTAAAAAAAAGGGTGGAGGGGGGGGGGGGGGGGGTGGAGGAGAGAGAGCGAAAGAAAGTGTGTGTGAGTGTGTATGAATTGAAAGGGTAAGTGGATCAGGTAGCCTTATAAGGTTTTAAAAAAAAAAGCGGTACAATTCTTATGGTAAAGTACATTTTTCGTAAACATTTTCTTCCAAACATGTTCTCATCATGATCAGTTACTGTTGTTGCATGCATGCACATTTCTCTGTTCAGTTATTTGTCAAAGGCATGCACACACTATCTGGCAGTACGTCAAGGAAAAAAAGAGCACACTAGCTCTTTGAAAGCAAAACTTTAAAAAAGAACATTTTGTATGGTTTGACATTAACTTTGCCCTCAAGAACAAAGAAAGCAAACAAAAAATCCTTACACTGTTTCCTTTTCACTTAAACTATTTCCTTTTTAAGCATAACACCCGTATCTAGTTTGCATATACACACACACACACACGCACACGCACACACACACACACACACACCGCGCGCGCGCGCGCGCGCGCCTCTGTGGCATATTTCCAGTTCATAGTTTGTGTTTGAATATGTGATCGCTTTGGTATCGGAAAGGGGACGTACTGGTCAGCTAGTCTTACGTAGTTGCTTCTTCCTCCTCTTTTCAGTAGAAAACTTCAATCTTCATATTTCAAGTTCACGTTGTTGGTTATTTTGGCAATTTGAGAAAAGACGAAGCAGAAAGGGGGAGGAAGATGGGGGTAGCGATCATGGAGGAATCCTGAAAGAGAGCGGGATGTGGAAGAATTAAAATCCTTCCTCATCTGTCTTACGATCTGTCGGAGTGAACGCTGTTAAACTCTCTCTTGTGTGTGTGTGTGTGTGTGTGTGTGTGTGTGTGAGAGAGAGAGAGAGAGAGTGAATGCGTTTAGGTCTGTGTCGGCCTCCGTGCTGGGCCGGGCTGTAATTATCGTAACATGACGAGAAATGAACTGATGACTGAAGTGAACGTGTATCACGTGCAGGCCGGAGCAGCGAGTGTCACGAGGCAGGGGAGGCCAGTGTCACGTCCGGTCGTCTAGCCGTCGCCGCCACGTCAGCCGAAGGCCTGCCCACCCCCATCGCTCCCCACCCGGTCCTCCACCCGCACCCCGAGCGGCCCCTCCCCTCCCTTCCCCTGGTGCCCGAGGCCCACCACCCGGCTGCCTACCCTCGGCCCCGCTTAACCCACCCCACTTCCCTGTGGGCACCCGCCTGGCCATGGACTCGCCCCTGCCCCTCGTTTTGCCCAGGTTCCCACCCGGGGTGGAGCTGAATCTGGCTGACTCCAGGATCGGGGACCCCAGTCGGTAAGAGAGTTATACGGAGAATAAAAAAAAAATAGCCACGGTTCTTCCTACCATTTAGAAGGCGTTACTATATTTGGCGCATCGGGACAAATATAATGGCTGAAGATGATTAAACAAGATTTCCTTTTTGACCTCCGAACCTTTAGGACTACGTTTAGCTTTGTTCATATTGAAGGTGAAGTGGACGTTAGAAGGAAAGAAAACGAATTAGACGACACAGGCTTGTTGAAACTTCGTCTTCGTTTGAGATTTCTGTCTATTTGGTTTTTGAATATTAATACACATGTCGGGTTTCTTGATTCGATGAATTATGTAAACTTCCATACGATTGGTTGGATGAGCCTGCGGTATTGGTGTGTTGGCAGGCGTTTGGAAAGCCGTGCATGTTGGAAGACTATAGCTTGGCGATACGGCAGCACCGCTGTGACGGTCTTTTGGATACTGATTTCATGTCATGGCGGATAGGTATTAGGCTGAAAACGAAAGAAAGAAACAAATAAAAGGGGAAAAAAAAAGAAAATCCCATTTTTTCCCTTCTGTCATGCCGCATTAGTAATTGTTGACCGAAGGTGCACAGTGACTGTTAATGTGTGACTAGCTTCTAATGTGAGGATTGTCAACAGAGTTCTTCCCAAGATTTGTCTACTCGAGTTTCTAAGATTATTGAGTGTTCCTGCTTATAAGTAGAAGTTGATTATGAGTTTTGAAAGAAGAAGCAGAAAAACTTATTGGGGGGAAAAGTGCACATAACTTACTTTTCATACCAACATTTCTTTCTTTTTTTTTCATTGAATGCCTCCAGCTACTGGTTAATGTAGACAGACTGTTGGAGGTTTTGCTATCATGGTAATTCTACGTTTATTTTTTCCTCAATTTATAGGACGCCAGCTCTCTCTCTATCTCTATCTCTCCCTCTGTGTGTGTGTGTGTGTGTGTGTGTGTGTGTGTGTGTGTGTGTGTGTGTGTAAACGGTAGGCATTTTTGGCGAAAGAAAAAAAGAGTAGGATGATCATACTTTGAAAAAAGGTGATCTATGCTTCGTATTTTTTTCTGATCGATGAGGATGAAAGTGATGGAACGATGCTATGGAATTCCAATCTGGTCTGAGACTGCATGATAAAAGCTGTCCTGTGCGCTTGCTTTCTCAATATATCCCAGCATCAACCAGGCCCGAGAGATACAGACACCTGCCGTGTTGGTCAGGAAAGTTGAGCAATACTTTCAGAGAAGCATCCATTAAGTAGACGAAACTTGACAATGTCGTTCGAGTCTTTCCAACTGAATCCGTAGCAATTTTTAACTCTGGGTAGGGGCAGGCCGTGGCAGAAAACCCTCTACAAACAAACGGTTCTACTGAGAATCGAACCGACGATTTCTTAGCCGGGAATCCATAACGCTGACCACCTCGCCTCTGCGGCTGATACAACATTTTTGTTTGTTTGTATCAAGGATTGAATTATCATGGTCTGACCAGCACGCTGCGTTAATGTGAAGGTAGGCATCATCAAGGTCTTGCCTATGAAACCTTCATCTCAAATCTTGAGTTGTTAGTTATTCATGTATTCAGTCATCCAGCTGTAACCCATGCGCATTGTGGTCTGATGGGTTAGCAAATGTGGTGTAGCATACATGGATCAGTCCGCACACTGTAAGGCCTTGATGAACATGAAACGGAGCACGGTGGCACAGAAACGGGAAGAAGCTGGAAGAGAGACCTCCTCTTCGTCCGTCCGTCCGGCCCGTCCGTCCGTCCGTCTGTCTGTCTGTCTGTCTCTGTCTCTGTCTCTCTCTCTCTGTCTCTCTCTCTCTCTCTCTCTCTCTCTCTCTCTCTCTCTCTCTCTCTCTCTCTGTCTGCCTCATCGTATGTAGTGTATGTATGCGTCGGGCCACGCGACTGATTGAGCACTGTAAGCTTTCTCGCAATCGATCAGTATGTTTACATGTCATGCTTTGTACATGTCGGCTCAGGACTCAAACACTATTGCGGCGGAAGTAGGTGTTCGAACAGTGTTGTTGTTTTGGTGATAATAGTGCAGCGTTGGAGAGGTTCCCCCCACTCCTACCCACCCCTACCCGCAAATTCCCACGTCACCCGAAAGCCACTAACACCCGTCTTCACTGTGTGCAGGATCTCCGACTCGCGGTCCCTGATGGTGCCCTCGCAGACCCTGACCCTGTCTGGCGCCGGCGGTTCCAACCTGTCCATGCTGGAGGAGAGCCGGGCGGCCGGCGTGGGTTCCCTGCCCCTGCCCGCCTCCTCCTACACCGCCCTGCTGGCGCAGCACCCCGAGTTCCTCACCTCCCTCTCCCTCCCGGCCTCCCTCACCTCCTCCCTCCTGGCCGCCTCGTCCTCGGGCACCGGCCCGCTCCTGCCCCCAACCTTCCTCTACCCCCACCTCTACGCCGCCGCCGCCTCCGCCGTGCCCTCGCACCTGTCCTCCAGACTCTTCCTGCCCACCGGGGACGCCAAGACGCTGGAGCTGCTGCGCTCCAGGAGCGGGTCCGAGTCGGAGGGAGTGCCCGTACCCCCTCCTCCCCCTCCCCCTCTTCCGTCCCTGTCCGGGGTGCTGACCCTGCCCCCGCCGCCTCTGGCGCTGACGACGCCGTCGCCTCACCCGAGGGTGGAGCGTCCCATGCCCATTTCGGCGGCCCCCGCTCTGCTGTCCATGGAGGCACTGGGAGCCCAGCGCCTGCTGCTGCGGGAGCTGGAGAGGCGACACAAGGCCATGGACAAGGCTCGGGAGGGGGCCGACGCGGACAGGACGGCGGACCGGGACCCGGAGAGGCCCAGACCCCCCCGGGAGGGGGAGCGTGGCTGGGACGGGGAGGCGGAGAAGGTCCAGAGAGACAGGGAGCTGAAGAGAGCGCGGGAGGCGGACAGGGAGGTGGTGGAGGTGGTGCCGGAGAAAGGGCGTCTGGTGTCCACGCCCTCCTCCCCTCCTCCTCCCCCTTCCCGCCTCGGTCTCTCCCACCCTCCCCGCTCCCGCGCCTCCTCTCCTCCCGCCACGGTGCTGTCCCCTGCCTCCAGAGGACACACCCCGTCCCCGTCGTCCAGGAAGGACGCCTCGTCGCCGTCCTCGTCCAAGGCGAGAAGATCGGAGCAGACGGAGACGGTCACGGTGTGGCGACCTTACTGAACAGACCCGACCTCTGGGACGCTGGGTGTTCCCCCCCCCCCCTCCCCCCTCCGTGTTGAATCTAGTGGCCATACAGATCCTGCGGACAGACTGTCTCGTCAGTGAGCCTTGGGACGTGGATCGTTGTGGAACGATGTCGACGGACAGACAGACTGACTGTGTATAGTTAATGTGTACATCTTTGGACCACGTTTTCTGGTTTGGACCTCTGCCTTTCAGTGTTCATCTATGTCACACCCATGTTCATGTTTACAGAAAGACAGCCGTACATCCATCTCTATCAAAGACTTTTTCGGTCCTTTGTTTCCTCAAGTGAATTTACTCGCATTCCTATGAAATACTATATATACTACATCTTTTGAAAACAGTCCTTATTGGAAGGGTCATATTTTTTTGTGGCGATGTTTTTTTGCACGAAGACGGTATGGAATCATTAGAAATAAAAGGTGGTTGAGTCGTCTTGTGGAATGCTGGCTGTCCCGGTTCTGAAGTGTCCTGTGCTTGACTTGATCGACCCAGGTGGGTTTAGAGGGCGTTCCCGGTGTACAAAGCATGCCAACCGAACCGTTCATTGTCGGCAGTGTTGAACCGACACGTGAAGGACATGTCTTTGGAGGCTCCAACAACCACCACAGCAGCATTTTCCGTTCGTTTCTCCTCCTCCCCCACCCCTTTTCCTCCTCTCTCTCTCTCTCTCTCTCTCTCTCTCTCTCTCTCTTTGATTAATGATATGATTTACTTGATAACTTGATCATCGCGAGCCATGCATGTTAAGTTCGCAGTTCTAGTACACATCAGTTTTGTGATCATCTGGAAGACGGAAAAACGCATTCAGAAAGGGGGTGCCCATACACATCCGAAAGGTCCATTATGTGGCCCGGTGCAACGGACCCGTGGAACAGGTTTGGGGAGAGGGTGGGGGTAGGGAGAGGATATACCGTGTGTATGTGTGTGTGGGGAGGTGGACATAATTGTACATCCCTGATCATAATGAACTAGAAAATTTCTTGGTAGTCGGCGTCTCTTCTGGTGGGTTTCATGGTAACGCTCTGATGGGAGTAAGTCTGTCAAAAGTGTCGGTGCCGAGGCTGCCGATGTGGTTGTGTAGGGGTGAGTTTGAATTAGCCACAGCCAAAATCTCTCTGTCTCTGTCTCTGTCTGTCTGTCTGTCTGTCTCTCTGTCTCTCTGTCTCTCTCTCTCTCTCTCTCTCTCTCTCTCTCTCTCTCTCTCTCTCTCTCTCTACGCCAGTCCAGCTGTGTGTGACAGTGACCACAGTGTAGGCAGGCAGAAAAAGGATGGCGTTGCTAGAATTTTTTTTTTTTTTTGCTATGTTTTCTTTCGTTTTTCCAAAGGATTAGAACATGGCCAGACGAGGCGGAAAAGATGGTCAAGTGCCTACAGGCGCTTGAAGGTTTATGGACACGTCCTTCGTCTGGTCATTGTGGTGCTTGCATACACTGAACTTCTGTTGTTGCTTACAGTCAGTACAGCAAAGCAAAGCGCTGTTGGTAATTTACCCCGGTCTCCCTCCCCACCCTACCCTATTCTCCCTTTCCTCCGCTCACACAGTTTGAACTCTCTTATTGTACTTTTGTTTCTTCTTTTTTTTTTCCAGTTGTTCTGTCCGTCTCATCGAGACTGGTCCTTTGTCCGGTTTTGTTGTGAAACCCTTGAAGCGAGTGAGCAGATGTGCCTTGCAATAGTGAAGACATTACTGGCTGTTAACAGCTGGTGGAAATATGAATGAAAATAGCGTGACATTCCAGTATTATTTGGGAGTTGGTGTGTGTGTTGTGTCTGTGCGCGCGCGCGTGTTCATGTGCTGTGTGTGTGTGTGTGTGTGTGCGTGTGTGTGTGTGTGGTGAATTTTCGTTTCTATGACAAACATGTATATTTTTAAACCTTTGACACCGTAATTTGTATGATGATGTAATAATTGTTTTGAGTGTGTGTGTGTGTGTGTGTGTATCTGTATGTCTGTGCGCGTGCACAAATGTTGAACATTAAAGTGGGAGAAAAGAAACACCGAAACAAAACTTCACGACACTCGATCGGCTGCCCTGGAAAAGGTGACAGTTTGTTTACACTTATTATTTCTGCATCCTACTGTGCTTTAGCAGCCGCATGTCATCGGTCAAGTTCTCCCAGATCATGCACGGGTTGCCCCTGTGACCCCCCCGCCACCCACCCACCCGGCCTGTACTTCTTGTTGTGTTCGTACTGTGCTCAAGTTCTGAACCAGTTTTCACATGTATTGACACGTTTGTACAGGTTTTTTTTTCTTTGGATGACTGGTAGTTTACATCACACACACACAACAACACACACACACACACACACACACACACACACAACACACACCACGCACGCACGCACGCACGCACGCATGCACGCACGCAGAGAGAGAGAGAGAGAGAGTTCTCTATCTGTTGCTATGCTTTACACAAAATGGTATTATTATCGGAACATTTGTTCGTCGCGGCTTCTGATTCCTTCAGATTGATATTGTGGAATGTGTCATAATTGTTTTGTTTTCTTTTGTTTTTATGCTGTAGCATTCCAAGCGGGATTTTCGGCTTCTTTTTCGTGTATGCAATTTTCCCGGGTAATTTCTTCGATGAAACCCATCGTGCTTAACATCAGACAGAAATGATGGACAATAAGAAATGCGACAATGTTCGCGGCTGGTTAGTGCAGCACTGGGGAAACAGTTCGAATAGTATTCCTCATCCCACTCCATGGTGTTGGACACTAGAATGGGGCATTTTCACCGCACATTTCTGCGTTTTTCTTTTTCGTTCTGGTGGTGTCAGAGTAGAATCAGATAGGTCCTTTCGCCCCCTCCCCCCCCCCCCCCCCATGCTTTTGAACAGGTGATTTGCTAACCCTTATCTGCCATATGCAAGTGACTTATATAAGAACTGTTGGCTCAAAAAAGTGATTGATCATCGCGTCGATCGGTACAATAGGCATTTTGCTATAACCGACGTCCCCTCTAGTCACTAACGTGACAGGAAATATAATCATCATCGTCGAACTTCATTCGTGGTGATACTTTAAAACCTCAGAGGTAGAACACATGTGTCAGTATTTATATTCGGAAGAGTTCGTGTGTGATCGGTCCGAAAGGGGGGGGTGGGGGGGAGGTCAAGAGAAATACAGGATAGTGGCTTTACACCCCTTTTCCTCTCCCCCTTCCTTCCCCCCACCTTTCCATCTCCTCGCCAGTGTCTCTCCCCCTCCCCGCGTGGATACTCACTTCCTGCATCACCCTTTCCCTCACCTAACCCCCACTCCCGCCCTCACCCCTTTCGCGTTAAGCTGTACGTGTTCTTGGAGTTAGCATAAATCTGCCTTGCCGGGCTTTTGATCTCCTTTGCCAAGCAGCAAGCAGCAGTTCACGACATGGCCCTGACCACGCAACAAACCTGTAAATAATGATGCCGCACCGGGGGCCATGGCGCGCGCGCGAGCTCACGAGCGCCTCGTGACGTCAGGAGCCCGCGTGACTGCCGAGCCTGCGCCCATGTCAGGGGCAGCTAAATAATGGAGACGATCATCTGACTCAACCCTGCAAAACCAGAAGGGTCACCCTACCACCACAACCCTCCATCCCATACCCCCCCCCCCCCCCCCCCACACCCCCGATTCACTTTACCCTGCGATTCCTCCTTTGCGTGTGAAAATGAGAGGGGGAAAAAAAAAAGAGAAGAAGAAATAAGGACAATTGAAGACACGATCCGATCTTTTCCTTCTTTTTTTTTATTCGTCTTTTTTTTCTTTCTTTTTTTTTTCTTCTATTTTTCCCGTCTTAAGCTTCCCTCATCTTCGGTGTCGTCGACTGCAGTATCCTGAGGCCAGATGCCGTTTCTTGCGTGCATTGAGCTCTCTCTCTCTCTCTCTCTCTCTCTCCTCTCTCTCTCTCTCTCTCTCTCTCTCTCTCTGTGCGCGCGCGGGTACGTGTGATGTGTGTGTGTGTGTGTGTGTGTGTAAAAGCATGCTTTTTGCATTCAAATTTAGATTGTCGGTGCTATAGTTTTAAAGAGGCGTCACTTTCCACATTTTTTCTTCCTCTCTCCAGCGCCCCCCACCCCCCCCCCCTCTTTTTTTTTTTTTTTCCAAATTGTTAGCTTGTCTTCACGAATGGTGAATGAGTTTCCTTTCATTTTCGTTTGATTGCTTGTTTGCTTGTTTAGATGAAGTGAAAGGAATGTAGGAGATGAACATTTTCGGAATGAATCAGATACCAGGCGTACACACACACACACACACACACACACACACACACACACACACACACACACACACACACACATGCACGCACGTACACACGCAGCAGTATAGTGTGTGTGTGGTGTGTGGTGTGTTATAGGCATATATATATATATATATATATATATATATATATATATGAACACCCAAACAAAGAACCAAACAACAACCACGTTGATGTTTTCCCAATATTTCGACCTCTTTGGTCTTCCTCAGGGGACTTTAGTGATGGAGTTACACATAGCAGTTTCCGTTAACACTTTTTTTTTTTTTTTTAAAACAGTTCACCACAATTCATATGGCTGGAGAAAGAACAAGGATGGAAGGGCGGTAAGCTATGGGAAACACGAGAAAAGAATATATACACATATATATATATATATATATATAATGTGTGTGTGTGTGTGTGCATAGATATCTGTGCGTGTATGTGTGTGTACGCCCCTGGAGAGAGATTAAGTTTGTTTTTTCGGGGGGGGGGGGGGGGGTATCAATCGCAACACTACATATGTATGTTTTAGCGCGCATGCTTGCGTGTTAGCAGTACAGTTTTAAAACGTTAAAATTACAGGAAAAGTTTCCTCCGGCTGAAGAAAAGGATACATGTAAATATAGTTGGTATGAGGATTTCACCGTTTCTTTTTAACTTCTTTCTTTGATACATTCTTTCTTCTTCATATTTTTTTCACCGTCATAGATGGATAATAGATGGAATATGTTGCATCGTTATTGTTGTGTTTGATGTAGTTTTCACGTGCGTTTGAGCGCCACTGCGTGAGATAGAGTCGTGAGTTTGGTAACACGGAGAAGCGATTTTTCTTTTTTGATGGAAAGTCTGGCAGTGACGTCATGCTGCTAATTATTATATTGTAATTATTATTGATTGGCGAGGGTGAAATTCTTAACTCCACCTTTGTGTCTTATGCGATTTATTGCCAACGGATTGTCAACACGCGGAAATCGATGCAGACGAATTTTCACGTCTCGTCAAAACACACGCATACACGCACATAAGTCTCCATACCACACACACACACACACACACACACACACACACACACACACACACACAACACACGCGCGCACACACACACACACACACACACACACACACACGCACACACAGACACATATGCGCGCGCGCGCGCGCCGACACCCCCTCACACCCACACGCACGCGCGCGCGAGGACCCAAATCTTCACACACGGCAGCATAACAATGACATTAATGCTTGCGTACACACTCGTACGCCCGCAAGCACGTACCAGCGAGCGAGCGCAGGTGCGCGCGCGCGCGCGCGCGCAACACACACACACACACACACACACACCCCACATTTTTTCTCAATTCTGTCGGAAAGAAGAAAAAAGAATCAATTAATCAAATCGACCCGATGTCGATCGTTTTCTGTTCCTCCAAAGTCAAATTCCGGCTGTCCTGTGTACATATACTTTGTGCCAGACTGATGTACATACCTGTGTTGAGTGTACACCGGGTGGTCACCACCTGATGTGTTGCAAGGCTTTCAAGTAGTGGTCGTTGGATTCGTTTTCAAGTTTTGTTAGTTCAAGAGTTTGTAGGCCTGCGCGGGTGAACTGACTGTTTTGATTTCTTGGCAATGCTCTTGCATGATCTAGCCGTGGCACTGTGCATGCTCGCGCTCCGATGTGTGTGTGTGTGTGTGTGTGTGTGTGTGTGTGTGTGTGTGTGTGTGTGAGTGGGAGAGAGAGAGAGAGGAGAGAGGTGTGTGTGTGTGTGTGAGAGAGAGAGTGTGTGCGCGCGCGCGCGCGCGCGCGCGTGTGTGTGTGTGTGTGTGTGTGTGTGTTTCTTTCTGAAAGCAGGTACCACATCATAATACTAAACTTAGATTTAAAAAAAAATTGAATGACCTGGCATTCTCGATAGCGACATTATTTAACTTCTATTGTTTATATTTCTCAAAGAACGGGATCAAGAATGACGTAACGAAATTGTTAGAGGATGTGCACCGATTTTCCCTAATGGAGCACAAATACGCTTTGCCGAAGTCGATAAAGGTTGAACGAAATAAATTCGTGGCTCTGCCTTTTTCAACAGTTTAAATCTATTCATTTTCATTTCATGTTGAGTATTGTTTTGCGAACAAGTGTAACAGGGTGATTTGTTGAGGGTGTCCCCTCACCCCCCCCCCCCTCCCCAGTCTCTACATGATTATGTCAGATCAACAAGATACCATTCTATGGGTGCCGGATCGTTTGGTACCCTGGTATTTACTGTATGGTACAATGTGGCCAATGTTAATCTCTCTCTCTCTCTCTCTCTCTCTCTCTCTCTCTCTCTCTCTCTCTCTCTTTGCGTGCGCACGCGCGTACCAAATTGTACAGTTGCTGAAACATTCACACATTGACATCATATCACGAATACATCACACACACACACACAACACACACACACACACACACACACACACACACACACACACATACCCATACATGGATGCCTACTAATTACGCGCGCAAGCACTTACATACACGCATGTGTATGTGTGCGCCAAACGTGATATACGAATGAAATTTATTGGAAATGAAACGCTGCAGATGGTATCATATTTGTGTAACCTTTACGTAATTTGCCCCCTATTCTGGAAGCTTTAATAATGATGATAATTCCATTGTGTGCTATTCCAGTGTTTAAGGTGTATATTACAAGGAGAATGAATTATGTAATTTGTCTCACTGATTGGAAAACAAAGTGGTGAACCAGCTTGGACATTGTGTGATGACATATCATTTACAAATCGTGCTCACCCTTCCCCCTATTTGTATGATGGCTGTATACTTTTTGCAAATAAAGAAAAAAAAAATCTGTCTCTGTCTGTCTGTCTGTCTGTCTGTCTCTCCTCTCTCTCTCTCTCTCTGTCCGTCTGTCCAACTGTAACTTTGTCTAACTCTGTCCGTCTGTCCGTCCGTCCGCCCGTCTGTCTGTCTCTCTTTCTACTGCCCCCCCCCCCCCATCCCTGTCTGTCTGTCTGTCTTGTCTGTCTGTCTGTCTCTCTCTCTCTCTGCGTGTCTCCCTTCCCCCTCTCTCTCTCTTAACGTGTGCGTGA
>CM065724.1:31418210-31440710 GCA_033310375.1 Conus canariensis
TCTTTCTTTGGGCTTTGTTTATTATTTTCTTCTTCTGCTTATGGACAATTCACATTACACACGCATATCATATTACTAATATACACATCAGCATTGAAAGCGAGAGTAAAGAAACCAGAGATCGATGTAGAGAGACATGATTATATACAGGAAAGGAAACAGGAAAGGAAACAACAAATATACAGATGAATAAAGATGAATAAACAAACAGGTGATACGTCTACTTAGACATAACATAAAATCTCCATTCGCTTCGCTGATGAACACTCCGAGACGTGGGCGAAATATTCGGGGAAAAAATATGTTATCATAGGAGTCTTGGGATCCGAGATATGTTTTGTGATGAAATATTGTAATCGATGTGCCATATACTCTTCTTCTTCGTTTCCTTCACAGTTTTCTCTTCTTCTTCTTCTTCTTCTTCTTCTTCTTCTTCTTCTTCTTCTTCTTCTTCTTCTTCTTCTTCAGTCAATATAATATTTTGCAAAACTTTATCTTTCTGAACAAAAGAAAATAATTCTGGAGACTGATTGTGTCGAGTACTTTGGAGGGGAAAGAGAGAGAAGAGGGATGAAGATGATGGGGGGTGGGTGGAGGGGGGAGGAGGGGGGGGGGGGGAGTGGGAGGCACACAAACAGGCCTCGCACATCCATTCCTTCGCCCTGAAAAGGCTGCCATACATATTTACAGAAGAGGTTGTGTTAATGGACAGCGCTGAGACAGACACAAAATACATCTATGTGAAAAAAAGGTCAGGAAAACTCAGACCTCCACCAAGATCCAACGGATCCTGGATCCGCACTTAGATCCGGATCCACAGCCCGGATCCGCACCACAGTATAGATCACATCTGTGAGGAATAATGGATTAAAAAAAAAGTCACCTAATGAGGAATAAGGATCAAAGTGGAAGGCAGTTGATGAAGAATGAGGATGAAAAAGGAAGGCAGCTGATGAGGAATGAGGATGAAAAGGAAGACAGTTGATGAGGAATGAGAATAAAAAGGAAGACAACTGATGAGGAATGAGGATAAAAAAGGAAGAGGTTGATGAGGAATGAGGATAAAAAAGGAAGACCGCTGATGAGGAATGAGGATGAAAAGGAAGGCAGTTAATGAGGAATGAGGATAAAAAAAGACAGTTGATGAGGAATGATGATGAAAAAGGAAGACAGCTGATGAGGAATGAGGATAAAGAAGGAAGACAGCTGATGAGGAATGAAGTATGAAAAGGAAAACAGTTGATGAGGAATGAGGATGAAAAGGAAGACAGCTGATGAGGAATACCTTCACCTTCATCCTCATTCCACATCAGCTGCGTTCTTTTTCATCCCCAGTTCTCATCAGCTGCCTTCCTGTCGATTAAAACATATTGAATTCAACATGAAAGCTGCAGACTGACACGCTCATGACACAATGCAGCAACAAACCGAAGCTTCTTATGTGCTGGGTCAAAGCAGACAGAGCAAACTAACTCCCACCAGCGTTATAGTGTCTGTCAATAAAATCATAGTTATGCATCACTATCAACTACAGAAAGTTTTCATTGGAACCGAAAAGTGAAAAAAAGCCGAGCTGCAGAAGTCAACGTCCCTCAGTCTCTCTGCCTGTCTGTCTGTCTGCCTGTCTGTCTGTCTGTCTGTCTGTCTGTCTGCCTGTCTCTGTCTGTCTCTGTCTCTGTCTCTGTCTCTCTGTCTCTCTGTCTCTCTCTCTCTCTCTCTCTCTCTCTCTCTCTTCTCTATCTGTATGTATATATGTATAAAATATATGCGCACGCATGCACGCAGGCATGCACGCACGCACGCACGCGCGCACGCACGCACGCATGCACGCACGCACGCACGCACGCACGCACGCACGCACGCACACACACACACACACACACACACACACACACACACACACACACACACACACACACGGATGCTTAGAGAGAAAGGGAGAGAGAATTCTAAGTTTCAAATAAAGCTAATTAATCCTCGTGCCGTTCTAAAGTAAGCCAAGCCTGAGATGTTTTCGTGAAGTTAGTAGTGGTGCTGACTCCGGTTTCTCTAACCTTTGGTTTGCTTCTAAAGATGACACTTTTGTATCCTTTTTCTTTTCTTTTTCTCTCCCCCCCCCACCCCCACCCCCCCACCCTAACTCCCCAGCGGACGTCTAGTCCGAGTAATGAAACTAGTACACAGTTGTTTGTTTGTTGTGATGATTTAATAGGATTTTTTTTCGACACAAGGTTTGATTACCTTAAAGGAGTGTCTGTGCATGGATAGGTTGGGAGGAAGGGTACGAATCGTGTTCTGCCTGACCCCAGATTAATTTGGATAGTGATATCATTGTGCTCGCTGTATAGGAGCATACTAGCGTCAAAAGCTGTGTTCCCAGGAAAACGAGTATTAATCTGAGAAGAAACAGTTAAGCTGTTATCCCCGAGGATCACAACTGTTTTTCTCTGTCATGTGTATAGGCATAGTTTTTGTTTTTATTTGTTTTGTTTTTTTACATAATGTATTGTTGTAGATGATTATGGAGAAAAAGGAAAAAATTCCAATTTAAAAAAATTAAAAATTGTAAATGTCACAAACTTAAATCTGGTTAACGTTCGTAGTAGGCTGCACAAACCTCAACGTTTGAGTAACTTGAACAAACAGAAGAGTTTGAAGTTGATTTTGTTCGAAAGATGACAGTCACGGAATCCGCGTGTTCATATAAGTATGTGAGTGATTGTGAACTCGACTTAACGAGACAGACGCTAAAAACTGACAGTATGCATGAAGCTGCCCAAAGGTGCAGTCGTTGAATGCTGATGACGATCACAACTACAGGTAGTGTTTGCTATGCTTATCTGCATTATTTAGTTGCAACGTGAAACGACTGCAGGCGGAAATCTAAACAAATCTTAAATAAATGTTAGCGAACCGCGAAGAGAAACGTGGACAAACGTTAAAGTTGTCCTTTTTCTCTCTAGGAAAAAAAAAAACAGTTATCGGTGTTACATGTCTACAGGATAAGACATGGATATGGGGTGTGGTAGACATGGATTTGGGGCGTGGTATACATGCATACGAGGTATGGTAGACATGGATAAGAACATGGCATCAATGTAGGCTATGATATGGATACATGGTAGACATGAATGCAGGGTACGGTGGATATATTCAGGTATGGTGGACATGGGTACAAGGTACGGTGGATATATTCAGATATGGTGGACATGGGTACAGGGTACGGTGGATATATTCAGGTATGGTAGACATGGTACAGGGTACGGTGGATATATTCAGGTATGGTAGACATGGTACAAGGTACGGTGGATATATTCAGATATGGTGGACATGGGTACAGGGTGCGGTGGATATATTCAGGTATGGTGGACATGGGTACAGGGTACGGTGGATATATTCAAGTATGGTAGACATGGGTACAGGGTACGGTGGATATATTCAGGTATGGTGGACATGGGTACAGGGTACGGTGGATATATTCAGGTATGGTGGACATGGGTACAGGGTACGGTGGATATATTCAAGTATGGTGGACATGGGTACAGGGTACGGTGGATATATTCAGGTATGGTGGACATGGGTACAGGGTACGGTGGATATATTCAGGTATGGTGGACATGGGTACAGGGTACGGTGGATATATTCAGGTATGGTGGACATAGGTACAGGGTACGGTGGATATATTCAGATATGGTGGACGTGGATACAGGGTACGGTGGATATGGATTCAGGTAGGGTAGACATGGGTACAGGGTACGGTGGATATGGATTCAGGTATGGTGGACATGGGTACAGGCTATGATGGACATACAGGTACAATTCTTGATGGACGTAGAGACAGGGTATGGAGGACATACACACAAGTATGGTGGAAACGGTACAATATGGACATGGATAAAGGGTATGATATAAATGCAGGATATTATATGGATACCAGATATCGTCCACATAGACACAGGTGTGTCATGGTCTCATCTTCTGTCCTGTCTCATCTTCTGTCATGTCTCATCTTCTGTCATGTCTCATCTACTGTCATGTCTCAATTTCTGTCATGTCTCAATTTCTGTCCCACTCCAGCGGCATTATCCCCCAACCGCTCATTCCAGCTCCCCACAGCCCCTGCACCAGCAAATCCACAGAGAGCAGTCAATGTCAACTCGTCATGAAGGGTACCTGTTCTGATCCACGATACACAGGATATTGCCGAGTAAGCCCCCTTAAAAGGTTAAGGTTAAAGTTCCAATTGCGTGCCCCCTTCAAAGGTTAAGTTCCAATTGTCTGTCAGCCGTAGGAGCAGTGAACTGCCAGAGGTTCGCTGTGTCAAGGGCATGGCATAAGGGAGGGCGCGGAGCCCATCCCTCTCTTTCCGCCGCCTTTAACCTTCCATGAACCGAATCAGGTACTCATTTACTGCTCGACGGACAGAGGGGGTTTTCAAGTTAATAAAAAAGAAAGAAAGAAAAGAAAAAAGAGGAAGATTCAATACCACGTGTTGTTTGAACTCACGACCGTCAGCGTCGCAGGCAAAACGCTCTAACTGTTTGACTACAGGCCCTTCACCCCCTCAAGAACGACAGTGACTGTTTAGTCGCAGAGCCAGGATCAGTGAGCGTCCGCCTCAGAGGGCGCCGCCAAGTCCTTCCAGCGACAGTTCCCCATGACTTTGCCGATACGACGACCTCGACTGCAGCTCAGCAAGTGCATAGACATGGAGAGGAAATTGAAACTATGGTCAGCATAAGAACAGGGCATCAATGACCATAGAATTTGAAACTTTTTATTCAATGCTTGATTGTTGAGGAAATAATCAGGACGATCAAGATGATACTATGGAATTCCACTTCGGCTCGAGACTGCATGACAGGGCTGTACTCGGCGCATATTTTCATGAAGTATGCCAGCGTCAACCAGACCCGAGAGATACAGACACTTGCTGTGTTGGTCTAGAAATTTGAGCAACACTGTCAGAGACGCATCTATTGAGTGGATCATACTCGACTGTATGGTTCCAGTCTCCCCAATGAGCCCATAGCAAACTCAGCTCTGGGAAGGAGCCGGTCAGGTCAGAACCGCAGTGAACTTTACTGAGTTCATCCGTGACTCACATTCCAACTTTCCACCAGTTTCATTAGAATCAGCTCAGCAGTTTTTGTATAATCTTACCAACAGACAAACCAGCGAACAAACAAGCAGACGCCGTTGAAAATTAGAAAGGGAGCAAAAAGGTCTTACAGTGCTATGGGAGCATGCTGGCGCCTAAATGCGATAACAGCTATTTTCCTAAGGAAAACAGCTAAAATCCTCGAGAAAAGTAACGACAAAAAGGAAAACAGTGACCATCCAAGGATCAAAACTAATTTCTTATGGATCACGATAGTTTTTAATTTCTTTTCCTGAGGATGGTAACTGTGTTTCCTGAGATTATAATTGTTTTTCCTACGTTCTTTGGGATAATCACTGTCATCCTCATTTTCCTGAAGAAAAAAGATATTATTGCTAGAAGAAAAAATTTTGACAGAAATTTAAAGTAAATCCGCCAGTTAACATGGACAGACACATTTCAATGCAAAACACTTTTCTGTTTTGCCTTGTAATTTGTTTGTCCATGTTAACTAGCGACTTTACTTTAAAATTCTTTTAAGATTTGTTTTGATTTCAGCCTGCAGTCACCTCGTTTTGAAACAATGATTGCGAGGAAAGCGTCGTTACCAGAGAAAACAATTATGATGGCTGTTTAAAGCGTCGTTACCAGAGAAAACAATTATGATGGCTGTTTAAAGCGTCGTTACCAGAGAAAACAATTATGATGGCTGTTTAAAGCGTCGTTACCAGAGAAAACAATTATGATGGCTGTTTAAAGCGTCGTTACCAGAGAAAACAATTATGATGGCTGTTTAAAGCGTCGTTACCAGAGAAAACAATTATGATGGCTGTTTATCAGGGCAAGCACACATGGGGTCGGCAAAACAGGGGAGATAATTGTTATCCTGAAGATCATGACTGATTTGCTCTTTCCGTTGTTTTCCATCGGGTGATAACTGTTTTCCACGCGAAAATACGTAAAACCTTTGTGATCATTACGGATAACATCGATAATGACTGGGCAGAAAACGGAAAACACCAGTGATCTTTAGGGAAAACAGGAAAAATAGCTATTATTGTGGGGTTAATAATTGTGATACTCAGGGATAACAGCTTGACTCTGTTTCTCTGTAGGAAAATACCAGTTTTCCTGAAAAGAAAAACCAACAGATATTGACGCCAGTATTCTCCCATACAGTGCGGAGAATGATATGACTGTCCAGATTAGTCTGGAGTCAGGAAGAACACGATTCTTACCCTTCCTCCTGACAATGTCCATGGGCAGACTCTCCTTTACGGTTATCAAACCTGTGTCACACACACACACACACACACACACACACACACACACACACACACCACAGAGTATGAAATTATTTAAACAAATCAACAAACGAACAAAACTGTAATACATTTCATACCTCAAACCAGACTTACAAAAAAGAAAGAAAACAGAAAAACTGAAAAAGGATACAAAAGTGTCATCTTTAGAAGCAAACCAAAGGTTAGAGAAACCGGAGTCAGCACCACTACTCACTTCGCGAAAATATCTCAGGCTTGGCTTGCTTTAAAACGGCACGAGGATTAATTAGCTTTATTTGAAACTTGGAACTCTCTGTCTGTCTGTCTGTCTGTCTCTCTGTGTGTGCTGTGTGTGTGTGTGTGTGTGTGTGTGTGTGTGTGTGTGTGTGTGTGTTAAACATAGTAGTAGTGGGGAGGAACACATATAGAAATGCATGTATACAGAGAGAGAGAGAGAGAGAGAGAGAGAGAGAGAGAGAGAGAGAGAGAGAGAGAGAGGTTGCAACTTGCCCATTTTCACTTTCGGGTTACAAAAACTAATTTCTGTGATTGATAGTGATGTATACCTGTGACTGTACTCCTATATATTGCCGTTGATGGGAGTTATTTTGCTCTACATAGCCCAGCACATAACAAATGTGTTTGTTGCTGCTCTTTTTAATGCGCGTGTCAGTTCATTTACTTCATCTGGAATGAAATATGTTTTAATCGACAGGAAGACAGCTGATGAGGAATGAAGATGAAAGGAAGACAGCTGATGAGGAATGAGGATGAAAAAGTAATAGACAGCTGATGAGAATGAAGTATGAAAAGAAGACAGCTGATGAGGAATGAAGGATGAAAAGGAAGACAGCTGATGAGGAATGAGGATGAAAAGGAAGACAGCTGATGAGGAATGAGGATGAAAAGGAAGACAGCTGATGAGGAATGAGGATGAAAAGGAAGACAGCTGATGAGGAATGAGGATGAAAAGGAAGACAGCTGATGAGGAATGAGGATGAAAAAGGAAGACAGCTGATGAGGAATGAGGATGAAAAGGAAGACAGTTGATGAGGAATGAGGATGAAAAGGAAGACAGCTGATGAGGAACGAGGATGAAAAAGGAAGACAGCTGATGAGAATGAAGGATGAAAAGGAAGACAGCTGATGAGAATGAGGATTGAAAAAGGAAGACAGCTGATGAGGAATGAGGATTGAAAAAGGAAGACAGCTGATGAGGAATGAGGATTGAAAAAGGAAGACAGCTGATGAGGAATGAGGATGAAAAGGAAACAGCTGATGAGGAATGAGGATGAAAAGGAAAACAGTTGATGAGGAATGAGGATGAAAAGGAAAACAGTTGATGAGGAATGAGGATGAAAAGGAAACAGTGATGAGGAATGAGGATGAAAAGGAAGAGGTTGATGAGGAATGAGGATGAAAAGGAAGAAGTTGATGAGGAATGAGGATGAAAAGGAAAACAGTGATGAGGAATTGAGGATAAAAAGAAACAGCTGATGAGGAATGAGGATTAAAAAAGAAGACAGTGATGAGGAATTGAGGATTAAAAAGGAAAGACAGTGATGAGGATTGAGGATAAAAAAGGAAGACAGCTGATGAGGAATGAGGATTAAAAAAGGAAGACAGTTGATGAGGAATGAGGATTAAAAAAGGAAGACAGTTGATGAGGAATGAGGATAAAAAAGGAAGACAGTTGATGAGGAATGGGGAATAAAAAGGAAGACAGCTGATGAGGAATGAGGATAAAAAGGAAGACAGCTGATGAGGAATGAGGATAAAAAGGAACAGCTGATGAGGAATGAGGATAAAAAGGAAGACAGCTGATGAGGAATGAGGATAAAAAGGAAGACAGCTGATGAGGAATGAGGATAAAAAGGAAGACGGCTGATGAGGAATGAGAATAAAAAGGAAGATAGTTAATGAGGAATGAGGATTAAAAAAGATAGTTGATGAGGAATGAGGATCAAAGAGGAAGACAGTTGATGAGGAATGAGGATGAAAAGGAAGACAGTTGATGAGGAATGAGGATGTAAAAGGAAGACAGCTGATGAGGAATGAGGATGAAAAAGAAGGCATTCCTCATCAGCTGCCTTTTTTCCCCATCATCCCTCATTAGCTACGTTCCTTTTTATCTCCAGTTCTCATCAGCTGTCTTCCTTTCGATTAAAACACACGATCAACCAAATTACAAAGAGAGAGAGAGGAGAGAGAGAGAGAGAGAGAGAGAGAGAGAGAGAGAGAGACAGACGAGAGACAGAGACAGAGACAGAGACAGAGAGAGAGAGAGAGAGAGAGAGAGAGAGAGAGCGTAAAAACGATGCCTGATGAACGGCCAAGGAGAACATAAAAAGAATGACCGACTGGCGTGGGAAGCAATGACCTAGGTAAATCGTGAGAATGATGAATAACGGACGGAACGAGAGAAGGAAGATATGAAAATAATAAATATCAGACAAAAAAAGAAAGAAAAGGAGGGCAGCAAATGATGAACTGTGGATGAAGGGAGAACGTAAAACTGATACTAATGACCTTGAGAACAAGAGAATGTGAAATTATAGATGATGGTGATAAACCGACAGGACAATAATTCGAGAGGGGCAAGGGGGTCATCGGCATGCACGTTGAGAACGGCAAAGGGTAGTAGGTAATTCGATCGAAGAACAACAAGAGAGTGAACAACAGCCTGTCAAATTCTGTCTTGACCAATCGCAAGATCCTGACATCCTGAACAATTCAAAGCCGCCATAGGAGGAAAACTCGTCCCAATACTACCGCGTGAAGAAGACCCTGCAGCTCTCAAGAGCTATTTCAATCAACTGATCACTGAAACAGCTGCAGATATTCTGTGAATTGGCGGATGGAAACCGAAGCCATGGATTACAAGGAATAGCGTGGAGATGTGCACCACCAGAGGTAGCTTTGCAGAAAAGAGGGGGGAAATACAGCACTAGAAACCAGGATCAGCCGGAAAATTAACGACGCAAAGGAAGGATGGATCAAACATTAGTGTGAAGACTACAACCTGGACAACAACGAGAAAAAGAAAGCTTTTAAGACTGTGAAAGAATTGACCAAACAGAACAAAGTTAAGTCAGTACCGTTCAGGACAAAGACGTTGACTGTTTCACACAGGATGAAATCACCATAAACAGATCAACTGAATATCACTAGAGTTCTGCTATGAAAACTTCGACAAACGGAGCAAAAGAGATCCGAACACGTTAACAATACAGGATTTCATCAACTGAAGATGACTTTCTTGTAGTCCGTGACGAGTTGTCGTAGCAGTAGTGACGTCTCTCTAATTTGGCAAAGCCTCGGATATTGCCAACATCCATAAACACGAACATGGCGGAGGTGTAGTAGTAACTGATATTATGACTGCCGTCTCCAACAAACTCTGGCAAACAGGTCCAGGCAAAGACTCGTGTATTCATCGTGACCCTTCCAAGGAAGGAAGATCTGCAACACTGCCGGAACTACCACATTGTCGGTTAAATCAGCCAAGTCAGCAAAGCGATGATCGACGTCATTCTGAACAGATCACTGCCACAAACAGATACATTTAGAGCTGAAAGAAAGGCAGAATTCCGCAAGGGCAGACAAATCACCGAACAGATCTTTAACCTGCGTATCATTGGCCTCAGCCACCTCCTGCACCAGTGGGAGCAGTTTTAGCACGACTTCGTAGACTTCAAGAAGGCTTTTGACAGAGACATAATGGGCCACAAAGAAGAAATTCAGCAACACAAATTAGGGCAAAAGCAAATCCAGCAACTATATTCCAAAGTGACCGCCGCTGTATGAAGAAAAGGTGCATTTGGAGACTGGTCCACACTTCAGTCGGAGCTCATCAGGGTTGCCTTCTGTCTCCCGCACTTTTCTACATATTCCTGGAATCATTATAACTGATGCACTTGAAGACCATGTCAGCACAGTCAGCACTGGAGGAAGAATAATTACGAAGTTTCAATTTGTAGACAACATCGACGGCATGGCAGTTATTGAACAAGGACTCACCATGCTTGTTTATAGACTGAATGATACATCGAAAAGACATGGCATGAAAATCAGAGCCGAGAAGACCAAGTTATCCATGCAATCATGAACCATGGCCATCCACAATACTACCGTCGCTGCTGATATAACTGTCCATGGACAGAAACTAGGAAATGTTCAACGGTCGTGATCTACCATTAATCATAAAGGATTCAAACCAGAAATCTTCCGAAGGGCAGCACTCTCCAGACTGGACCCTATAGAGAAGGACAATAATACCTCCACAAAGTGCAAGATCAGGCTCCTGTGTGCATTGGTACATTCCATCTCCGTGTATGCACGTGAGGCATGAACACTGACAGCAGATCTGGAAAGAAGAATCCAAGCCACGTTTGTACAGAACCCGACTCTGTGTGTGTGTGTGTGTGTGTGTGTGTGTGTGTGTGTGTGTGTGTGTGTGTGTGTGTGTGTGCGCGTGCGTGCGTGCGTGCGTGCGTGCGTGTGTGTGTGTGTGTTTTAAAATTCATTTCATTACTGCATAGTGACTAGCTATGTTGCAACCCTCTCATTCATCTCAGTGTCAAAATTCGGCTGTCTGTTGTCATATTTGGTCCGAACGTTTCGAAAGCAACGGACGGCCGAAACAGGGTTTTACCGTCTGCCGTTATTCAGCGAATGAATCCCGATCTTATTGGGCACCAATCACAAGCAAGTTTTCAGTTTTCTGCGGATCTGGTAGCCGACATATACATTAACTTTAGACAAAAGAGGCGAAGATCTTAAAAAAAAAGAAAAAAAAAAAAAAGAAAGAAAAAAAAGAGAGGAAGTTTAAACGACCTGTTCACTAAATTACCTTCTTACCATTTCAAATCCACTTCTTATTCGTTACAAACAAGATAACTGTTGTCTCTTGTTACCACAACAACTTTCATATGGATAAAAGAACTGGTTTGATTTGGAGTGAAAGTAAATGTTAAGACAGATATTATTTTGCACCGAATTCATTGGCTGATAAAGTTTGTTTGTTTTTTCCTGTGCAAGTGTAATCTGTCTGATATACATCCTCATATATATATATATAAAAAAAACAAACAAAAAAAACAACTTGATGGTGTTGTTAACATCCAGGCACACCATTGATCAGTTCAATGCGATCATCAACGGGGAAAGCACACAACCTGAACAGGACTGGTTTTCATACCAACTATTGCTGGCAGTATGCTCTGAAGCGCGCAGCACTGGTAACAGTGAATTATACAGAGCTTAAATGCCAAAAGCAACAAACTGGGGAGGGGAGGGGGTGCTGTTAGCTGAGCGTATACTTTCAATTGTTGACCGATGCATATCCATGTGTGCATGTATTCATATGTGCGCTTATATTTACATCTATACGTTTATGCAGATATGTATAACAGTAAGCGCGAAAAAATGTCGGGGGAAAAAAAAGAATTAAGAACTTGATTGCTGAAGTTCCGTGTTTCACAGCAAAACAATTTCACTTGGTGTCATATTTCTGTAGTACTTGGCACTGAATAGCTGGTTGTGTGAGATGACTGTCCGATCGTTGTGTTTTACTGACGATGGTCACGTGTAATAAGTGCACATTCACCTACTTTTCAATCCGTTATTTAGTTCTTTTCTTTCTTTCTTTCTTTCTTTTTTGTGTGTTGATATTTAGCAAATCCAAATCTAAGAGAAATAAACAGTATAAAAGAAAGAAAGAGTAAACCGTTGAGCAAATGACCACCTGAGATGAGGTCATGGAGGAATTGTAACTGACACAGATCGAGAGAGACTGCTTGATTACAGTCACACGATCAGGGTGATGAATGTAATATATGAAAGGCATTATATTCGCCAAAAATTTTAGA
Source organism: Conus canariensis (assembly GCA_033310375.1). Taxonomy (NCBI): domain Eukaryota; kingdom Metazoa; phylum Mollusca; class Gastropoda; order Neogastropoda; family Conidae; genus Conus; species Conus canariensis. Next base: position 31,430,465 of record CM065724.1, read on the forward strand.
CAAATTAAAAAATACAGATGACTTTATTCATCAAATTAAAGGAAGAGAGAGAGAGAGAGAGAGAGAGAGAGAGAGAGAGAGAGAGAGAGAGAGAGGCAGACAGGCAGACAGGCAGACAGACAGACAGACAGACATTTGCAGTCTGAACAGCGAGCTGCATTGTTAGTAATTCATTTCGTATGCATCATAAACTGTTTACTCTTCCTCCTCCTCGTCATCTCTCTCCTCTCTCTCTCTCTCTCTCTCTCTCTCTCTCTCTCTCTCTCTCAACATACATACAAATACATGCATGCCGCACACACACACACACACACACACACACACACACACACACACACACACACACACACTATCTCTCTCTCTCTCTCACATTCTCTCTCTCTCTCTCTCTCTCTCTCTCTCTCTCAGACACACACAGAGACACGCACAGACGCGTGCGCGCGCGCGCGTACACACACACACACACACACACACACACACACACACACACACAAGTAATCAACCTGCACCGACCCTTCCCAACCCGAGCTTCGACTTCCTGCGACCCGCACCTGACGTCATGCGTGACGTCAGCACACCGATAGGGATGCAGACACCAAAGGCCTCTAACGGGTCACCTACCACCGGGCAGTAAAAGATCAAAGCGGAACGAAAGGCGGATGTGGTTGGACGGAGGGAAGGGTTAGCGGGCGTGAGGGGGCCGGATGAGAGAGAGAGAGAGAGAGAGAGAGAGAGAGAGAGAGAGAGAGAAGACATGGGAGGGGGTGTGGGCGAGGGGGATGGTGGGATGGGTGTGGGGATAACGTGCAAGAGGCATATGTTCCGATAATCTCATGAAGTCTGATCGAGTAGCTTACTACGCACTTTCTTTTTTTAGTGGTCGTCCTTGGATGAGGAAAAACCCAATCAAATAGTCTTGATGATTTTTTAATCCTTGTTTTTCTTTTTGTTTGTTTGTTTCGTGTTATCTGTCATGCGGTGACACTAGTTTAACAACCTACCCACTTCCGTGCCCATCTGTGTGTGTGTGTGTGTGTGTGTGTGTGTGTGTGGCGCGCGTGCGTACTTTGTGTGTGTGTGTGTGTGTGTTGTGGTGTAGTGCACTTCAGTAGGCCTATTTTTGTTTTATACCCACACACACACAATCACATGTGTGTGTGTGTGTGTGTGTGTGTGTGTGTTATAGGTCTCTCTCTATAAACACACACACACACACACACACACACACACACACAAAGCCCCCTGATGAAGACCGGTTTGGTCGAAATACTGGGAAGAATTTTATGAGTCTGTTGTTTTTATTTTCATTTTATGTGCGTTTGTGAGTGTGTGTGTATGTGTGTGTGTGTGTGTGATGTATATCTGTACACACACAATATACACTGTACACACACACAAACACACACTCTCATATATATATATATATATATATATATATATATAAATAGACTAATAAATTCCAAGGATGAGTAACCGAGCACCGTTCCAGCAACTTACAGAGCAGTTTGGTGTTGCAATGACTGCAAGAAATATTCAATTGTAAAACAAAACTTGCTCTTATGTCTTAGAGTGAAGAAATAGGGGGAGATAAGCATTCATATCTGCAGTGACAGTTAATTCTGCCTAACTAACAGCATGTGCTTGAGAGGGTGAATGGGGAATAATAAATACTTCTCAAAATGAGCCTTCAGCAAGCTTATAGTCTCCTAGGGGAAGACAATCTCCAATGGGGAGGAAACTCACTAACATATAACTCCTGGTCAGATACCGGTATTTCAAAACCTGATTGTTTCTCTTCAGTGACCGCGGAAAGTGGTAACTTGACTCCTCTGCCTTTTCAGTTTTAAGAAGAATGCTATCCCAGAAAAAGGCTGGTGTGCAACACGTAGCATGTTTGTTAGTTTTCAATAAAAAAAAAACAACAACCAAAGGTGCCACCTAAGAAGCAAAAGAAATCATGTAAGAGCAAAACAAGCTACATTTTCTTGTGAAAAGTAGAAAATCTAAAAAGATAACCTCTTAAGACACAAGTGCTGAGGGCCAGTTCTTGGAATGGATCCACAAGGGACTAAATTATAATAGACTAATAAATTCCAAGGATGAGTAACCGAGCACCGTTCCAGCAACTTACAAAGCAGCTTGGTGTTGCAATGACTGCAAGAAATATTCAATTATAAAACAAAACTTGCTCTTATGTCTTAGAGTGAAGAAATAGGGGGAGATAAGCATTCATATCTGCAGTGGCAGTTTATTCTGCCTAACTAACAGTATGTGTTTGAGAGGGTGAATGGGGAATAATAAATGCTTCTCAAAATGAGCCTTCAGCAAGCTTATAGTCTCCAAGAGGAAGACAATCTCCAGTGGGGAGGAAACTCACTAACATATAACTCCTGGCCAGATACCAGTATTTCAAAACCTGATTGTTTCTCCTCAGTGACCGCGGAAAGTGGTAACTTGACTCCTCTGCCTTTTCAGTTTTAAGAAGAATGCTATCCCAGAAAAAGGCTGGTGTGCAATACCGTAGTATGTTTGTTGAGTTTTCAAAAAAAAAAACAAAAAAACCCCAAACAACAACCAAAGGTGCCACCTAAGAAGCAAAAGAAAATCATGTAAGAGCAAAACAAGCTACATTTTCTTGTGAAAAGTAGAAAATCTAAAAAGATAACCTCTTAAGACACAAGTGCTGAGGGCCAGTTCTTGGAATGGATCCACAAGGGACTAAATTATAATAGACTAATAAATTCCAAGGGTGAGTAACCGAGCACCATTCCAGCAACTTACAGAGCAGCTTGGTGTTGCAATGACTGCAAGAAATGTTTATATATATACCACTCAACACTTGCTAGGGATCAGATATTCAACACACTGTAATGGTCCAGAATATTTGTCAATCAAAACTCAAACGGTCAAATACTGTTAATTAGTCATTATTTCATCCAAACCAAACAAAAATGAGGGAAATTCCATCAGATAAACCAAGAAACAGAATGGACAAATGACACAACCCCTAAAAGCCACCTGAAACAGGGCATGGAAGGGAAGAGTCAACCTGAACAATCCACTGCTGTCTGTGTGGAATTGAGAATGAATGGACTCTCAGTAATGTGTGTGACCACCACGGGCTGCGATCACAGCTCTACAACGCCTCCTCATGCTGCAGATGAGGTTCCTGATCTGCTGCTGGGGGATTCTGGCCCATTCTTCCTGGAGGGCAACTCCAAGGTCATGGATGTTCTGAGGCAGCTGCTCACGTGCTTGGACAGCTCGCCCAATGATATCCTAGACATGCTCAATCGGATTGAGGTCTGGTGAGCGTGCAGGCCACTCCAAGTGTGCAATTCCCTCATTCTGAAGGTACTGGTTGACAATGCGGGCATGGTGAGGACGGGCATTGTCATCCACAAGGATGAAGTCAGGACCAATGGCACCAGCGTAGGGTCGGACAATGGGGTGAAGAACCTCGTCACGGTATCGGACTGCATTCATGGTGCCATTCTCCATCACTAGCAGATCGGTTTTGCCTTGCATTGAAATGCCTCCCCACACCATTACTGAGCCCCACCATAGCGGTCATGCTGAACAATGAAGTTGGGGTGGAATCGTTCATTCTGCCTTCGCCACACCCTCCTTCTCCGGTCAGTCACGTCCAAACAAAACCTGGACTCATCACTGAACAAAACTGGAGTCCAGTTTGCAGCAGTCCAGCCTTGGTGCTCCAGTGCCCACAGCAACCTTGCTTGTTTATGTTGTCTGGTCAATGGAACCCGAATTGATGGGGCCCTTGAATGAAGACCACCGTCGTGAAGCCTTCTCCTGACTGTCTGGGTTGACACCCGGTTCCCTGATGCGTTCTGGAGGTCATGTTGCAGCTGTGTGGCATTGTGGAAAGGATTTCTTCGTGCCTGGACAAGGAGATATCGGTCCTCTCGCTGGGTTGTGACACGTGGGTGACCTCCAGAATGTCGTGGAGTGACTGTCCCTGTTGTTTGATATCGATTCCACATACGGGAAATAACGCTCTGGGATACGCCCAAGGCTCCAGCAACCTCTCGTTGCGATGACCCTCCTAGCAGCATCCCAACTCCTCTCGCCATATCTTCTGCGGAAAGGCGTCGTCTTTGTGCTTGCTGTTCCATTGTGGTGCGATAAACACTGCCCGAATCACACTGAACCACTGTTTGCCGGTCCCAAAACAGCAAATGTGACGCTGACCTCTCCCCCTGTTTACCCCCAGAATGAGGGGTCACGCAATTCACGTGCTCACCATGCTGCATGTTCCAGCGTGAAGGTGCAGGCAACAGTGTGATTGTCTTTCACATTGTTTTGTGTTGCTGGATCACGTGTTTATTGAAGTCAGTTCAAAATGATTTTTTTCATACACTGTTTTTAATTGCTGATCCCTAGCAAATGTTGAGTGGTCAACAACAATCACGCTGAATATTTCCCAATATTTCGACCTCTTTTGGTCTTCCTCAAGGGACTTTAATGATATATGTATGCATCTCTCTCTCTCTTCGACCTCTTTTGGTCTTCCTCAAGGGACTTTAATGATATATTTATGCATCTCTCTCTCTCTCTCTCTGCGTGTGTATGTGTGTGAGTGTGAGAGTGACTGTGTCTGTGTCTGTGTGTGTACACATAGATCTCTCTCTCTCTCCCCTCTATCTCTCTCCCTCTTTCTCTCTCTCTCTCCCCCTCTCTCTCTCTGTTCATACCATCCATGACATATTCGGGTGGATCATCATGGAATGAGAACCTTTATTATTGAAAGAATAAAACTAACTCAATATCATTCAAAATACCTTATTACAGGTATCTTCTTGAACATCTATCAACAGCCCACAAATCTTACTGTTTTGTTACATCTTCAGTTAGATTCCAGTGTACATTCACTGTCAGACTACCTCTCTCTCTGTGTGTGTGTGTGTGTGTGTGTGTGTGTGTGTGTGTGTGTGTGTGTGTGTGTGTGTGCGTGCGCGCGCGCGTGTGCATGAGCACAGAACAGGGAGGGGAGTAGGCCCTGCGTGTTTTCATGAAATGGATGTTTTGAAAACGGGGTTAATTTTTGTACTTGACTTTCCTGTTTTATCTTTTCTTTTATCTTTTATTTGTAATTATTGTATGCTTTGATAGACGTTTATATTTTGTATGTTAGAGTTTTTTTTTTGGTGAACACAGTATAAAGATTTTAGATTATTTATTTACCCTCATGAAAATATTCTCTCTCTCTCTCTCTCTCTCTCCATTTACCCTCATGAAATCTCTCTCTCTCTCTCTCTCTCAAAGAGCGAATGTTCGAACTTTGAAATGTCACGGTGTTGAATGCTTGGGTCAATGCGTGCGGTTCGTTGTGTTCAGCGTCGAAGGTTTTACTATATTTAGTATCACGCGTGCCGAGTAATGCGGTAGCTGTCTGGACCAATAATGAACACACACACACACGCACGTACACACGCACGTACACACGCACGCACTCGCGCTCACATACACACACACACACACTTATCATATTACTTATGGTGAAAAGACGTAAAAACAAAGAACGAACGAACGAACGAACACACACACACACACGCGCGCGCGTTATGCACGCACACACCCACTCACTCACCCACACACACGCACACTCGCAAACACATACACACACACACGCACGCACGCACACACACACACACACACACACACACACACACACACACTCGTAATGTTCTGTCATTTTTTTCTGTTTGGACCTAAATAAACCTACTGTAATAACATGTTGACCGTTTGATATTTAACTGAAGCATGCAGATGCAAACATCGATGAAGTGAGTGCGTGAGGTCTTGTCCTGGGGCCGAGGTCTTGTCGGATGCGTAGCAGCTTTACGCATGTGCGGAGACCGTACGTACAACGTTGTCACAAAATACGGTGGGCATGACGCGTGCGGAGTGTAAATTTCGCTGCTACGTTCATCGTACCGCTACGACAGCTCCCCCCCAGGTGTAACCCTTTGCGTAGCACACGTGTGTCGAAGAAACATGGCAGACAGAGTGTACTTTAGGTTATTATTGCGGCGGAATTTCAGACGTCAACGGATTTTACGTGACCGTACAAATCCGTTTGATATGTATGATGACGTGGAACTGTTTGCTAGGTTTCGTTTTCGGCGAGAAGACATCGTTACGCTCGTCGATCTGTTTGGAGATGAGTTGGAACACCCTCTCCCGAGAGGAGGTTCGCTACCTCCGTTGATGCAAGTGTTAGTTGCATTACGTTTTTTTGCAACAGGGGCATTATAGCAAACGATTGGGGATTTGTTCAACATTGACCGACGGACTGTAGGAAGAGTTATTGCCCGATTCTCCTCAGTCTTGTCTGAACGGCTGGGGGAATTTGTGAAGCTTCCGGTTTTACAGAGAGAAGCAGATGTGATGATAGACAGTTTTTACCACATAGCAGGTTTTCCCAGTGTACTGGGCTGCATTGACTGTACACATATTCAAATCATCGCACCTGTGATCAATGAATTTGAATACGTCAACCGCAAAGGCAAGCACACAATTAATGTGCAGCTCATCTGCAATGCAGATATGCTGATCATAAACTGTATTGTCCGTTGGCCAGGATCAGTACATGACTCTCGCATTTTGCGTGAAAGCAATCTCTTTCGGAACTTTGAAGGACCGCAGAATCCACTGCAGGGTGTCTTCCTTGGAGACAACGGATATATGTTACGCCCCTGGCTCATGACTCCATTTCTCAACCCAGTTGACAGAGCTCAAGAAAACTACAATGCTGCTCACTGTTCAACTCGGAGTGTGATTGAACGGACAAATGGTGTACTGAAAAGAAGATGGCATTGTCTCCATGGTGAGCTCAGGTATGTCATTTATACCACTGTGTGTGCGTGCGTGCGTGCCTCGGCGTGTGAGTGTGACGGTGTATGTGTGTGTGTGCAGATGCATGTATGAATGTATGCATTCTTTGCAAAGAGAATAAAGTGTTGAGATATGCCGGTATGGTTGGATGTATGCATGTATGTATGCATGTATGTATGTATGTATGTATGCGCGTGCGCACGTGTGTGTGTGTGTGTGTGTGTGTGTGTGTGTGTGTGTGTGTGTGAGAGAGAGAGAGAGAGAGTCTGAGAGTCTGGCTATTTTGAAAGCAAAATTAAAAATCACTTGATGTGTTGGCATAATTTCTTCCAGTGTATTTTTTGTGTCTGTAGTACCATGCATTCTTTTCAAGGAGTATAGAGTGTTGATTACATGTAGCTTTATCGATAGAAGTGTCTGGATGTGTTCAATTACTGCATATTGTTACTTCAGATCAACAGACTAGTTCCAAATCATTCCTTCCACCCATCCTGTTTTCATTTGCAGTTATGATTAATGGTACTTTGAAGGAGAGAACATGTACAAATTAATTTTGTTCATGTTGACTTATAATTTTGTTGCCCACAGATACAATCCTGCAGCAGCTTGCAAGATAATAATGGCCTGCATTGTTCTACACAACATTGCCACAACTTTGAGGCTACCAGAACCTGAACCTGCCAATGATGAAAACCCTGACGATGAAGAGAATGACAGCGATGATGACGAAGAGGACTAGAATAATGTCTGTGAAAGGCGCCGTGTGCTGGCTGGACAAATGGCAAGAAACCGGCTGGTCCAGCAGTACTTCAATTGATGACAGGATTCTCAGCACACTTTGCACTGTAAGCCCTCTTCAATGAATAAGGTTTTTTGTGCATGTGTTCTTCCCCTTGGGTGAAGCTGTCATATTCTAGTTTGAAATGATATAGTTTAAAAGTAAAACCCATCCACGTCAGTAAGCAAAGTAATGGGCTGGTAAAAGGTTTGCACTAAATTCACAGCTATATTAACTCATTTAGTGTGTGTGTGTGTTTGATTTTTTTTTACATGCACAAAGCACACAATCACAGAAAAGTACACAATCACACAACAACAGATTAAGAATTCACTATTTATTCTTAATTCAAACTAAACGAACATTAACAAGCAGGGGAAGAAGGAAAGCTATAGGAGACAGAAATCCAAAGTAAAACTTCAAAAAGCAGTGACTACAATCAAGCAGCAGCTATTTACAACAGAAGAATCAAATCTTACCATGATGTGAACCTACATCTTCTATGACAGACAGTGTCAAAGTGATGAAAAGCAACTGTCATGTGAAAACTTCAAATAAGTCAAATAAATCATAAAAAAACACTTTTACTGTATTTATCTGTGCATTAATGAAGAAAAACAAAAATAGACTCAAACTTTAAACCGGTGAAAGAATCCTTTTGAAAGCAACTGTCATGTGAAAACTTCAAATAAGTCAAATAAATCATAAAAAAAACACCTTTACTGTATTTATCTGTGCATTAATGAAGAAAAACAAAAATAGACTCAAACTTTAAACCAGTGAAAGAATCCTTTTGAATTCAAGGTCCTAATTAGACATAAATTGAAATTTACAGACTGCGTCCGCTCAAGTCTAGACGGGAATTGTGCTGTTTTATTTGAAACTAACTGGACTGCTCAGGGAGAAGTGAAATGTCAAGTTCAATGACTGCCGGTGGCAATCCCATCTCTGTCTCTGTTTTTCTCAGTGCATAGAACAGGTTGGCCTGTTGTAGTTGGCATTTGTCGTGAGATATTTTGTGAGAGCAATCTTCTGCGCGATAAGTTCCCTCTCCATTGTCATTTTTTTCTATTTCAAGCTTGAGTTTGGTTTTTTCTACCTCTACTCGTCCTATTTCTGTTGCTGCAAGTTCCTGCTCCAGGTCCTTTGTACTTCTTTTGGCCTCTTGCTCCACTCTTCTTTTCTTCAACGCCAACACACTTTGAAGGCCACCGTGTGCTGACTGTCTTTTGTTCTTTCTGTTTAGGTCAACGAGACGGGCATCTTCAGTCTGCGAGACGCTGGGAATGTCACATGTTGCAGTGGAAGCCGGAGAAACACGTGTGATCCCTTCTGTGGAAGTACTAGGACATGTGATCCCTTCTGTGGAAGTACTAGGACATGTGATCCCTGCTGTGGAAGTACTAGGACATGTGATCCCTTCTGTGGAAGTACAGGACATGTGATCCCTGCTGTGGAAGTACTAGGACATGTGATCCCTACTGTGGCAGCCCTGTCCACTGAGACTGCTTCAGTAGCATCTGAAAATAGAAGATGACCACAGCTGTGGAACCACAGTTGACAAATACATCCCTTGTTCAACATGAACCACTCGGTCACCATTAAGAGTTTCAGTTTTATCAAGGAAGTGTCACTGCGTGCGGACTTGTCCATATATACAACATCACTGCTAAGTGGTGAGGTCAATGTATTAAGGCTGGACAAAAATCGAACAAAACAATGTGGAAACTATTCAATTTTCACGGAAAAGAATATTAGCGTCAGTTGAGTGTGCTTTATTTCCAATAATAGATCAAAGTCATAAGATGTTGTCTTGTGTTTTGCAGTGATCAGTCAACAAAATGTTAAATAAACTCTCGTTAAATTCTCATTTCGTTTCATCATGACCATCATCATCACCACCACCACCACCACCACCACCACCATCATCATCATCATCATCATCATTTCATCGTCACCATCATCATCACCATCATCGTTGTTGGTTGTCATGTGTTAACAAATAATGGTAACATACCATATTCCACAAATCCGACCTCTGCAAAGTCTGCTAGCCCTTGTGGATCATCAGACTCTTTCCCTTCTGAAATTAAACAAAACACACATCAGCACAACACATACGTCCTTCACTTGACAATTACCAACTTAAGATTTCAGCTTGAATCTACAAATAATATAAGTATAATTAAGTTCGAGCTTAGGTTATCAATTTATATTGTGTATTTCTTATCTGAAAATTTGTGATCTGTTCCATTTGTTTATTAAATTACATTCAAGAGCAATGTATTGTGTTGAGTTGTATTTTAGATCTATGTGAACAAAACAGCCGCTTTTAATTTGAGATTATTATACAAAACAACACCCACTTAGGTCTATTGAATCAGTGTTGTGCAAAAGCTGCACCTACAAGAAATATGACGGAAACCATACCATGAGTGCTAAATCAATGATAATCACATCCTATTCTGAACAGGGTATTAAACATTGTTTATAATATTACCATATGAAAAATGCCTTAAAACTCGGTAGCCTGCGCATTTAATGGCTACTCTTGCCCCGCCTCCCCAACTACCACTCTCTGAGAGAGCGAGAGAGAGAGAGAGAGAGAGA
>CM065724.1:31445710-31450710 GCA_033310375.1 Conus canariensis
ATACCCTACTTTATCATACCCAGTATTTTAGATCACATAGAAGAGGAGGATAGAACCTCTTTGGAGCTAAAAATCACATAGAGAAAAATCTTGAAAAGAATTGAAATACACAAGGTGATACGCAGCATTGGGGGTATGCAGTTTGAACAACATTTGATGAACTCCACCAACTCACAAGATTTGAATTTTTTTTTTTTTTTTTTTGCCACCAGCCACAAAACTATATCTCAATTATTAATGAACACCAACACTCGCTTGATGCAAAAATTTTAGTCTCTGCTCCTTTTCACCGGATGACTATTCAGGACCATGCAAGTATTCTGTTTTGGAAAGCTTCCCCCTTGTCTGAGAGTGAAAGTGTTTATGATGGCAATGCCAGCAACATTTTCAGCACTGGGAAGAAACATATACTTGTTTTGGTTCCATCCGCTCCCCTGAAAATTCTTGCTCGAGGTATGATTACCTCACAGTTTCTTTTCTTTTTCTTTCAGAAAAGGGTATGAATGCATCTTGCTCTCAAATGGATGTGAAACTGTGCACACCCATCAAACATTTTTTTTTTCCCCCCGCAAATCTGACTTCTGACATGCTTCAAAATTGGAATTCTCCCAAAATTTTCTTTCCCCAGACAAAACAGAATCACCAGGTTTGCTGGAAGGTGTACCGGTTGCCTTCAAGGACAATTTCTGCACTCAGGGTGTACGCACCAGCTGTGCATCTCACATGCTGTGGAACTATTACCCCCCCTACAATGCAACGATGGTGCAGAAGACGCTAGACCAGGGAGCCGTCTTGGTTGGGAAAACCAACCTGGATGAATTCGCTATGGGGTGAGATTTAATGTTGACTGCATTATATTTAACAAAACTGAAACGAAATACCATAATTTCTTTTATCAATTGATTTATTGTTTTAGTTTTCTTTCTTTTATCATTGATTTTTGTTATGTATTTATCTGTTTTTAAAAATCACATAAGATTAGATGTGTTTAACTCATTCTGACTAATGAGATAACTCAAAACAAGATGGCTGCCACATTGCCTGATTTCACGAGTTAACTTAGAACAGTGAGCGTGGTCCAAATCCTTTGTTACAACATCAAGTTATTTTTTCAGTTTGAACATAAAATCTCTGTTGAACCTGCATTAGAACTTTTGCATCATTAGTTTTAAAAGTGGGCATTGGCTTTTCAGTGTTTTCTTCATGGCAGTCCAGCTCACATTATTGATTTTGTTTTGGCTACTGAATCAGAAATGGGTTAAGTCCAGCTGTTAACTCAGAGAAGATTGATAGTTGACATTTGGCTCAGTGAGTAGCGCTTTCTCTTAAGAAGTTAGAGAATCCCAGGTCTTGCATTTTTAGAACTGAAGTCATGATCTTAAGGCTAGTCTTTTAGCACTTTAAAGAAACCGTGGAAGTAGGAGAGTTAACAGCGGCAATGTTTGACCAAAAAGCTCATTTTGATAGGTAAACAGAGAATACAGATAGAACAGATGAGAAAAAAAGACCAAAAAAGTAGTCTGTGGAGACATGCTCTTTCTGGCAGAGATGTAGAAGGGAGAAGAAACCTTCCCGTTCGGCTACATACAGCTTCATTGTGCAAACTGAAGGTGGTCACCTCTTCCTGTTGATATGATTGACACTTTGTCCGCGTTCTGTACACACGCTGGCTGTTGGCCACTCTTCACCGCTAATTGAGTCAAACTGTACATGCACAGTGGTTTCTGTGGGAGCAAAAGCTTCATGCAGGCAGTGGGTCTGTTTCACTGAACAGTGGACAAGAAGAAGCTGGTGACCTGAGGGGTGACAGTGGTGCCTGTGAGTGGTTTTTGACCTCTGGGGGCAAACATGACTCCAACAAACAGCTGAGGCATGACACTAACCCGCTTCTCTCAGTATGTTTGGTCCCGGGTATGACAATCCAAATTCCACACAGAGACAACTGCTGTTGTGATGGAGTGATGAAATATTGTCCAGCAGGGTGCCATATTGTGTGAAACTTGACAATATAATTCTATACAACACAGTTCAATATAGTCCAAGACAGTTTGATTTGGTACAATATAATACAGTACAGTATATAATGATACACAACACAAACCAGCATGGTACAAAACAACCTTGCACAGTATAATGCAATACAGTACAGTGTAGTGCAATTCAGTACGGTACCGCACAGTTGTTTACAATGTAAGGCAGTACAATGAAATAAGATACAAGACAGGACATTGTAGTATGCTACAATTAACGCGTTACAGTACAGTACAATACAAAATCATCAAATCAGTGTGGTACAGTGCAAAACAGATAACTTCTCACCATCACCTCCTTTCAACCTCATCATTCTCAAACAAGGAAGAACATGACAGGAAAACGAGAAAGTGAGGTACCGTGACACACACCATGAATTTTTGAAAGCCGACTTGAAGCTGTCTCCAGAAACAGACTGTCTGACATTCTTAGGATATCGTTCCAGACGGTGGGGACCTGAAGAGCAAGAGATCTGTGGCCAAAGGATTTGGTTATTACAGCTGGGATGCAGAACATGAAATGGAGTGTCATTTCATCAACATAGCAGATTTCTTTGAGTAAGATTCAGGTGGCTCACCTCAAGGAGCGGGCATTGCCATGGGCTCTTTCATATGCACAAAGTGTGTGCTGCCCATGGAACCGCAGGTTATCTTCTCACAGGGTAATAAAGCAAGATTGATGCCTCCATAAGCCTAAGGCTTCTTAAAGATAGGTTGTGCCTTGGGGTTAAGGTCCATTGGCAGTGAAAGGGGCTTGTGTCGTCCATAAGACCTGCTCTGACTGTACATCAAAGGGTCTCATTTACAGCATAGGGTCTGTCTTTGTGTCAAAGTGTCTGACTTTACAGTGTAGGGTCTGACTTTACAGTATAGGGTCTGACTTTACATCAAAGGGTCTGACTTTACAGTGTAGGGTCTGACTTTACGTCAAAGGGTCTGACCTTACAGTGTAGGGTCTGACTTTACAGTGAAGGGTCTGACTTTACATCAAACAGTTTGACTTTACAGTAGGGGGTTTTCCTTTACATCTGAGGGTCTGACTTTAAGGCATTGGATCCGCCTATACATTAGAGAGTCTGCCTTTACATCAATGGTCTGACTTTACAACAAGGATCTGAATTGCATCAATGGGTCGAACTTTACCGCAACGGGTCTGACTTTACATCAGAGGGTCTGACTTTACGCCGTAGGGTCTGCCTTTATATCAAAGGTCTGACTTTACATCCTTAGCTCAGTCTTCACAACAAAGGTCTGACTTAACATGAAGATTCTGACTTGCATCAAAAGGTCTAACTTTACAGCCAAGGGACTATCTTTACAACAAAAGGTCTGACTTTACAACAAAGGAATCTTGCATAGTTTCCACATATCCCAGATCCCGGATTTAAGTCATTCCCTAGAGATCCTGAATTTTAAACCATGTTGTAAAAAAGAAAAAAAAAAGAAAAAGATTCTGAGATCGTTTTCAGAATTGGAATGTATAAAGAGCTGCTGATTGAAGAATGATTTTACTTTGGAAAAACAACACGGAAGTGAATAAGATGTTTCAAAATGTCTTGTCAACAGCATTTGTGTTTCAGGTCAGGCTCCACGGACAGTATAGTGGGGCCCGTTAAAAGTCCATGGACACTGCTGTTCCAAACGATTCCCCACCGCTATCGCTTCCGAGCTGAGCTCTCTTCCTGTGGTCAGCCGTCTGCTCAGAGTCCCTCGAAAGATGCTGTCAGGTTGAAGAGACGTGGCCTCCACACGTCGGTTTCCAAACTGACCCAGGCGGAGAGTGTGTCAGGGAATGTGTGTCACAGGTCAGCCAGTCAGGTGTGGAACGGCTGAGGTTTGACGACGACAGTGACTGGCTGGTGACTGGCGGCAGTTCAGGGGGCAGTGCCGCGGCTGTGGCTGGTGGAACAGCTCTGGCGTGAGTGGGATTTTCTGAGCTTAGATGAATGAATGTAGAGCAAAGATAGCAGGGACACTGTGGGCTTTGATGCATGAATGACTAAGGGAAGTGTAATATGAGTGGGTTTTGAAAACTTTGATGCTTAGACATGGACAAAGAGACCGGACTTTATGGATGTAGATGCATGGGAATGGTCCATCGTTTGTGGAATTTTCTGAGCAAAGTGGACAAAGGTGAGTTGGAAGAAGTCCTGAGTGAGCAGGATTTTCTGGGTTTTGCTGCTTACATATAGACTTTTAAGGTGTACAACCTGATCATACATGTGTGAAAGTTTCAACGCACAATTTAGCCGGTGGAAATGTTTGTTACCACATAGTGCATTATTCTACGCTTGGATTAAAACATCACATTATGTGAATAACAGCATCATCGTCAACAAGATTAACAGCAACAACAGTGATATTAACAATACAACTAAGAGAGAAGTGATCCACTTAAGAAAGAAGAATTATCGCCTGTAGCGATGACACCAACAAATCAAAACAGCAGCAAAGATAGATGGTTCATCACATTTTTTAATCCCCTGTAACAATGATATCATCATCATAAAACTGTAGCATCCACGACCGTGATGTTAAGAGCAGCACCAAAGAAGATAGGTTTGTCACTTTGTTTGTCTCTCGTTTGTGGTAGAGCCTTTGGTTCAGACACGGGTGGATCCACCCGGAATCCAGCCAGTTACTGTGGGGTGGTGGGGCTGAAGCCCAGCTATGGCCTGCTGTCTCGCCACGGTCTGATTCCCCTGGTCAACTCCATGGACGTGCCAGGAATCATCACCAAGACTGTGGAGGATGCTGCCATTGTGCTCAGTATGTGTGTGTGTGTGTGTGTGTGTGTGTGTGTGTTGTTGTGTTTGTGTATGTGTGTGTTGTGTGTGTGTGTGTGTGTGTGTTGTGTGTGTGTGTGTGGTGTGTTGTGTGTTTGTATTTGTGTATTGTGTGTGTGTATGTGTGTGTGTGTTTGTGTTGTGTGTTTGTGTTTGTGTATTGTGTGTGTGTGTGCGTGTGTGT
>CM065724.1:31453210-31488210 GCA_033310375.1 Conus canariensis
AAGCATTCATGTTTTTATCTAACCCTCTTTTATCTGTTTGTTGTTGAATGTTTGTATATCTGCATGGAAAAAGAAAAAAGGTTTATCAATTACACAGTTTGATCTACTCATGGCTGAAGACACATTCTGCAGGAACTATTATGTTGTAATCTTTTATCGGATGTCATTTTTGACAACCAGGCACACACTTTCCAACAGTGTTGGTCTCTCAAGTCCATATATTTCACAGAAGCTTTACCATGTCTTGTCCACTGTCGATGATACAGATCTTCCAAGACCCATAATGCTTAAAGACAAAGCCTCACATCATTGGGAGCATGTAGTCAAAAGTGATGCCTGGTAACTGTTAACAAGCACATGATTGTGTGTTGTTTGGCTCTTTATGCATGTGTGGGGAGGGGATGGGGGTGGGGTGGGGGGCATGTGATGACATTCAGAAGCATTGAAATGTGTTTTGTGTAGGTTTATTCTAAATATGCAGGAGGATGTATGTACATGTGCATGAGTGCCAATGTTTGTAAGTGTCCTTACATGCTAATGTATGTATGTTTTAATATGTATGTGTGTTTTTTCAGTTTTATTACACCTAAAATGGTCTGATCATGCCCAGTATGTACGTGAACTGATCGAAAATGTTAATATCATGATTGATAGGAATAATTTTCTAAAAGATTTTAACAGTGGATTAATTCGCTAATTATCATGAACTGTATGTCAATCTGAAAAAGCAGATTCCTGCTCATCTTCTTCCACAGCAGTTTCTGGTGCACAAACGTTTTCTCATTTGGACCGTCTCAAAAAATTTCAGGTTGCCGGTGAATTTGGAAGAAGTATACGCTTCCCACTTCTTTTGAGTGCATCAGAAAATTGCAATGGTTGGATGGTGATTGCGTGTGCGTGCGGCTGTTGGAGGCAGGTCACAGGGCAGGCTGCGAGGAATCGACGGAGGAACTCTTCGCTGCTTCCAGGCACGAAGGCTTCAACCATGTGGTGCGAGGCAGAATCCTTGCTGGCAATTTCTTCCTGCTCAGAAAGTGAGGAATATATACTGATTGTCAGTGACCGTTACAAATGTGGAACATTACTATGGAAAAGACACCACACTGCTTTAGTTAGGTTTGCCACTGTGTCGATTCATGAATGTGATAGCTTTGTAACCTAACGCTCTACAGCAGTAATTTCGTACAATGCTGCGAGTGGTAACAGTTAAAGCAATATCTTCGTAAGTACATGTAAGTGGTGTAAATGTTAGTTGTTCATCATGGCTTCATGTGATGAAGGTACTACCAGGTGGCATGAGTGCAGGTGGTTTATGCGGGCTGTCACTGAGGAAATGTTGAAATGCCTGGGATTCAAAAGAATTTCTGCTGGCATGAACCCCACCCCCAGAGAAAAACAAGCCAATTGAATTTTGTTTTGAAAGTGGTGCAGTCTGACGCAAATCTGAGAATCAAATCTTCAATTGTCCACGATTTGTTCAAACCAAAACCAAGATCGTTATACTCGTACAGTTTTTGTTAGTCTCTTTTATGTTTGTAGTGTATTGCTGAAACACAGTAACAGAGTGTGACATTGCTCCCTTATCAATCGGGTAAACAAAATTGGTGACCGCCTGTTCTCGCAAAGAAGTTTTTATGAGATTTCATGACACCAGTGTTGTTTGCTAGTGTATTAAAAACGTGTCTAGCACTTCTCAGAAGCTGCTATCGCTTCCTTCCCTCTGTTCTGATGTTTGTGTGCTGATACCGTGGTTATTTTTCAGAGAGTTTCATTTTCAACTTAGCTGAAATATGCATCTGTACTAAGTGGGAATCCTGTTCATGTTAAGGTCATGTTGTTTTTATGCATGTTAGCTCTGTGGCTGAGCTGGTGGGGTCCAGCTCCTCCTCGTGTGTCTGCAGGCAGGGACACTTTCATGAGGAAACTTCAACACAAGAGTTTATCTTCATCTCGACCATGTGGGTGGTTGAAAACTGACTGTTGTCTCTTTGCAGAGTGTTGGAAGTGTGAAAACACAGTTCGTTCAGTGATGGTGAACTAGACATAGACTGATCATTACAGTGTGATGCACTGTTTGGGCCATAAAAAAAAAAAACCAGCACAAAGGGGTGAAAGCTTACAGGCTACACCTTATTTGAAACTTTGTTATGTGCACTTTTATAGTTTTCAGATAGATTGCAAGTGTTACTCGTAAATTTTAGAAATTACAGAAAATTTCCTCTAAATTTTGAAAGAGAAAATGCGTTAAAGTAGGATGCTGGCTTTATAATGTTTGTACTGGCTATCAGCAAGTACACTGGGAAGAAGTAGACACCTTTTCCATGAAAATAATGTTCCTTGGTCATAAAAAAGAACAAAACATGCAACCAGTTCGGTTGCCTCATACAGTGAAAATTGCATCTTGTTTGTGGAAAAGGGAACTTCAACCGTTTCGAAACAACAGTATCAGAGATCTTTAGTGACTGTGTTTTCTGTTGAAAGGAAAGAATTGTGATTAATCCAGCAAACAGCCTGTCTAATGTCCCCTGGATTGGAATTGTATGTGCATTTTAAAGAAAAAATATCATTATTCTGCAGATGCTATAGCTTAGAGATATGAAAGCATGTAGGTGATTTGCCTAAAATTAAGCTTCAGCACAATGCCATAGAGTGTCTGCAGTAGACCTGTTCATCAGAAGATTGCCTTTTTCACGTAAAATGTTATACTGTCTTCCAGAAAAACTGTTGAATTCTGACAGTATGGCTTATGAGTCATTCATTGTTTCAGGGATGTCAGGGGGTTAGAGGAAAAAAAAGATTAAAAAAAAAAGCAGGTCACAACAGTGGGGTATTAGAGATCTATGTTCCGCATAACAACAACATGTTGCACTGTTGGATCAGAGCTGACCGACCAAAACGATGCGCACAAAAATTAGCCAAGGGAAAGCACTGCCTGTGAACTGCTGAGTTGTCACCCTCTGACAAGGTCACTGCTGGCATCATGGTTGAGCAGAGGCATTTTTGTTTTATTGTTTTTAATGAAGTACAGTAGTTTTCGCATGCATATACATTGGTGAAAGCTGAACATGATTCACATTTCATCGTGACTGCAGTTTTTAGTGCATAAGAATTTTGAAACCAATGTCTTCACACACTCTCACACTATGCGATTAGTCATCAGGTGGGGATTTAGCAGGTGGTGTCCTGCATATGTTTGATCTGAACAAACACTATGAACCCCAGTGAAGCAACTATGGGGGGGATTTAGCAGGTGGTGTCCTGCATATGTTTGATCTGAACAAACACTATGAACCCCAGTGAAGCAACTAGGTGGGGATTTAGCAGGTGGTGTCCTGCATATGTTTGATCTGAACAAACACTATGAACCCCAGTGAAGCAACTATGGGGGTGATTTAGGCAGGTGGTGTCCTGCATATGTTTGATCTGAACAAACACTATGAACCCCAGTGAAGCAACTATGGGGGGATTAAGCAGGTGGTGTCCTGCATATGTTTGATCTGAACAAACACTATGAACCCCAGTGAAGCAACTAGGTGGGGATTTAGCTGGTGGTGTCCTGCATATGTTTGATCTGAACAAACACTATGAACCCCAGTGAAGCAACTATGGGGGGTGGGGGGGGGATTTAGCAGGTGGTGTCCTGCATATGTTTGATCTGAACAAACACTGTGAACCCCAGTGAAGCAACTATGGGGGGGGGGGGGGGGGGGGGGGGGGGGAGTTAGCAGGTGGTGTCCTGCATATGTTTGATCTGAACAAACACTGTGAAGCCCAGTGAAGCAACTATGGGGGGGATTTAGCAGGTGGTGTCCTGCATATGTTTGATCTGAACAAACACTATGAACCCCAGTGAAGCAACTAGGTGGCAGTGCAGGGTCTTCTCTATGGGTTACCTGATGAACTTGGGTCTGGCTGTCAAGGGATGGGAGGAATGCTTTGCCTAGAATCAATGCCCCTGAGGGGGCACCCAAAATAGCACAAAAGAGAATAGAAAGAAAAAAGAAACTACATTGAGTTCAAACACACTCACACAACTGTTCCTTCATCTTTAAAAAAACATCCTTTTTGATAGAAAATGTATGCGGTATGCAAAAATCATGGATAAGGGTCAAATTACAGAAATTGAGATCGAGATGTTATCAAAAGAAACACAGATCCTTCTGGACAAATTCCAAAAAAAAAAAAAAAAAAATTTCAGTTTTTGAGGTCTGTGCATTAATTTATGAGTTACTACTATGATAACAATGAACATACACTGAATGAAGTGTAAACTGGAGCTTGCAACTTAGCCATGACTTTTGAGTGCATTATTACCAAGTGTAAAGACAGTAAATAAAAGAAAGTCCAACTCCCATTTTTGTTGATCTCAGTTCCTAGAACAAGCCAGGTTACAACAAATCTGAATACTGATGGAGAGAAGACAAAGAGAAACTCGCTTGATATTGACTGTGAACACAGCATTCAGGTCATGCAGACTATAGGTAGTGAGGAACAGTGCGCATATTAGAAAAGATAGAAGATTGTGTAAAAAATATATGCAAAAACATGGACAGATGCATAACTATGTGTGTGAAATGTACAGGTCATACCTGTGACGAAGGGAGTTTTAACCAGGGTAGTGTCTGTTTCCAGGAACTATGAACGCTTCTTCTTGAAAGCACAGAAGGTGCGTCGCTTGATCAGCGACGATTTCCGACGTGTCTTTGATTCTGGAGTGGACATTTTGCTGACACCTACGACGCTGAGCGATGCTCTGACACAAAGCTGGTTCACAGCGGAGGACAGTCGTGCCCGCTCCGAGCAGCAAGACGTGTTCACACAGCCGGTCAACATGGCAGGTAGGGGCAATGTTTGGTGGGACTAAGATCTGTCCAGTGGTTTAGGTGAGGGCAATATAGTGGGACTGCTTGACAGTGACCCCCAGATATTATTTGTCCATAGCAGCCTCCTCAAGTCCTTCAAACTGAGTCTGTAGAGGGAAGCAGTGTACAGCAGGAAGTCGATTTAAAACAGTGACACTCTGTATAATGACCTGCAGACATCACTACAAACTGGGACTGTGGAGTCTGCTTTGGGAGGTCCGTTTATTTCGGTGAACTTCTGTATAACGACCTACAGACATCACTACAAACTGGATTTGTAGAGTCTGCATTGGGAGGTCCATTTATTTCAGTGACCCTCTGTATAATGACCTGCAGACATCATGAGAAACTGAGTCTGTAAAGTCTGCATTGGGAGAACATTTAGCACAGTTCCCCTCTATATAACGTCCTGCAGACATCACTACAAACTGGATTTGTAGAGTCTGCATTGGGAGGTCCATTTATTTCAGTGACCCTCTGTATAATGACCTGCAGACATCACTACAAACCGAGTCTATAAAGTCTGCATTGGGAGAACGTTTAGTACATTGACCCTCTGTATTAACAACCTGCAGACATCACTACAAACTGAGTCTATAAAGTCTGCATTGGGAGAACATTTAGTACAGTGACCCCCAGTGAAATGACCTACAGATATTGCCCAAATCTGGTTTTATAGAGGGTGGCAGTCTGTATTGGATGGTAAGACTAGACAAGACCACGAGAACAATGCTAAAAGAACAGCTCTGCCCAGTGTTTCCAGAGAATAAGTCTTGTGTTCGGGAGGTCTTACTGGAGGGTTCCTACTTTACCATGGCTGCGAACCTTCGGAAAGCTAAATTAGTA
Source organism: Conus canariensis (assembly GCA_033310375.1). Classification (NCBI taxonomy): domain Eukaryota; kingdom Metazoa; phylum Mollusca; class Gastropoda; order Neogastropoda; family Conidae; genus Conus; species Conus canariensis. Next base: position 31,458,919 of record CM065724.1, read on the forward strand.
ATCAGAGGAAGAGGGCTTGGGATAAGGGGAACACTGCCTACCTTCTGACATTATGGTGATGGGGGAAGTTGTCAACTAACAGCACTGTTTTACTAACAGGAAATAGCCCTGTACGTATGATTAGAGAATATGGTACCCACATAAGAACATGTGGACCAGCTACAAACCGACATCCCCCCCCCCCCCCATCTCTCCCCATTGCCTGTCCCGTTTCCCATGTCTCCCCCCTGTATCGCTGCTTTTTTTCCCCACTGGATTTGTTAAAGTTAGAAGAAATTACTAATGTAGTAATGGCATATAAAATTAGCGATGGTTGGCAGTTGTGCTAAACAGGGAATTCCCAGACTGTTCTTGTCAATCTTGATACACTAACTGTGCTGTGGTGACTTCGTTTGTTTTCGAAAATGTGTGTATATTTCTGTTAAGTGCATGTGTAGAACATAGAGATTGGAAGAGCCATGTTTGTAACTTTGTTTTCAAAACTACTTGCTATATGGAGTAGCCACCAGCACATCTGATTTGCCTTAATACATATATATATATGTATTTTTTTGCTTTGTCATAATACAGCAATAGAACAGCACTTACAAGCTCAAACCGATCTGTCTTCAGGAAGTGTTGCTGTAAACTGAGGAATGTCACTGACCACATTCTGTGGTTTTAATCATGATCACCAGCTTTAGCGATCATAATCTGTTTTGTGATTTGGAATTGCCAGCAGCTGAAAAATGTTGATGATGCCATTCTGTTTCGTTAATCATGATTGCCAGCTATTAAAAAAATGTCGATGATCTTGTTCTGTTTTGTTGATCAATTTTACCAGCTGTTGAAAAATGTCAATAATCCCTTTGTGATTTTTTTTTTTATCAGTTTTGCCAGCTATTGAAAAATGTGAATAATCCCTGTGTGTTTTGTTCATCAGTTTTACCAGCTGTTGAAAAATGTCAGTGATCCCTTTGTGTTTTGTTCATCAGTTTTACCAGCTGTTGAAAAATGTCAGTGATCCCTTTGTGTTCATCAGTTTTACCAGCTGTTGAAAAATGTCAATGATCCCATGGTTTCCTGCATCAGGGTTGCCAGCCGTGACCGTACCAGCAGGACTGTCACCTCGTGGTCTGCCCATCGGCCTGCAGTTCATTGGTCAGAGATTCCAAGAACAAAAACTGTTATCAGTGGCTCACTGGTTTGAACGCCACACCGACTTCCTTCCCCTCAACTTGGACTTCCTCGACACTGCAGTTTGAACGAAGAAGTTTCAGAATGATGCACTTATGAATGTTGCAAGCACACAGTTGACTGAAATATGATCAAATCTTAAATAAATGTTAGCGAACCGCCCAGAGAACGTGGACAAACGAGTCACAAGACGAAACACAACTAGTTTCGACCTCTTAGGTCTTCATCAGGTGAGACATTAACGAATAAAACAATGAAAATTCACTTAGCTTTGATCGCTTCAGATCACTTCGTAGGGTTCAGCGCAAGGAAGAAGGCGTTGAATGAGAACGAGGCTGTTGGAAGGGAAATAGTGAGCGAGTCAAAGTCGTAATGAAGATAATAATATTGCTGATAGGAATACTAATAATGGTCAAAGTACTGAAAAAAAAAAAAAAAAAAAAAAAAAAAAAGGGACAAGATTACTACCAATCTGTGTCAATAAGTATGGGTATGGGAGAAAGGAGAGTGGGTTAGAGGATTCTTAAACAGCAGGGTTGCCGTGGCAACAGTCCCAGAGGCGAAGGCGATCGTGATGTCAATGCCAGTGGTAGTATCAATACTAGCAATAGTATTACTGAATGATACTGCTAACAACGATAGTGAAGGTTAAGGTAATGAAAGCATGATACAGAAATATATTTAGAAAATACATTTTTATAATAATCAAATAAATAAATATATGAAACATTAAAAATAATAATAAATTAAAAAATCAGTAAATAATAATAATAATAAAAAAAAAAAAAAAAAAAAAAAATAATAATGATAATAAATGCATAAATAAGATAGCTATAAGTTGTGTGAGGTGAATAGTGGGAGATAAGGTAGTATGTGTGTGTGTGGTGGGAGGATATTATGGGCTGAGATTGAAGTGGTGGGTTGGTACATGTTACTTTAAGGTGTAGATGCTATGATTATCTTCATTACGACTTTGACTCGCTCACTATTTCCCTTCCAACAGCCTCGTTCTCATTCAACGCCTTCTTCCTTGCGCTGAACCCTACGAAGTGATCTGAAGCGATCAAAGCTAAGTGAATTTTCATTGTTTTATTCGTTAATGTCTCACCTGATGAAGACCTAAGAGGTCGAAACTAGTTGTGTTTCGTCTTGTGACTCTTTTGTCCACGTTCTCTGGGCGGTTCGCTAACATTTATTTAAGATTTGTTTAGATTTCCGCCTGCAGTCCTCTCGCTTTGCAACTGAAATATGATCGTTTCTGTGTAAATGACGAAAACCTGCCAGTCAGAATCTCCTTGACGGACCATCACTGGCAGCAGAATGGACTGATTGGTAGTGTGTTTTTTGAGCATTTTTTTTTCCTTTCAAAATATGGCTGAAAATGGGTATTTGACTTGCAAGGTGACACATTTGAACACGCTCACACACACTGTGCACGGAAGTCCGAGTCCTGGTTTATATCACTAGTTTTTTTCTTTAATTTCTGTCACAAAGTGAATCTTTTTATGCAAAATCTTATACATGCATCAGACACATGTTGATAAGTAGACATTCTCATATACTCAATGCACATTATTGGGAGGAAATCTCATTGAAGTTGATGGATAAACATTTCAAGTCCCACATCCCACAGCCAAGGTTTTCTTCCTCAGCCTGTTTCATTTGTGGCCTGTAAACTGCATTCAGTATGATATTAAATAAACACACACACACACAGACACACGCACGTGGTGTTCAGCATGAAAATTCACACCTCATTGGACTGACTTTGACATGTTTCGAATCAGTGGACATTGAAAATGAGTGAACATTGTAGTCTGTTTTATGGACACTGGTGGGGCTAGTCTTTCCTTATACATGTGCAACATTTATGGTTGCAGAACCATTGCTTACAAAGCAACTTGAATTTCTGGTCTAGTTTCATAATTTGCATTTTAAGATAGACCGTTTTTGAGTAAACAAACAAAAAAAAGGTTCTAACCATTCCTGCGCAATCATACAGTGCCGCCCTGCAATGGGTAGCATGTAGGTTGCAAACGGAGTGTAACACTACAGCCTATAGGTGGGAGGCTAAACATATGTTGACATTTTTTTATTTAACAAAGAAGAAACCCGTAGAGAGAGCTCGACCATAGAAAGTCTTCAAAAGAATCTGTAGACATTTCAGGTTTGATGTACTGGTATTTGAAAATGGTGTGTACATTATCAGAAACTCTGTTGGTACATTTGAACTGGACACTGTACATCACTGCATGGATCCATCGCTGTTTGGATATAGTGATCAGGACAGCACGGCCTCTGCCATCACTTGCTTTGACTTGTGGTGAGATGTTGCTGCTGTTCTTGGTGGGGACACATGCATAGGCAAGTGGTTTTGCAGAAAACAAAGAAAGGAAGGTTGATTTGTGTCATGATGGATACAAAACATGTGTATTAATTAAGGGAAGTCGATTTGAGATGTGATGAATAGAAAACCAAAAGTATAGGAGCTGATTTGAGACTTGATGGATAGAAATGGGTAAGAATAGAGAAGTTGATTGAGACATGTTGATTTAAGACACAGTAGCTAGAAAACGGTTATAATAAGGCGAGTCATTTTACCATAACGTTGTCCATTGATTGAGACATGTTGATTTAAGACACAGTGGCTAGAAAACAGTTATAATAAGGCGAGTCATTTTACCCATAACCGTTGTCCAATTGATTGAGACATGTTGATTTAAGACACAGTGGCTAGAAAACAGTTATAATAAGGCGAGTCATTTTACCCATGACCGTTATCCTAACGGAGGTTGTCTTTAGACGTGAGGGATAGGGAACTTTTATAATAAAGTTAATTTGAGATATGAACGAGAGAAAAAAAATACAATAAAGGAAAGTTGATTTAAGCCATGATGGTGATAAAATTTGAGATCTGATAAATAGAAAGGTTTTCTGCCAGTTTAAAGGGGTCACTTCATTGGACAGCAATATTTCTTGTTTACGGTGAGGAAAAAAAAAACATTGTCAGAGAGCCAAAACTTTTTGCAGTTATTTTTGTAAAGGAAATGTAGTTTTTATTGCTGCAAACATCAAGGCATGTATCGCACAGATCTATTTAAAGGGTACAGTGATGCAATTGTGTCAGCTGATTAGGAACATTGGTTACGATTTGATGTTGGGGAGGCTGTTGAAAGTTGCAGGAGATGTGTGTGAGAGGATAAGCTGATATTACAGAGGTAAATTTTGCATGTGTGATGAATGTTGCAGTATGTGAGAGGATCAGCTGATGTTATAGAGGTAAATTTGCATGTGTGATGAATGTTGGAGTATGTGACGGTTCAACTGAGCAACAGCACGACTAACAGTATGACTACCAGTACTACATACAAACAAAAAAATCTTGAGATGAAGTTATTAAGTGATAAAGACCGAGGAATTGGTTATGGAATAAAAATAAGTTGTTTGAGGGTGATGTCGGCAGCAACATCACATGTATGCATAATGAGTTGAAACTCGCTTGTGCACATACAGATGTTTTAATGGAGAACAAGCAAATACACACATACTCACACTCATAAGTGTTTGTATACAAGCACAGCTCGATGGGGAACCAGCAAATACACACATACTTACACTCATAAGTGTTGGTACACACGTAGCTCATTCAAGTCACTGCTGCCACGTTAGACATTGCAGAGTTATTGATAGGCACACGTACACAAACGCACTGGTATGCAAGCATAGCTCAAGTCATCTTTTGAACACCAACATGCACACATAGACAAATGCATTCATACATGAAAACATCAAGTTGTTGCCATCATCTTCAAACTTGGAGGCGATGACATGCACCCATACAACAGCACACCAGCATAGCTCATCCAAGCCATCATTGCGTCTGTTCAACTTTCTACAGGCATCGAGCTGGACATATATATACACACACAAACACAAGCATAGCTCATCCTCATCATCGCCACTGTCTTCCAGACTTTTCAGAGGCATCGAGATGCACACATTTATACACACAAACACACTCAAACACAAGCATAGCTCATCCTTGTCATCACCACTGTCTTCTAGACTTTTCACAGGCATCGAGATACACACATCAACACCACACCAATAAATGCTCCAACACACAAGCACAGCTTAACCTCGTCATCGCCGTCGTCTTTTACTAGTTTTACTTTTAGGCTTTTGGGAGGCACTGATGTCGATGTCGATGTCGACGGCCTTTCTTTTCTGGGCCTGTTGAAGGAGAACAGATTCCTGTATGGGATGGATGATGTGGCCGATTCTGGACACCACCGTCTTGGGCTTGATGTTGTCCTTCCCTAGGGGTGTGGACAGGATTCTCTTCATGTGTCCCGTTGACTTGAACATGTATGGGAGCTTCTCCGCCTGCACACATTGAAGCCAGGTTTATTCTCTCTCTCTATTTCTCATTGTGTGTGTGTGTGTGTGTGTGTGTGTGGTGTGAGTGTGTGTGTGTGTGTGTGCATTGCGAGCGTGTGTTTTATAAAGAACTGCAATACTTTTCGATCACACAGCTGATTTCAAAGGTGGTTAAACAATAAAGAAAAAAAAACAAAAAAAAAACCCCTTAAAATAACTGCCCATATTGAACATTCTCCCGCCATGCCCCATCCCTCTTCCTTCACCTCTACATCATATGAGGTCCAGACCTATTTACCCATATGATTTCACTGTACTTTATACACGTTTGGCAGAAATACAACCAGTACTACATACAAACAAAAAAAAATCTTGAGATGAAGTTATTAAGTGATAACTGCGCAAGCAGACTTCAATTATGGTGGTGGCTTGGTGTGCTTTGACCAAAGACCGACAACTCGCACCAATTCTCACACATGGATTCGCGTCTGGCTATGTCTGCTTTATCAACAGCAAGCCTATAAATACAGGAACAATATTAAGTACAGGCCATGAAATTAAAAAATGTTTTAAAAAGATGGTGAGGGGTCATGAATTTGTGCCAAGGTAAGGTTCATGAATCAGGTTTGAAAATAATTTAAGTTGGAATAACCTGCTTTTACTGTAGCTACTATAAGATAAGATCAGAAAATAAAACAACAACAACAAATGTTTTCACAAAAATTTAGAAGATCTGTTCATATACTTTGTAGAAAATACACTGTTTTTGAAAAAAAAAAAAAAAAAGCACACCACAAGCAATTTTAGTGTAAACATGTCTGAGGGTGGGTTGGAAGGTCTCCACTTTACCATTTACCCCCCATTCATGTAAAGACAATTGTTGATGTCATGGAGTCCCAGCAGGAACTGCCCTTAGTATTCACGTAACACAAGGTTTTCAGCAGGGAGGGCGTGTCCATTTCAGCCATCAAGAATTTCATCATTCACAGTCAGAACATCGCCCATGAGATTTCTCTGTGTGACAATTAGGCCGCCCTCCATGGGAAGATTGAGTCGGCATAGCATGCCCTGTCCACTCCCCCACTGTTTCCCCTGGTGTGTTGACCAGTAAACCTGGACTTTCTCCGGACTTTGGTGAAGGGCAGCTCTCTTGTTGCCTATAACTTTTGTTGTTGTTGAGTGTGTAAGTCCAGGCTCCACAAGGCTCCCTGTCTATCATCTCCTCCAAAAGACTAGCACTGGAACCACCACATGAGGCTTTGTCGTGAGAAATAGAAAAAAATGTATCCTGTGTCAGAGTGTCTGAGAATCGTTCTCTTCAAAGCTCTCCTAGATAGTTCTGTTGACGAACTTTCAACTACCATAAATCAGCTGATCTGGTATGTGTACGTGTGGGAGAGAGAATATGCATTATATATCTCAACAACTCTCGCCATATATAAAAGTGAATATATAGATAAATATATGTATGTAAAAGATCAAAGTTTTGAGTAATCATGTTTTCAATGGGTTTATATTCAGCTTGTCTTCTGCTGTCAGACTGAGGACTGTTAATCACACATATGTCTTAATCTGCAACCGAAACCTGGGCAAATCATGTACTGACGGAGAAGGCGTGGGTGGGGCGGTGGATTCCAAGTTGAAGCATGGATCAAGGGGCTGCCTAGGCTCCTGTGGGATGCAGAAGCAATTCCCCAGACGAGGGGGCTGAATGTATAGTAAATTTTTTAGGTGGACTGGAGATCTTTCCCAGTAGATTACAACATGTCTGTTCACTAAACTATGGTGTAGCATCCTGAGAATTCATCGACAATGTTATGCTGCTGTTTTCTGTGACAAAATGCTGCACACACACACACACACACACACACACACACACACACACACTACACAAATCCTTCATGGACAAAGTGGCAGCTTAAATGAACTTCAGACATATTTTGTAAAGAAAAAAAAAGAAAAAAAAAAGGCCATCTTCAGCCAGGAGAGATGAAAAAAAAGCGGAAAAAAGAAACTGGTAAAGACGTTTGCGTTTTACTGCCTAATTGATAGTTGATTAGTTTCAATGCTAACCATTTTGACGTTTGCAGGTTAAGTCAAAACTACGTGATGATGAGCGAGATTTCCATCTTAGTCCGCAATCATGCCTACTACAAAGCAAAGTGCAGCTGAATATGCCACTGAACCTGACTTGTCCTGTAACATTCGAGTACTACGCTTAAATTGGAATACTACACTTTGTCAAACTGCTTCTTTTTACGCTTTTGAGGCCTTGGCAGCTGTGAAACATGCAGGAGTAAATCTATCACCATTTTTGAAAAAAAAAAAAAAATTAAAAAGGTGGAGAGGGGGGCTCTGAGCACCCAGGAACCCATCCTCTGGATCTGCCTCAGCAAAAAGTATCCCCTTTATTGAGGCGGGGGGATGGGGTGGGGGTGGGGGCAAGGGGAGGGGTATAAAGCCACAGTCTAATCCTTGAAGACACTGACAAAGTGAAGTCCACGAACAGATACAGACAAAGAGCCCGAATAGCTCAGCTGGTAGAACGCTGGACTCGTCCTGGTTATCCTGGGGTTGTGGGCTTGAGGGTTATGGGTTGGAATCTCTCTCAGGCCCTTTTGGTCTGGTGAGATTTTTCTATTGGAGTTCATGCTGGACATGACTCCGTTTGTTGTTGTTCTTGTTTTTCTTTAAATTCCTTTACAAGTTGAAAGAACATGATCTTTGCAACTGTACATTCCCATTCCTTACCTTAAGCTGTTCTATAACAGAACTCAGCTTTTTCCCCTTCATTCCCAATCCTCACTTCTGCTGTTCTATAGCAGTTCTGTTTTTTTCTCCTTTACATGATGAAAGAACTTGATTTTCGAAGGCATTAATTCGCATTCCTTACCTTTCGCTGCTCTGTAGCAATGTTCTGCTTATTTCATTTCCTTTAAATAATGCAAGAACATGACAACTGCAAGTGTTCATACCCATTCCTTACCTTACGTGGTTCTACAGCAGTGTTCTGCTCCCTCCTCCTCCCCCTCTATACATGATGAAAGAACATGATGTTCATAAGTGTTCATTCACTGTTCTTACCTTATGCTGCTCTATAGCAGTGTTCTTCTTTTTTGAGATAACAACATGACCAATGTTGTTGTCTTCTCTTTGCTGTTGCTCGGCTTTCTTGATGAACCTGGGGACAAAAATTTCTTAGTCTTACACCAGGTAGCAAATTTCACTCTTCAGATTGTCTGATTTGTATTCCACAAACTCAAAGTACACTTGTAATGTGTTACTTATATGCGTTCGCTATCATTGGTGTGTTCGCTATCATTGGTGCAAGGGAAGAACAAAACTGTATCTGAAAATTTTTGAGGCTCATAGCAATTAGCAGAAATTACCCCCTCGGATTGTGTGTGTGTGTGTGTGTGTGTGTGTGTGTGTGTGAGCAACAATAAAATGAACGAAGAGGCAAACATGGTCATATTTAAAACTAAATGTTTGTTTTTCAATGTATAATCTGAATGTAAAAGTCAAACTAAGTATATATCATCAGACTGTCTTCCAGTAAAATATCTTTTAAAAAATGTTAAACTGGCCATAATGTCCTTTAAAAAAAATGTTCTGCAGATAAAACACCGGCTAATATACAAGGACAGGCAAACACACACTCACAGCATCATCATCATTAACAGGGTGGAGGAATATGAGCTGAGTCAATACTGACTGCTCAGACACTGGTGGTCACTGCTATGCTTTCCATGAACACTGCTTGTTCTTCACACACACTCGACAGACTGCCTGACATGGTATGAAACTGCCTGAACCCAGACTTCTACACTCCCACTGGCATCAACACACTACCACCCAATAGGGGAGATGCTAGTTATCTGACACTGCTGGTTGAGTTTCTGCAGCAAGTTACATTGTTGCATAAGATCTTAAAAAAAAAACCACCTGCCAGCAGTTTTCTTCACCTGTGCAGAGCTAGAAATGGGTTGCCATGTAAAGCTTCCATCTTGAAATTCTTCTGTTTTGCGTAGCTCGCTAATGAATGTAAATTTACATTGTGCAGCAGCAGACAACTGCAATCATTCACACAAAAGGGTAAAAGAACGGTTGATCACCCATGTTTATAGCACTCCTCTAACGCCTAAAATTTCCTGCGACAAACATGATAAATCTACCTACAAGGGAAATCCACTTTCTGGACTCCAAAGCTGAAGGGTTCTCATAACGGTGAAACTGGCAGCCCCCCTATTAACATTCTACATTTGTACTCTGTTGGGGTTGACATGGGGGGGGGGGGGGAGGGGGCTCTGGGTATGAGTACAGATCTAACAGTCTAATAATCACAGTCTATCCTGTTTACCAGGGCATCATTTCTGGGTTCACAAGTATACTGTCCAAAATCACAAACAGCATTTATCTCCTTTTCAAAGGCCACTTGTCAGCAGCCAGTTCTTTAAGTCAGTCTTCTACAACCATTTGTCACTGAAGCAACAACAATGGAGCATTTTCATGGTTAATTAAAAAAAAAAATCACAATTGCAATGGCTGACTGACTGATGGAAACACCTGGATGTTGTCACAGGATACAGCTCTTCATTACTTAAGACCTTTCCGCGAAAAAGTATGTCACGCAGAGAGGACATTAATGTTGAACACCTTGCAACTGAGCTGGAGTCAGGATCCGAACTTTGTTGGACACATGATCAACAGTTAACAGAACAGTCTAAAAGCTTTTTCAGCATCCGTAACATTCTAACAAACCCTTTCACACATCTCAGCTAGTTTTTAAACACTTTCAAAGACCTGAAAATGGCACTCTGTTTCTCGAAGACCATGTGGACCCTGTATTTGGGGAAAGGAACAAGTTCAGTAGGTCTGGCCCTATCTTACAAACATAAGAAATTGTGCTTATTGCTGGCTCTGGTAAACTTTACACCATACGACATGACATGGTCATGCTCATCATTTCCATCGATTTCTATCTTGGAATGAACTTTTAGTTTAACCCCACCCTTCGGCAGATAGTTTACGATTCTTTCCTGATTTTCTCTGTGCAAAGACTGTTTTTTAAAGCTCTAAACTACTATTTCAGTTGTCACTTCACTGTTGCTGAGGAAGGCAAGGAAAGACAGGAAGGTATGACCAGTTTTGTTGTATGAGAACAGACATAGCACACTGTGTGTACAAAGAGATTTCTCTTGAGAAAGAGAAGCCTGCGCAGCAAACAGAGTAAGCAACTGATGCAATTACAGGCAAAATGAAATGCCAAGGTGTGTGTGTGTGTGTGTGTGTGTGTGTGTGAAACTTGCCTTGACTAACAATCGCATGACAACACTTGCACTTTAACATGCACATGACTACACATGACAACACTTGCACTTTAACATGCACATGACTATCTAGTTGAAACTGTTCTTCTATGTACAAATGCTTTCATGCGCGATTGAGGATGTGTACGTGTGAGGAACAGAGAAAAGGTAGCGCTTGACAGATAACAATAATCCACGCATCATTATGCACTGAAACCTACATCATTTCACTCCCATGAATGATGTCTCATCCTCTGACTTCACCTGGTTTCAGTGTTTAAGATGCTGATTAGTGCCTCTGCTTCTGAATGTCTGGTCGTCAATTCTCATAACCATCCCTACTCAACAAAAAATTGTTTTGTCAAAGGTCTGAATTGTGTGCTTTTGAATGATCAAGGAGAGAATCTAGGAGCACACTTGCAGCAAAAGGTAAAAACATGAAGTGTTTTCAGAAGAACAATAATCATTCAATGTCATTCGGGCAAAGACCTGTGAAGGCTGAATGAATAACTGACACAGAAAAACACATTGATCATCATGTTTACAGCCTATCTAATGAATGAATAACTGACACAGAAAAACACATTGATCATCATATTTACAGCCTATCTAATGAATGAATAACTGACACAGAAAAACACATTGATCATCATGTTTACAGCCTATCTAATGAATTCCAGAACTGTAGCCTATAGGAATTCCGTAACTGTCAATGGTAGAGGATACAAAAAAAAAAGGTTTTGTTAGTCTTGTTTCTTCAGAATCTGCTGTCGACTGTTAATCTAGCCACTCATTTTTGTGGACCTTAGAATATCACTGTTTTTTGTTTTCTGTCAAATTTCCTACTCACAGAACAGTAATCTGTCACTTAAAGCTAAGTACAATCCTAAATTTTTGTGGTGTCAGTGAGAGGCTTAAGTACAACATAATCCCCGATGTTTTATTTTCATGTCATACCTTTCTTCAGGATTTTATTTCACTGCGTATCTGTTGTCGTACTGCTAGCACCGGACATGAAGAAAACAGGGTTCGAAAGTTAGGGTGAAAATGTCCTCTAAAACATCAGATATGTCAGTGAAGCCACCCTATTCACCAGCCAATGAAAGGAAGCCCCGAAAATGAGAATGACACCACACACTACATCTGAATCACTAAGCACAACTACCCTTCAGTGACCTCACCTTTTTTTAAGCTTTGTGGGTTGCTTGATACCAGCTCCAGCCCATCTTCCCCATCCAGGTAAAAATGTGCTCACATCTTTCTCTGCTTCCTCCTCTATGGTCTGTCTTTTCTCTTCGATGAAGTCAGCCACAACATCGTCATCGTCGAAAGCTTCCTCAATGGTCATCAGCACCTCTTTCATCTTGTCCTGGTCATCAACCTTCTGTTCCTGGGAGGATTCTGTGTTCGATTCTTTGCTGTGGTATGGCTGCGACCCTGTGTCACGTTTTTTGTTCTTTTGCTTCTTTTTCTTGTCTCTTTTTTTCTTTTGACGGAATTCTGAACCAGGATCTTGCAGCTTATGACCCTTGGCATCTTTCTGGCTGTTGTTTTTTGCATGAGCATTTTCTTCTGCGTTTTGTTTTGTACTTGTGTCCGGTTCATTAAGACCCTTGTCATCTTCTCCTGCAGCTTCTTGTGCCTCATCCTCAACATTCTTTGCCATGTGAACTTGTGGTGTTTCTTCTTCAATATCTGCCTCAACGTTGTTTGCTATGTTAACTTGTGGTGCTTCTTCAATACCTGCCTCAACATTATTTGCTATGTTGTCTTGTGGTACTTCTTCTTCCATATCTGAGGCAGGAAGACCAGGGCTCCTCTCTTCATCAATGTCTGTCTTATGCGTTGCCATAGTGGTGTCTGTCTCTCTGTTGGACACGTTCAATGCGAGGTCTGTGGAGGCTGGTGCCTGGCGCCACAGGGTGGGCTGCACCCACTGCTTTGCCATGGGTTCTTCATCTTCCCCTTCACTCTCTGAGGAGGACATCACGACCGCGTCCTTCTTTGTCAGGGCTCTGTGTTTCTCAATCATGTCCTGGATCTGTTGTCTTTTCTGGAAAGGAAAGAAAAACATAACTGGGTTTGTTGTCTTTTCTGGAAAGGAAAGAAAAACATCACAGGATCTGTTATCTTTCCTGGAAAGAAAAAACAAACATCGTATGACCTGTTGCCTTTTCTGGAAAGGAAAAAAATGACCAAAAGATCTGTTATCTTTTCTGGAAAGGAAGAAAATCATCACAGGGTCCGTTGTTTTTTTCTGGAAAGGAAAGAAAAACATCATAGGGTCTGTTGTCCTTTCTGGAAAGGAAAGAAAAACATCACAGGATCTGTTATCTTTCCTGGAAATAAAAAAACAAACATCGTATGACCTGCTGTCTTTTCTGGAAAGGAAAAAAATGACCCATGATCTTTTTATCTTTTCTGGAAAGGAAGAAAATCATCACAGGGTCCGTTGTCTTTTCTGGAAAGGAAAGAAAAACATCATTTCATAGGGTCTGTTGTCTTTTCTGGAAAGGAAAGAAAAACATCACAGGATCTGTTATCTTTCCTAGAAAGAAAAAACAAACATCGTATGACCTGTTGTCTTTTCTGGAAAGGAAAAAAATGACCAAAAGATCTGTTATCTTTTCTGGAAAGGAAGAAAATCATCACAGGGTCCGTTGTCTTTTTCTGGAAAGGAAAGAAAAACATCATAGGGTCTGCCGTCTTTTCTGGAAAGGAAAGAAAAACATCACAGGGTCTGTTGTCTTTTCTGGAAAGGAAAGAAAAACATCACAGGATCTGTTGTCTTTTCTGGAAAGGAAAGAAAAACATCACAGGATCTGTTGTCTTTTTTTGGAAAGGCAAAAAAAAAATCACAGGATCCGTTGTCTTTTTCTGGAAAGGAAAAAAAAATGGTTCACAGGATCTGTTATCTTTTTTCTGGAAAGAAAAGGAAAAAAACATCACAGAACAAATAAAGAAACAAAACAGTGAAGATTCTGAAAAAAAATTATTGTGAATCATCCATCACTATATTAACATATTACACCATAGCTGTGGTCAAAAACAATCAACACCACAGAAGCAGTTTTCTTTTTTCCTCTTGCATACCTAAACAAGTGCTATTATGTAACTACAGTGATCCAACCACAGGCATGCTACCAACTGGTGTGCGAGTTAACTCTCCACTTTAAACGGAGATGAAAATGCAAATCCCAGAAATGCCACGATATTTAGGGAGGTAAAAGATCGGACACAAATTGACCTCTGACCCGCATCAGCTGCTACTGCAAAACGATTCCCTTTTATGTCTTAAAACCCAAAACAAAATCACCTTCTAACGCCATACCTCATCATCATACTTGGCAAATATTTTGGCTTCTCGTGCAAATTTACGTCCTCCAGCATGTCGAAGACGTCCCCGTTCCTGCACAACAAAGAACGTCACTTTGGTCAATAATCACACATGATAATAAACACTCGTATCACGGTATATCATCAAAACACTTCAGCAACTTGTACAGTCTTCCATGTACTAAACTGTACCCAGTGAAAAAGAACCAAGAAGCAAGATGAAATCACTATGTACACGAATAGGTACATTTACATAGCATTATTTTCATAATAAGCATCTTTCCTCTCAATTTCACAAGTGTTACATGTAGCAAGTCATCTCTGAAGAAGTACAAAAACTGAACAGAGACAACACTGTCTCACAGGAAAATGGCAATGTATACTTATTTTTCACTGAAAAACAGATAATTTCTCTAATAACTGAAAAACAGACAATAACATCTTATAACCAGAATTCTCTTCTCTCTTTCTTGCCATACGCAGAATGAAAGTGTCAGTACACTACACAATAGTACATAAATAAACCCAGATGACTGTATCAAACGACAAAACACTTAAAACAGCAAGAGAATGTCCAACATTAATAGATCATACAGACTTGCATGGTGAGGGTGAACTACTGAGGGGGAAGAAAAAAACAACAACATCCCCCCCCCAACGCCAATTCTAAAAGGAAGACACTATCTCTAACAACTGTTAGTCTAAAAATTAGAGGAAAGGCGATATCTGATTACTGAAAGAAAGACAATACTCTTTAATTAGTTATAACTGGGATAAAAGGCAAAATTTCACTGGACAAAAGGCGATATTCTTTGATGATGGAACAAAAGACAACATCCTCTGAGACTGGAAAAGACGAAATGAACAACATATCCTTTATACTGGAGAGATAAACTTGGTAATGGAAGAAAGACAACATCCTCTGGTGACTGGAAGAAAGACAACATCTCTGGTGACTGGAAGAAAGACAACATCCTCTGGTAAATGGAAGAAAGACAACATCCTCTGGTAACTGGAAGAAAGACAACATTCCCCTGGTAACTGGAAGAAAGACAACATCCTCTGGTGACTGGAAGAAAGACAACATCCTCTGGTGCTGGAAGAAAGACAACATCCTCTGGTAACTGGAAGAAAGACAACATCCTCTGGTAGCTGGAAGAAAGAAAGACAAACATCCTCTGGTAGCTGGAAGAAAGACAATATCCGCTGGTAACTTGAAATAAAACTGGATGAAAGACAATATCCTGTGGTAAATGTAAGAAAGAGGATATCCTTCAATAACTGTAAGAAAGGCAATATCCTTTAATAACTGTAAGGAAGACAATATCCTCTAATGATTGGAAGAAAGACAATATCCTCTAACACTTGAGAGAAAGACAATATCCTCTATTGATTGGAAGAACGACAATATCCTCTAATACTTGAGAGAAAGACAATATCCTCTATTGATTGGAAGAAAGACGATATCAGCTAACACCTGGAAGAACGACAATATCCTATAATGATCGGAAGAACGACAACAGCCTCTAACACTTGAGAGAAAGACAATATCCTTTATTGATTGGAAGAATGACAATATCCTCTAACACTTGAGAGAAAGACAATATCCTCTATTGATTGGAAGAAAGACAATATCCTCTAACACTTGAGAGAAAGACAATATCCTCTAATGATGGAAGAAAGACAATATCAGCTAACACTTGGAAGAACGACAATGTCCTCTAATGATTGGAAGAACGACAATATCCTCTAATGATTGGAAGAGAGACAATATCCTTTAGAACCTGGAAGAAAGACAATATCCTCCAATGACTGGAAGAAAGACAATATCCTTCTGAACCTGGAAAAAAAGACAATGTTCCCTAATGACCGCAAGAAAGACAATATCCTTTAGAACCTGCTAGAAAGAAAATATCCTCAAATGATTGCAAGAAAGACAATATCCTTTAGTACCTGGAAGAAAGACAATGTTCTTCAATGACTGGAAGAAAGACAATATTCTTTAGTATCTGGGAAAAAAGATAATATTCTTTAAGACCTTGAAGAAAGACAGTATCCTGTGATAGCTGGAAGCAAGACAATATTCTTTAACAACTGAAAGAAAGACAATATCCTTTCATGACTGGAAGAAAGACAATATCCTCTAACAACTGGAAGAAAGATAATGCTCTTTGATAACTGGAAGAAAAACCTTATTCTTTCATTAGTGGAAGAAAAATAAAATCCTTAAATAACCCTTGAAAGACTATTGTCTTTTTCTGACAGAACGAAAGATGGTACCCACTGATAACTGGAACACAAGACTACCCTCCCATTACTGTGAAAAAAGACAATAATATTTTAATAACTGAAAGGCAAACACTCAGACAGTATCCTTTAACCTAATGCCTACCGGATCGACCGAGATCAACTGCAAGATTTCCTCTATCTGAATACCGGATCGACCACTGAATACTAGGTCAACGACTTTCGCTTTCACCATCGCATATCCCAGAATGCAATCGCGACAGAAGAATCTTCCGGTACTTCCTTTTCTGGACGCCATTTTGGTTTTTGCTGCATGAGTTTTGGTGGAGTAGTTTCGCTGCTGTGAATTTTCAAAGTTTGGCTTTTTTTCACGAATTTTCTGGGAAAATGGCGGATCAAGTAACTATGCAACTTGAAGAATTCACTTTGTGACGTGATATTGATGAAGAGAGCGTATTTGCCGGCTACACTCTTGAAGAAGATTTGAAGCGAGACGATTCGAACGTTGATCTTGACCTAGTTATAAATGAAGATCGACTGGTGACTGATTCTGAGGCTCGAATCGATAATGATTTGGGTGATGATAATGACGACGTCGAATAGCCCATTACTGCTGGGCCCAGCCCACCAAAAAAAGAAAATTCGAAAAACCAAACTTGCTAGAGATTTTTTAATTGTTGACTAGAGTGGTTGGCTACAAGAAGTGAAGCCCC
Source organism: Conus canariensis (assembly GCA_033310375.1). NCBI lineage: Eukaryota > Metazoa > Mollusca > Gastropoda > Neogastropoda > Conidae > Conus > Conus canariensis. Next base: position 31,476,080 of record CM065724.1, read on the forward strand.
CAAAGTTTCCCTTGTTTTGATAGCCAGGAAACTGGGTCAGTCAGTGGGTGTGTCCCATGATTTGCTGTGGGAGTGTCACCTTTAGCCTTTTGATTTCAGAAGAATTTTGGCAGACTTTTAACGAGAAACAAATTCATTTGCTGCACAAAAGCAAGCAGAAAAGGATGAACATAAACTGTGGCCGAAAATAAAAATTGCCTGTTTATCAAAAAGCAAAGAGGAGATGGACAAGAGGTACATCATCACCACAGTGTGTGTGTGTGTGTGTGTGTTGGTGGTGGTAAGGGGGGGGGGGGGGGATTGCTCAGTGCACTTGTGCAAAAGCACATTTTTGCTGAATTCCATCACAATCTAAAGTCCAGTATTCAGTAATCTGTTCTTGTTACTTTTTTCCCCTCAGTAGTTAGAAGACAAATCTTCTTGTATGTGATGCCTTCAGTTTAACAAAATTGAAGTTTGGGTTTTTTTTTTCCCTTCACAACAAAAGTTGATTATTTATTGTGCAGACCATACAGAATGACTTTATTTTGTTCCTGAAGGTTTCAGTACTTTGTTTAGACTTGGAAAATCCCTCTGTGCTCCTAATCCATGACATTCTGTGGGTACAGTGAATTTAGGGAAAATTGTTTTAGCACTGAGAACACTGAAGTAGAGTTAGTCTGTTCGTTTTTTTTCCCCTCGTGTACCAGTTCACTATATATGGGAAAAAATGGATGTTTTGGATGGAGTGATGTCTTTGAATTTTGTTCATTACTTTTATAGAATAGATAAGTTAAAAACAAATTTTTTATTGAGGTTTCTTTATGGCAAGTGTGTATGTGTTGCGGAGTTACCTCTCTTGGCATGGTATTCCCATAGTCATATAGCACAAAGTCATGCGGTAGGCAGAGCGTTAATAACTGAATGAAAGACAATGCCCTCCAATAACTGAAAGACTGGCAATACCAACTGAAAGAAAAACAATACCTCTCACAGATGCAAAAAAGACAATATCCTCTAGGAAGTGACCGCAGTCAGATGACCTGAGACTACCCACCAAGATTCTCTTCTTCTCGCTTTCCTCCATTTTGTCAGCCAAAGCCTGGGGGTCCGTCACGGCCAGTTCCTCCAGCTCTTTCTCTGCTTTCTTCTCTTTCTCTTTCTTCAGGGCACGCCGATATCTGCAACTCAGGTTTCATTCTTTTCAATATCTAGGCATAACTGGTGCCTTAAAAAACACACACAAACAGTGAAAGAAGAGAGGGATTTATAAAGGATGGCAAATAGAAAGCAAGCAAAAAATACACTTTTGTGTCAGTCCTTATACTTGCACATTAAATACATTCACAATGACAACGTTAGAATACAAGAGCAGACCACTTCAATGCCCCACTTAGTCAGCAGTCACTATGGAGCAGTGAATGCTCCTGGCCTGTCAGGGCAGGTAAGCAGCCTCTGATGATGAAGTCATGACAGAAAGGGGCTACATCAACTTGTTCACTACTGATTCACCCCCCTATTCCGCCCATCCAAGGTGACTCTCCATTTTGTTCCCATTTGGATGATTTCAGAAACCTTGAATGCCAAGACCCTCCATTTGAGAAGGCATACAGTTGCAGAAGTGGCTGCCATATGCAAAGTACATCAATTCCAGCCAAAACAGAGCAAAAAATTCCTTTCTTCTGCTTGTGTCGAATCAGACAATGGTGATGCTCACAGGGTACTGTCCCTTTAACATGTGGACAATTCAGCGACTCTGGTGCTGCTGAATCAATAGTGACAGCTCAGAAAGCCCTGCAGATGCGCACATGCATTCGCACTCCCTTCAAGCTTCAGTGGCAGTGTGTGAGATGACCCAGAAGTGGGGAGTCAGCATCCAGGTGAGATCCACATGTGCTGTGCTCAGGTGAGTGATGACAATGGTTATCAAACATCAAGAACACAGAAACAGACATACGTAATGGTAAACATTTCTGAAATAAATAAGTAATGATCACTAAACAGCTCTATGTCACAATAATCCTACTCAGCTCAAGCGAACTGTATACCTGTCTTACCTCTTGCTCTTGATCTTGTTCTGCCAGCACAGTTTGCTGTTCTTGGTGTACATGATGGCCCTCATCCTCAGCAGTCTGCTCGTCTCTCCCTGGCCTGTGCACATCCAGAGTTCAGCCTACAGTACAGCCCTGTTCTGTTGTCTCACGCTACAATGGAACTGAACTTTAGCCCACAGTAAAGCCCCGTTCTGTTGTCTCACACTACAAAGGAACTGAACTTTAGCCCACAGTAAAGCCCTGTTCTGTTGTCTCACGCTACAATGGAACTGAACTTTAGCCCACAGTAAAGCCCCGTTCTGTTGTCTCACACTACAAAGGAACTGAACTTCAGCCCACAGGAAAGCCCTGTTCTGTTGTCTCACACTACAAAGGAACTGAACTTCAGCCCACAGTAAAGCCCCGTTCTGTTGTCTCACACTACAAAGGAACTGAACTTCAGCCCACAGTAAAGCCCCGTTCTGTTGTCTCACACTACAAAGGAACTGAACTTCAGCCCACAGTAAAGCCCGTTTGTGTTACACTACAAGGATGACTTCGCCACAGTAAGCCTGTTCTATGTCTTACTCTACAATGATGCACATGCTCATCTCAATGATCACATCAATACAAAGTGTCGAAATTCTGTGGTCCCTCTTATGCTGAATTTGAGTCAAACTCATCATGGTGTTTAGGTATGTTTAAGGGGACGTTGTTAGGTGGAGTTAGATGGGGAAATTTTTTCCTAGCCACACTCCTTGTTTAACTTAGTATGTTTATCATCTCAAGTTGCGGCTGGTTTGCCAGCACTGTTCGGCCATTCTGCAGTTCATGAGTATCACCATGACCGCCTACACTCTTCCTGAGTTATGGCACAGTATCGTTTTCTTCTTTTCTTCTATAGTCAAAATAAATGATCCTGCTGTTTTTGAAAAAAAAAAAAAACGGCCAAATACAGCTAGCAAACTGGCAGTAACTAGCATTCAGTTTGACAGTATATGACACCAGGCAGTGTCTTTCTGTAGTAAGGAATTGCTCATACAGGCTTCCCAACTTCAAGCAATTATCATTGTCACTTGAGAGGTGGTAGGGTCTGGGAAGTGAAGTGGGTAGGGTAAGGGAGTGGCGTGGGTAGGTGGGTGGGTGGGTACACTTACTGAGTGGTGTGTCCTGCATATGCTGAATCACAGTGGGTATCACTGAACAATACTAAAGTGACTCGGCAGCAGTGCAGTGCAGAGTGTCCTCTGGATGGTTATCCAACAGCCATCTGATACGAATAGCTTTGAATGGACTGCTGCTAATAGACTGTCACTGACTGAACCTGCATGTCACTGTGTTTGGGGGCAACTGGAACACTCATTACAGTAGAACTGTCACTGTGGATGTTGGGTTAAGCTGGGTAGAGGGAAGGAGGGCAGCAAGATGATGGGATGGGAGACTGGGGAGATGGAGGAATCAGGGTGTGGGAAGATGAACGGGAAAGGGAACTGGGAAGATGGGGGCATGTAAGGACTGGGAAGATGACATAGAACATTTTAAGAAAACCTGCACGTATTGGTCTCACTATGGGCCACATCAACGAAAGTCCGTCTAACAGTATACCAGAAGATGTGACAATAAGATTCACGACATCCATATTCTAGGTGCATTGACAAGACTGTCATTATTCTACATCTGAATGATCTTGTCATTATTCTACATCTGAATGGCCTTGACTGACTGGGGGACAAACAGTCTTACCCTGTGGGTGTGTTGTGTACCTGGGAGGAGGGACAGAGGAATAGGAGCAATTAAATTAACAATTACCGAAAATCTTAAAAAGTTTAAGTATTATATCTGCCAAACATGAACAAACACATCACAAGACAAAAAAATGACACGTTTCAACCTCTTAATCTTCTTCAGGCAAGATAAACAACACTGAGGACAATAACTGGTACATAGAACACAGACTAACAAGATGACAAATGAATGATTTAAGGAAAATAAAACTTCACCACGGAGAATCACTGCGAACAGCTACAGCTTGGAACAGCAGGCGAACAAAAAGTGGAAGTGAGCAAAACGGCAGCCACGAACCGGAAGAAAACCAACGCACATGGTACTGGCGCAAGCACAGTCACAACACAGAACAGCCCTTGCCTTTGATGAAAAAAAGAAAGAACTCAACCTTCCAAGACACGACCCCACACCACTACCAGTTCAACTTGTTGCTGAAGAGAACGCTGTACTGAAGAATGAAGACTTCCACTGACAGAATTTCAGAAGTGAACAGAAGAAAAGAAGACAGTCAAGACACACCGGCGACGATGAGCACTCTGAAAGAGAGGAGAGAGAGAGAGAGAGAGAGAGAGAGAGAGAGAGAGAGAGAGAGAAAGAGAGAGAGAGAGAGAGAGAAAGCTTGTATTAATGCATGCATAACTTATGTCCATTAATAATAGAAATTAGCAATACAAAGTAAAGAAAAAAAGATTCCCGTCAACTGCTCTTCCTCTTGGCAGGAAACAGTTGAAAATACTGATCTAAAAAAAACAAACAAACAAACAAAAAACCCTCAAAAAAACACAACAAAAAAAACACTCGGGACAACGAAAATGAAGAACAAGCAATCACTTATCTCATCTAATTCGGCGCAAGATGGTGTTGAATGACAACAAGGCTGTCAGGAAGGAGGCAATGCGAGTTACAATCATAATGATGATACTAATAACTCTGATATCAATAATGAGTCAAAAGAGTTGGTTAAAAGATGACATTACAAACATGGCAGCAGTATGACCACTGAGACATGTTCAGACAGGGGCAAATCCTGGAACCAGCCAGACTCTGACCTCTTCCAGACTCATGGCAGCCATCTGACGCTCCTCGGCAGGGGTGAACACCTTGCCCTTGTGGATCTTGTTCTCTGGCTTCACTTTGGCCAGCATTGCATGCATTTCTTTGTCCAAGGCCGTCACCGGCTGCAACAGGTCAGACAGAGACTGCAAGATCAGAAACTACACACAATATCCTTACTCAAATCCATGACACATATCTGCACAAAAAAAAAGAAAGAAAAAAGAGAAAAATTATTCAATTTATTCAAAGACACAATATCATTCATACAAGTATGTTTTGTACACTTCACTGACTATACAACAGCATTCAACCCACCCATGCAAGTCACAGCAGAAATTCAGCCAGCAGAATTAGGGGAGGCAAAAGTGGCTAGAACTGACGTAGGTGGAGCTCCAAGAACCCACATGCTATCAGGGAATAAGCACATGAAAGGAAAAAACATAAAAAAAGCCTGTATATTCTTCATTTCAACATGCGTTGTTGGCAAGTTGCAGCCCTTTGCATGCTGAACAGTCCATGTTACATACAGCAAGCTTGATTTGTTTTCAAGAAAGATAAAATTGAAATGAATTCTGGGAATACTCAAACCAACAGTATGAAAAAAATCTGACAATATGTTCTCTTCTTGACAGACAATGTCTGTGGTAGGTAGGTATATAAAAATGAAAATACCCAGCATGCAAAAGGAAAGATGGGGAGGAGATAGGCTTGTCTTTCCCCTCTAAGGGCATTTGTGCAATTTACAGGCACTGAAATCCGTAACAATGCAGAGAAACAACACTGAGGAAGTAGGTCAGTCGAATGCAATTCTCCCTGATAACGTTCAATAAGAATGTTAAGTCTCTGGCTAAACCTGACTTCTAAACTTCAATGCAGTTTTTCTTTCTTTTTTTTTTTTTTACAACAAGCAGGTGCAACACTCTACAATCAAGACTGCTGCCAGTCAAGGTTTTCATACACAAACACACCTGCAAAGGCAAGCAACAATTCACTGTATCTGTGTGTCTGCTGTCGTTGCTGCTCCGCTACACCAACAGGCAGGTAAACAATAGCCTAATGTCCATTCAAAATGGGGGAATGAGCTGCAGGATACAGGAAAAATGGAGAAAGGAAGGTATACATTATTTATTTTACTGATAAGTCATTCTGCCCTCCCTCCCTCCCTGATCCCTTTTCCTCATCTCCTTACATGTTTTTTTTTTACCCTTACACAGTTGTTCCAAATGACCCATGTTAGATGTCCCACACGACAAGTCATGTGAATGCCCCAGCTTATCATACAGCCCATCACAATGGGGTACTGAATGTCCAAAAACCACTGAACATTATTACCTGAGGAAATAAAATACAGCCCTTTGCCAAATCGTTGTTAAATTCATGATGACAGCACACACTGAACGCTCTGTCACCTTCATGTTTTCACACTTGCTAATCCTTCTTGTGAATGGCCTTATAAATATTCCCTTCCCCTACTCTCCTGGGAGCCATTTCCCGTCTGCCACTTCACTGTATGTGATTATGAACATGAAACCTGAATGTAACTAACTTCCTTCAGCCTAAACTAACTAGGGTCACATTCCATCTTTCCACTGAGTTCCAATGAAATCAGTTCCACAGTTTCTGTGCGCCACAATGTGCCACAGTCCTGCTGAATGATCCGGGGGATCTGCCATTTCATCATGAAAATGTGAGTTCCATCTTTCCACACAGCTCCATCCAAATCTGTTCAGCCATGTTGCAATTACCCTGGTCACAGACCAGGAAATTAACCAACAGTGAATGTGGGCAAAACCATGGTAAGGGTGATGACAAAGTGACAGAGTAAGGTGCTGTAAGAGACACGACCATAGCATACCCTGTAGCGCGTGTGGGTGTTCAGCATCTTGGTGTCGGCTTGCTGCAGGGGAAACTTCATCTGTGGGGCCTGGGCAAACAAATATTGGTTTGAGCCACACACACACACAATGAACTCAACATTTTAGTGAATTACACACATAACACACCTTGAAAACAGTGTTTTGTATTTAAACAGTTTCAGAAAGCAGTGAACCATAACCGCACAGGAGCGTTCCTTCCTATGACTCTCTCTCTCCTGCTTAAACACATTCATGCATTCATGAACGCATGCACACAAGCTTTCAGTTTCATTATAGCCAGCCAACTGCACCACGCTCCTTGAGTGCTTTCACTACAAAAAGTCATGGATTCCTAACAGATTAATTAATAATTATATCAACATTCTTGACTTAAAAACATATAAAACTAAGCAAGCCATTTCACTTTGTTTTCAAATATCTTTAAACAACAATGTAAAATGAAATCTTTGAACAGGCATGCTTTGTGTCCATACAAGCCCATGCGCAAACCCAGGCCACATAATCTCCCAATCCTTACCTTTCTATTTGCGGTGACAACAGGGTCCCATCGAGAAATGTCTTTGACAGCTTTCTCATAGCCTACTGTCCGTTGAATCTGGTGACCACACAAACAGAAACACAAAATGTTCAATGTTTTTAACATATAAATTAATACATTCATGGGAGAAAGACCAAAAAAAAAAGAAAAAAGAAAAAAGAAAAAGAGAAGCCATATAAAACATAAATACATAAAATGCACACAAATTTCTGGCCTTTTGATTCATGCCTATAAGTGCATGTGTCCCATATGAGCTGAGTTAAAAACAAATGCTTAATCTGGCAGCAAGAGAGAGAGAGAGAGAGAGAGAGAGAGAGAGAGAGAGAGAGAGAGAGAGAGACAGAATATACTAAAAACAACACGAAAAGAATAAATCTACTTATGAAGAAATATACCAATCCCCATAAAAAAGATTGTTCAATTAAAAAAACGCTGAAAAGAGAACTGACAACCTTCAAAGTGGAGGCCATACACAGATATTATCATTCATCTGTGCCTACTCGTGAAGTAGCGTACAGTCACGTTTCACTCACAGACACACACCAAGCTTAACTCTCATTACAGCTCACTTTTTCCTTGACATGTTTCGGGGCAGGAGTCTCGACCACACCTCCTGAGTTGAAGGTCGATTTCAGCTGCTTCTTTATCACCCCATAAGAGGCTGACTGCTGAAGACTGCCCATCAGGTCAGACATCAGTGTGTTGGCCTGCACTGCACACACAGACAGGTTGAATTATTTTGAATTCCAGCAACTAAGCATGGATAACACTTTTCAAAACTGAAAAACTGGAAAGACCAGGCGACAAGATAAACAGCACCAAATTAATGAAGCATTAAGAAAGCAAATAGTGATCAGGGGGAGGTTGGGGGGACTGGAAGGTAAAGAGGGGATATAGCCAAGAACCGCTCCAGGTTTTCCAAACCCTCCAACTCTTCGTAAAGTTAGAAAACAAAGAAAGAAGAACACACAAACAAAAAAAAGGTGACAGCAGTGTTTGTGATGAAAACCTTACAGACCCCCCCCCCCCCCCCCCTGTTGGTCTGAAGTGCATAATTGTTGAGGTTTCCCTTGTCCTCTGTGTTAAGGTCTCAGTGTTTCACATATTTTGGTTGTAACATCAGATCCCTTGACAAAAATATCAATACGCTCCCTCCATCCCAGTCCCCAGTCTACATCACACACAAACTGATCTGAAATAAGTACTTCTTGTGGGGAGGGGACATACACATAAACACACAAATTTCTTTTGCATGAAGCATTCTCAATGTTAAAACAAGGTCCTTGTAGGCTTAAGAATCACTTTACTGGAATTGTGGAAACTGTTTCTGAGTCCTACACAAATGACAAACCCCCCTTGCAGCCATTTCTGAGTCCTATACAAATAACAAAAAAAAACCTCCAGAAGTGGGTGCCAGATGTATGCATGATGAAACTGTAAGATGAGTAAACGAACAAAATCTTTCTTGAACAAAGATAGATGAACTGACCACAAAAAAAAAAAAAAGATTGGAAGACATTAAAGAAAGATTAAAAAGAAAAAAAAGGCAGAGTCAAAGATAGTGGCCGCAAACAGGAAATCACTAGAACAGATTTATCAAGTGATGGCAAAGCAATCTTAAAGACTACTTCCTCCCATTTGCCTCTCTACCCCACCTGTCGGCAAACCTGTGGACAGGTGGGAGGGGAAAGGTGGGGGGAGGAAAGGGAACTCAGGACAAATCAAGGTCAAGCTTACCATCCTGAGATGCAAGACCACTCTCCGACATGCTCTGTCCATGGACGCCGCGTAATGTGTGAGTCAGCCTGGAAAGAAGAAAGACAAAAAATACATTTTACATTATTACTACATCACAGGTCAATGAGTCCCATAGCAGAATAAAAACTGCAATGTTCTCTCAAAAGCAGTGATGTCTTCCATAAGGAATCTGGGTGAAATAAAAACTACTGGAGCTATAACTATTCCATGTAACAGAGTATAATAGATAGCGTTTATACTGTACTGTATGAATATGACAATTCTGTGAGTGGCCTGTTAAATCAAAACTTCTACATGACAACATGGATATGTAAAGAACAAGACAGAGAACACACTGTTAAGAGCAAAATGGATCTAGATAAAAAAAAACCAAGACAGAGAATACACATTATGAATAATACCCTTTTGAATGACAAAAGGGATCTCATTGAAGAACACAACAGAGAATATTCAGAATGGATGACAAAGTGAACTGGTAAAGAACAGGACAGAGAATTGGGAGGTTGTATGGCACAACCAAACAAAAATCCAAATTCAGAGTAATGGTCATATTTAAAGGGTAGTAAGTGATACAGAAAATGCATACTGCAATTAATACAGTGTCAGTGTACCTTTTGCTGCCATCCATGGTGGAGATGGCATCAAGCAGGCGTGCATGTGACTTCTCATCCACATCCTGCTGAAATGGGAAAGACAGCATCACAAAATTACAATCCTTAGACTGAGTTAGAATAACTGAAACTGAAAACTCACTACTGGTGAATTGTAAGATAAGGTAATGTTGCTTATAGCCCAGGCAACCACAAAGGGCCATATTAGGGCTGTCACCACATTAAAATCAACTCACAAGTCATTCATTCATACAACTCTTTAAAATACATCTTCTAAAAACCCATCCCAAATTTTGTTAAAAATCTTTACACTGTAAAATCTCAGATCCGATGAAAAATGTTAATCTCTTTCAAGAACTCAAAGATCGCATCAGGTGGAACATCTCTGAACAAGGTTTTCATGGAATCTGCTGTAAAATGTTTGTGTCTCACATCATGCAAATCCCACCACTCTAAAAGAATATGTTTCATTGTGAGTGGCACATGACATGGAATGCACCATGGAGCTTCTTCACTCTTTAAAAGGTATGAATGAGTAAAATACGAATGGGCGGTGTGCAGCAGGCATAGAACTATTTCTTCTTTGCGACCACCAGACGTAGATGAGAGGAGCTCCTTTAGGTTTGGACGGATCTGAAAGAGTTTGTTACCCGTCTGTGTATTCCAATCCTCCTGCCAGAGGTCTCTGACATAATTATTGACGTTTGGTTTCAGATCTGAGCAGGGGATATATATGTTACACAATTTCCCTGTTGTGGCATTCTTGGCCAGGCGATCAGCCATTTCATTCCCTCCGATGCCAACATGACCAGGAACCCAAGCCAAAACAATGTTGTGACCCTCCACTTTCAACCTGGTAAAAAGTTTAAAAAAGTGGAGAAGTTCAGGATGATGGAGGTTGCGGCCAGCTATGGCCTCCAAAGCTGACAGCAAATCTGACAAAACAAGAAAGTCCTTCTTCGTAGATTGTGAGATTATCTTCAGTGCCAGAACTGCATGTTCAGCAGAGTAAACAAAAACATCTGAAGGAATATGTTCCAACAATATTTGAGAAGGAGCACCAGGGCAATAGGCTGCACAGGCCACTCCATCTTCAGACTTGGAACCGTCAGTGAAAATTTTCTGACAGGATGGGAATTTTGAACAGAGATCGGCAAACAATGCCTTGTATGCCAGAGAGCTGGTAGATTCTTTGCGAAAAGCTGCAAGGTCAAAACAAATTTCTGGTGTGGTGAATGGCTAAGAAACCATTCACTACATGTGTCAGTGTAGTGCATGACATCATGAGACTTCTGCTGAGTATATTTAACAAATTCAGAGTTCACCATGTTAATGACTACCCGCACTGTTACTTGTATGATGATTTACTTAACAGCAACTACAAAGTGACATTGCGATTGCACATCTCACCTAACTGAAACTCATTCACAATTTTTCTCTACATCAGTTCATGACACTTCATCTGTCCGTATTCATGGACCTAACCATCCTCAGCCCACTCACTCATCTAAAACAACAAATTGATTATGTAACCTGACTGGTTGACTACAGTTACAGGTAATTCATGTTGTTGCTTATTGTACAGCTGACAGCAGAGAGTCATGTCAGGGCAGTCACATTGCTAAACTCTGTTATAGTATATATATTATAATTATGCTCTGAGAGGCTCATCATATGATATGCACCATACAACCTCCTTAACTTTTAAATGTTATGAGTGCGTATAAAAAGAGTAGCCTGTACATAATCTGCACATAACTGCCTTTACAGCCACCAGTGGCAGATGCTGATGGTAAGAATTCTTTCAGGTCTGGATGGACTGGAATAAGTTTATCAATATATCAATATAAGTTGTTTGTGTGTTCCTCTTCCAGCCCTCATGCTGAAGGTCTTTGACATAATCTCAGGAAAAAAGTTCCTCTTTATCAATTTTCTTAGCAGCTGATAATCATAACGTTGTTGATGCGTTCTACTTCTTCAGACTCAAAGTTTGAGCACATGTTCTCTATAATCATATTCACAAATGCAAGATGTCCATTTATGGCTGATATTAAAAACTTCAACAGTAACAACATACCGCCAACTTATCAATGACAGATATCTTTATTCCAAACTTAATTATAACACACACACATACACTACACACACGCGCGTGTGCATGCATGCACACTCACACTCACACACACACACACACGCACACACACAGACTTTCACACAGACACCACACACATACACACACAGTGGCACACACTTTGCTTTGAACATAAAAAAATGCAGAACCCTGTAGAAGGTAGAAAGGTAGGACCTATTGTCTCCTTATTTTTTCACTGAGTTGGAAAATATATCTTGACTTAGTAGAACTAGAAGTGACAAGAAACACATGAATAACATACACATTCTGATACACATACAGAGCTATAAGAAACGAACAGGCTTTCATGAAGACATTTCAATGCCAGTTATTACAGACATTACAATAAGTTCCAAAACACTT
>CM065724.1:31493210-31520710 GCA_033310375.1 Conus canariensis
TTTGAAATAATTTTTCACTTTTTTTTTCTCCCCGTACATACCTCAGGTGACCTGGAAATGTTAGTGAGCCGCAGAATCGAGTACATCATCAACTGATGTTAACATACGAGATTCTAGACAGGCTGGCAGAAAATGGAACCAGATTTTAAACATTATCGACAAAAAAAAAAAATAATGCGTCTATTCTAGCAATTTAAAAAAAAAAAAAAAATCTTCCGACCAGAATAATTTGTTTTAGCCTTGCTCTTATTAAATTGCACCCGTCTTTCGCGGAGAGAGCTCAATTTTCTTAATTAAAGGTCAGCCCTTGAGATGGCAACGATTTGTTGAAAACAGGCCTACTTGTAATATAACTACAGTATGGTGTTCATTTCGTGAAAGAGTCTGCAATTCAAATTCATTTACAAAAATAAAAAATAAAAAAAATAAAATAAAGAGAAAAAATACACATTTTTTAAAGCTGAAAATGGACACATATTGCTGTTCAATGTGTCACCAAGGGTATTCTGGTCGTACATGGTCGCCAGAGACTGAAGTTAGATCTTTAGCGCTTCCCTTTTGCCTGGGGTTGTAGAGAATGCGTGTTGTTGAAATAAAGAGAGCAGACACAAGCAATGACGTAATATCTGCGTTACGTTGGACAGCCTTTCTGCCGTTGTGTTGATTACATTTTATAAAAGGGCACGACGAAACGAACTAACAAATTACATGTCCAGTGTGTGCGAGTGTGCAGTGAATTGATGTGTGTGTGTGTGTGTGTGTGTGTGGTGTGTGTGTGTGTGTGTGTGTGTGTGTGTGGTGTGTGTGCATAGACATGCCTGCGCAAATCTCTTAAATTGCATCTCAATGTATTGTAGTTAACATTTCCAGGTGATCAACAATCACTAAACAAACACACACAGCAAGAAAAAAGACAAGAAGGTAAATATGTACACAGAAGTGATAAAGTTTTGCTGTGTGTGTGTGTGTGTGTGTGTGTGTGTGTGTGTGTGTGTGTGTGTGTGTGTGAGAGAGAGAGAGAGAGAGAGAGAGAGAGAGAGAGAGAGAGAGAGAGAGAGAGAGAGAGAGACTGGCTAACAGATGTGTAGGCAAATAGGCCAATGACCCGGTAAAGTGCCTGAGACACACGACTGAATATTGAGACTTGTTTTTTTTTCTCGCAAATACGCAAATCATCCCACAGAAAAACAACCAAACCAGTACATTATGAATGTTTTGACATCGTAAACCCTGAAATTAACCCCTTCTTGAAGATTCACACCTTGAATGCCAGAACACTTATCATGACATCATGCTTTAGCATATTACATCATTTTTTTTTTACATAATACACAGTGCTCATTCATTTGATCCCCTCCCCTCCCCTCAGTTACACTAATGGTGCACATGCGTATTTCACAGAAGATCATAAAAATAAAAGTACTTATTATTAGAATATAGGCTATATTTTAGTTTCCAAGTCTGTGAAAAACGGCTGATTTTAGTGTAAGGACAGGAAAGTGTACCATGTCATAACAGAAAATGTTCTCCCGCAGTCAAGAAGCTGTCTGTCTGTTGACTTTGACATATGCACAGTTCAGCAGTGTTCTCATAGTCTGTACATACATCTGTTTCATTCAGCCGAGTTGTTTCCCCTCGCTCCCCCCTGTCCCTAGCCTCCCCCTCCCCTTCCCCTACACACACACACACACACACACACACACACACACACACACACACACACACACACACACACACAGAGCAATTTATGGTAGCATGTCGATTAGCTACACATCCATGTCTTGGTGAATTGATATTGATGTAGATCGAACCTTTCTCAGGTACCCGTACGGTTTTTTTTTCCCTAAAAGAATAACGTTTTTCGTTTTTATTTCGTCCTCATCCCAGTCATACCCTTTGATCCGGATCCGTACGCGGATCCGGATCTGGATCCGCATCACAGGTTTATCAGTTCGTTGTTGGGCCACATTCCCTCTTTCCACCAAGTTTGTTAAGATCCATTCTGTGGTTTTAGTGTAATCTTGCCGACAGACAGACAAACGAACCAGCCAATAGAAAATAAAACTTCTGATTGGAGGCAGGAAAGAATCGGGAAAAGCGGCTCAAGGATGGCTTTGTCCGTCTGTTCGTCCTCTCTCTTCTCTCTCTCTCTCTCTCTCTCTCTCTCTCTCTCTCTCTCTCTCTCTCTCTCTCTCTCTCTAACCCTCTTTCTCTCTCCCCCACCTCTCTCTCTCTCAACGTTTCGCCCCCTTTCCCTCCTTCTCTTTATTTCCCTCCTTTCTCTCTCTCCCTTCATCCCATTCTCTCCTTTCCTTTCTCTCACTCACCTTTTATTTCCCCCCCCTCCCCCCCTCTCTCTCCCACGCCCCCGCGCTCCTCTCTTTCTCTCTCTCTGTCCATCTCTATCTCTCACACTCCCGCTCCCTCCCCCTCCCCCCTTCTCTCTCTCTCTCTCTTCCACGCTCCCGCACTCTTCTCTCTCTTCCTCCCTTTCTCTCCTTTCCTTTCTCTCACTCACCTTTTATTTCCCCCCCTCCCCCCTCTCTCTCCCACGCCCCCGCGCTCCTCTCTTTCTCTCTCTCTGTCCATCTCTATCTCTCACACTCCCGCTCCCTCCCCCTCCCCCCTTCTCTCTCTCTCTCTCTCTTCCACGCTCCCGCACTCCTCTCTCTCTTCCTCCCTTTCTACCCCCTCTTTCTCTCTCCCCCTCTCTCTCCCCCCTCTGTCTCCACCCTCTCTCCCCCCCTTCTCTTTCCTTGTCTCTCTTCTGTCTCTCTCTTTCTCTTCCCCCTTCTCCCCCCCCCCCCCCCCCCTCTCTCTCATGCCTTCCATTCCTAACAGAAACGTAACAGTGGAGAGACGAAATGAACGCTTCCTCTCTTTAGGGAACCTGCGTGTCCAAGCTGTTCCAGTCAATGAACACCCGCCCTTTCTAACTGCTCTTTTCGTCCACGGCACATATTTCTCTCCCACACGTTTCAGGAATATTGATGAGAGGATGTCAACCTTTTTTGGGAGACTACTTTGGTTGACGGTGAAAAAAAAAAAAAAAAGAAAGCCTGATTTCTTTTCCGTTGAGCGGAGGTGTGGTAAACTGTATGTTTTATCCCGAAACGACGCGTGAGGGAGCCTGTGCCACTGTGCTTACAAAGGTTTTTAGATTTCCTCTCTCTCTCTCTCTCTCTC
This sequence comes from Conus canariensis, assembly GCA_033310375.1. Classification (NCBI taxonomy): domain Eukaryota; kingdom Metazoa; phylum Mollusca; class Gastropoda; order Neogastropoda; family Conidae; genus Conus; species Conus canariensis. The sequence continues at coordinate 31,496,397 of CM065724.1, forward strand.
TCTCTCTCTCTCTCTCTCTCTCTCTCTCTCTCTCTCTCTCCTCTCTCTCTCTCTTCCCTGAGAGACGGAGAGTACTCTGTGTGGTGTGTGTGTGTGTGTGTGTGTGTGTGTGTGTGTGTGTGTGAGGAGAGAGAGAGAGAGAAGAGAGAGAGAGAGAGAGAGAGAGCGAACCATATATATATAGGCCTACATGTGTGTGTGTGTGTGTGTGTGTGTGTGTGTGTGTGTGTGTGTGTGTGTGTGTGTGTGTGTGTTCGCGCGCGCGCATGTGTATGTGTCTGTGTGCGTACGTGCGCGCGTATGGTTTATGAACATACAATGCTCATTTTGTAATACAGTTCAGCACTTTCACCATGAAAAGTACACCCTTTTTTTGCATGTTTTCGTGAAACTCACATTTTCTGATACGAGTACCCCCCCCCCCCCCCCTTCCTCTGCAACTGAGGTTAAAATGGACATGCACACAATGTGTGATTGTTTCCGTAGCAGGCTTTAAAAACTAACGCTCCTCCCCCCGCCCCCCCCCCCCCTCCCCAAAATAGACGGAGACAAGTTTGTCATTACCGATCAACAGTTCGATTTCTTTAAATAGGTATATGACGCCAGCGAATGACATAAAGCTTTTTATCTATTACTTTTTATCTATTATCTATTACTGAATAAAATCATGTTTTTTTTTTCTATTGAAAGTGAGTCGAATGGAACACCCAGCTGAAAAAATGCTCGTTACTGCAGTGTACGTTTCTATGGTAACAAACCCCTCAGCAGCTCCAAACAGCTGCCGAATTCAGCGCGCGACAAGGGTCGCTGTTGAAACAGGTGTAACAGCCCGTTCTTACCCCCTCTGGAACTTACCCCGGGGTAAGTCTGGGATAGCCTGCTTTTACCCCCGGGGATCATTCTAGGACTAGCTAGAACTTACCCCCCCTAGTTGGAACTTACCCCGCGGGGGTAAGTTTGGGCTAGCCTGGATTTACCCCCCCCCCCCCCCCAAAGGGTCAGTCTAGGACTATTTGGAATCTTCCTCCATCCCACCCCACCCTTCAAACAAGAGAGGGTTATTCAGGGTTTTCCTCTGCCTTTTCCCAACACGCACACCCGCCTTTAAAAAAAATTGTGTTAGCCTGCATATTTACCCCTCCTCTCCCACTTCCTATATACAGTTAGTTGGTTTAGACAAAGTGTAGTTCCAGACTCTTCTCAATAGATTGACCTCCTACTTCCCTAACCCCCCCCCCCCCCCCCCCCCCCCCCCCACACACACACCCTGGTTCACGAACAGATACGTATTAACATTTCTCGCGCTAGCTTACATGCGTGGGTCAATATTCGGGTGTGTGAGTACGCCCGTACATGCGTGGGAAAGAAAGACGGCTACATGCCAATGTGACCAAGTGCCAATGTGACCAAGCGTAGTTGTGACAAAATGTCGTTGTGACCACGTGTCGCTGTGACCAAGTACCGTTGTTGCTTCATCCCGGTTTGCCTCTTTTAACTATTTTGCAGCTATTCAGTCTCTTGAGTACCCGTGTACCTTAGCTTGTACAATGCAGATGACTAGTGGTCAGTGCCACTGACCACTGGTCATTATGACGTAAATCGGAGATTTTAACTATTTAACAGCTAATTAGTGTTTCCCGAGTGCTTGTGTACCTTGTACAATGAAGATTACTTGTGGTCAGTGCCGCTGACTACTGGTCGTTATGACGTAAATCGAAGATTTTAACTATTTCACGGCTAATTATAGTCTCCCGAGTACCTGTGTACCTTGTACAATGCAGACGACTGGTGGTCAGTGTCACTGACCACTGGTCACTATGACGTAAATCAGATATTTCGAATATTTTACAGTTTATCAGTGTCTCATGAGTGTTTGTATACCTTGTGCAATGCAGACAACAGTGGTCAGTGTCACTGACCATTGGTCACTTTAATGTATATCAAAGATTTTAACTATTTTTACAAGTAATTAGTGTCTTCTGAGTGCCTGTGTACCTTGTACAATGTAGATGACTGGGGGGTCAGTTCCAACTAGGGGGGGGGGGGGGGGTAAGTTCCAGCTAGTCCTGGAATGACCCCGGGGGTAAAAGCAGGCTAGCCCAGACTTACCCCAGGGTAAGTTCCAGAGGGGGGGGGGGGGGGTAAGAATGGGCTGTTACACCGGGAAATCAGTGACACAGAACATAAAGCTGTCTTTATTTGAATGCTGATTTTAAGGTCACTGGATAACATGCATGAAAGTAATGCTAAAACAGAAAGCTATCTTTACTTTAATGCTAATCTTAAAGTCGTTGAGTAACGTGCATGAAAGTAATTATAAAACATAAAGCTGTCTTCAATTCAACGCTAATCTTAAAGTCAATGATCAACGAGCATGAAAATAATTATAAAACATGAAGCTGCCTTTATCTTAATGCTTATTTTAAAGTCACCGAGTAGCGTGCATGAAAGTAATGATAAAACATAAAGCTGTCTTTATTTCAACGCTAATCTTAAAGACGTGCATGAAAGTATTATAAACATGAAGCTGTCTTTATCTTAATGCTTATTTTAAAGTCGCTGAGTCACGTGCATGAAAGTACTGATAAAACATAAAGCTGTCTATATTTCAATGCTTATCCTAACGTCACTGAGTAACGTGCATGAAAGTAATGCACGTTGCAAGATACGCACACATTTAAAAAAATTTTTTTTAACACAGATGTTTGATAAAGTGAATAGAAGTCTTCATCTAGTTAGTCTAAGATCTGTGTAGCAGTAAAGTTGAGGAGTGAAAATGACACTTAGCCTACTCTGGCTTATCAGCAGAAATGCAGCATCATAGATTCGATTTCGTAGCACCGCAGTTCACTTTGGGCTCCAAAGGACTGTAGCTCGGACGCGCTCATTGAAAAGACTATAGATATTTTTTTTCTTTGGAATGAGATGTCTCATTGATGTTTTGATGATTAGTTTAATTGGACTTTATTGCAGAAACAAATTATAGTGACCCCCCCCCCCCCCCCCCTTCCATTTCGATTTGTGTTTTCTTTCTATCTCACTTACACGACCTGTGTTAAGAAAATATTCAAATAAGAAACATGTCTGTTTCACACACCTGCTAGTGGCTACGTTGACAATGACGCAAAACACGTAGACGACTGCAAATTGGGCATTTCCTCTTTGTCTTTTATCGACCATTCCTTACAGAAACAAGGAGATGGACCCGGTAACAAATATTTTATTTTGAAATACTCATGGTTCTCATTCACATATATGAAACATAGGTTCAGAGTTGGAGCCTTGTCTCACACGCTTCACAATTTCTCCCTGTAGGTCATTGCAACTAGTATATAGTATGGTCACTTCACAATGCATAAGACACACGTGAGTATCTTAAACAATAGAGTTGATTGAGAATGAATGGAAAACGGCTTAACGTTTAGACATGGTAAGTTCATTAATATTCTTTAGTATATGCACACCAAATACCAGCACTGACCGATTCAGACTCTTTTGTGTCTCAACAAGACGACAATCGAATACGACCGTAGGAATACTGTCTCTCACGATCTCTCCAAACACTAGAAGAACTACTAATACAACCAGAATGTGCCGTGGTACAGTGGTTGGAATACTGGAATGGAATGTAGAAGGTACCAGATTCGGATTCCACGAGGGATTTTTCTAATCTCAGTCAAAAGATTCCAGGTTCGAATTTCTCCAGGGAATTAAAAAAAAACTCTTTCGAATTTCAAAGTCAACTTTTACCTATTGTTTATTTTTTCTTGATTTATGTGCAAGGTGTTTATCCACTGGACCAGGCGGTTAAAAATGTACATGATTTCGGTGTAAATTAAGGTTTTGACCTTCAGGTGGACTAGAGGAGTCTTTTCTTTTCTCTTCTTTCTCTCTTCATGTTTTTGAGCTGTGCCATATTCTGTGCCACTTCAGTGGCATTATGGCCGAGGAATTTAAGTCTGTTTTTCCATGCTGATCAATGAGAATGGAGATGATGAAAATCATGCCGTGGAGTTCCATTTTGGTTTGAGAGTGCAGGACAGGACTGTGTTTTACACATACTTTCACAGCATATCCCGTTTTCGACCAGGCCCGAGATAAACAGACATGTGCAATATTGATGAAGAATTTGAGCAACATTCTCAAGAGACGCATCCATTCAGTGGATGAATCTCGACTGTGTGGTTCCAGTCTTCCCAATCGAAACCATTACATAGCAAACTCAGCTCAGGGTGGAAGCTGGTCGGGGCAGAAAAATCCCACAAATAAACAGCTCTGATGGGAATTGTACCCACAGCCTCCCAACTGGGAATCCGCGATGCTAACCACCAAACATCAGCGGCTGGCTGATTCCTGTAGTCTTTGTAGACAGCTAATACAGTCGATGTAGAAGATACCTGTTCGTTCACATGCGTTTATGAAATTGATTCCTTTCAATGGTGTGTACACCGTTATGAAAATTTCCCAAAGATGAACACCTAGTTTATTCATAACCATCACCAATGGAAATACACTAGCTAAAAGATGTGCAGGTGTGCGCCAAACTGCCTGAATACGTTTCGTGCACAAAATATTTAATCATTCCTAGTTCGTAAAACATGTCATCTTCAAACCAAGAATCCACCAACGTGCTCCTGCTTCAAGGTAATTGCTCGAAGAGGAAACTCACCAGCCTGTGCATAAGGGAAGAAGAAGGTGGGCGATCGTCTGTCAAGTCTGTTCAACTTCCTACTGCTACCCCCACCCCCACCCCCCGGAGTGAGGAATGTAACTACATCCTGAAGACGTCGTGCTCTATGTCCCATCCTCTCTTCCTCCTCCCCCTCCCCACCTACCTTCCCTGAATGTGCTTATAGTAGAGAGAGAGAGAGAGTGACTTGACGTCACCACAAGCAGGCTGGGAAAATGAAACCACGCCAAAGGTATACTTGTAAAGTTACTCCATGCAAAGACAGTTGCATTTTGAAATGTGCTTTCCCATATTCATTCCCTCAATGAAGGTAAAAACAACAACAACAACAACAACAGCAACAACTGAGTGACTGATAATGACTGAATGAATGACATAGGAAAGGACCGAATGTAGCACCGGCAGACAGCTCTTTATTCGGCTCTACCCAGGTAGGCAGCCTGTTGTGTAAACGAGAGCCTGGATGGCAAAGCGCTTGGAACTTGGTCTCTGGCTGAGGACAGGCGCTTTATTAGTACTCTTAATCTATACATTCAGTTCTCTTTACTATCATACGAAGCTTAAATGGATCCATACAATCGTAAAGCCAACAGATTTTTGTTATTGACGAAGGATACATCACATTCGTGTATGAAAAATTTACGTACTTATCAGAATAGATAAAAAAAAATTCTAAGAAATGCTCTCTCTCTCTCTCTCTCTCTCTCTTCTCTCTCACACACACACACACACATACACACACACACACACACACACGCACACACACACACACACATACGCGCGCGCGCGCGCGCACACACACATACACACACACACATACACAAAGACACACACACACACGCACACACAAATACACACACACACACACACACACATACACACACATGCGCGCGCGCGCGCACGCACACACACACACACAACACAACACACACACACACGCACACACACACATGCAAGCATGCACGCACGCACGCATGCACGCACGCACGCACGCTCGCTCGCGCGCGCGCGCGCGAGAACACACACACACACACACGATTGTACTCACTAACACAATGACATACTGTACAAAATGACAGGAACAACAATAGTTAATCACCCCAGTTCCAAATTTTAATGATTTAAGTTGATTTATGGCCCGTCTTCCAAGTTTCATATCTTAAAGTTAATCATATTGGAATGAAAGCATTCAAGCAACGCCCTCGTTGTGTAAAACGACGCGTCGTCAGTCTTGGAAAGGCTACACGCCAATATTGACAACGTATTCTGGTCTAACTCCACGAATAGAGTCAGCCCTACCATTTCAAGCAGCAGCAACCGCTGACTTCAGACAGCGTTCTCGATGACGTTACAATAAAGGGATTTTATGTTGGATATTGCTCTGTGGTGATTCCAATAATTCATGTGTACTTTCTGACCACTCCTAAAAGGTGACTGATAGCGAAGAATTAATTCGTGTTGAGTGGGCCATCTAGAAAGTAGGACTAGACCACGTCAAACCTTATCCCTCATTGCTGAGTTGAAGCTGCTATAAATTACCTGGGGGACGGGGGTGTAATATTGATCTATTGAAAGGAAATCTTAAACGAAGCAGGGAACAGTAAACAGTAAATAACAAACGAGTCGGGTAGCCCTTGCTCCCATGATCAAATAAATGCACGCCCCTACCTCCAAACGAATGCGGCTTACGACACTGAATCACCCAGCAGATGTAACAGCACAGAGCACACAGAACAAACAAGGAAACATCCCCCCAAAAGGATGTTCCAAACATGCCTATATGCCCTGTACAGGACACATCTACACAGCAACAGCAACTGGAGAAATGAACACACACATGAGCGTGTATCTATTTCATCATGAGAGCACAGGCTACCCTACTTGTTTGTTACTTACTCTGTTGGATCAAATCTGCCCTTACCAACGTGCATCTGGCTTTGTTGTGGCCCCATTGTAGAGACATACTTTAGTTAAACGTCTGTCCTTTACTTAAATGGCTGTCCAACTGTATGGCATATTGGTATAAATGCAACCATCATTGTAAAGTTTGAAAAAAAATATCTGTTCATCGTCTTCTTAAACAACGATGTTTTCATTCTTAATGATTCCTGGTATAAAACTCGTCGTACTTTCCAGTGTTGGGTTGTCAGCTCAAGTAACGATTTCCCGAATGTCTAGAGGGAAGATTGTCTGCAAATTACCTGCTGATGCCAAGTCACAGACAATATCCAGTCTCAGCCTGGATTTGTTGGGCCTTATCAATCGGATATTCCGCATGGCGTTGTTCATAAACCAGTATTCTTCCAGTGTTCACTCACTACTGTCTTTGATCTCATTCTTGTAACATACGCAAACAGACCAAAACGGTAAACAGAGATACGCAGTTGTTCAAATATTCCTTCGTGACAGATGCCCTCTAGTTATGATACAACGTCGGAACTGGTTCTGTTTGGCTTATTAGAGTTGCTAGGTTGACACGAAGATCTTGTCAACAGGCATTTCTGATATATCGGATCAAATGTTGCACATTATGGTTACGGCTGAAGAAACCGTTTCGAAAAGAAGTCGAACTTTCTGGCTCGAATTTTCATGCCTGCTGTAATAAAACCAGCTAACCTGATGCATCAAGATAGGAGAAAAAAAGTAACTATGTGATTCTGTTGTTTTGGTTTTACTTGCATTCGTTATGCGTGTTTCCTGCAGCCTGAACCGTCTTTAGATGTCCGTCAATGATATCTTTAAAAAATTCTCCGGGCCCAAATCAAACTACTGAATACTGTTTCGAAAGTATGTGAATACATTGTTCAATTTTGTTGTAAAAAGATGTGTTCCATACTTACCTTTCTGATGATCATCATAACAACAGTGAATTAACTATATAATTTTCATGACAATGCAAGCCATGCTGATGTTGAAGATGATTACGACAGTGATGATGAGGACAACTCAGTCCAGTCGCACCACTAGATAGAAAATTACTGTTCGAAACATTCTGCACCAATTTCGTGCAGATTTTTATCCTCGTCCTTTGGTTACCTTCGTGTTGCCGTCGTCGTCATCTTATTCCTTTCAGGCATAAACGTCTTTTGATGCCATACTTGTCTGTCAGAGTCTGGCCTGTTTCTCATCTGTTTGCCAACACGTAATTATCTTTGTCGAATCATGCAGAATCTGATAACTGGGCATGTATACACCATTAGGATGGCGTTTATCCCATGTGATCACCAGACTGGTCACAGACTATAATGACGTCAGGGACTTAGTTAGAGACTAATTATTCCTTAATCGCTGCCCATGCAGTCGGTGTTGTCTTGCTCTCACGATGAACATCAGAGGTATCACCACAGAGAAAGAGAGAGAGAGAGAGAGAGAGGAGAGAGAGAAGAGAGAGAGAGAGGAGAGAGAGAGAGAGGAGAGAGGCAGACAGACAGACAGAGAGAGAGAGAAAGTGAGAGAGAGAGAGAGAGAGAGAGAGAGAGAGTGCACGCGCGTGTGTGTGTGCGCGCGTGCGTGCGTGTGTACGTGCGTGCGCGCGCGCGTTTGTGTGTGTGTGTTTGTGTGTGTGTGTGTGTGTGTGTGTGTGTGTGTGTGTGTGTGTGTGTGTGTGTGTGTGAGAGAGAGAGAGAGAGAGAGAGAGAGAGAGAGAGAGACAATATGTATATACGGAGGTAGGAAGATGAGGCGGGTAGGAAGGTGGAGAGATAGGCAGATTGCCCATGAACTGAGCGGGACACCAGCAAGGCACATCTTGCCACCCACCTCCACTGCAGTACTATGTTAAACGTCGTTGTGATTTTATTGGCATTTACACACACTTGAACGCAGTCATGCATCAACGCAAATGAAACCGCATTGTTTGTTTATTTGTTTTTCATAGTTTTTCACATTTCTTCCTCTCCGCTTTCTGCTTCTACTACTACTACTACTACAACTACTACTACAACAACAACAACTACTACTACTACTACTACTACTACTACTACTACTACTACTACTACTACTGCTACTACTTCTTCTTCTTTCTTTCTTTCCTTCCTTCTTTCTTTTTTTCTTTCTTTCTTTTGTATTAATTGGAATTGTTTACACTTTTCTCTGCGTTTCCTGACTATCTTTCTTTGTCTTTCCTACCTTTTCCTTCTCTCACACTACATACCCCCAATTTCTTTTTTTTTCTTTTTTTTTTCTTTTTTACTTTGTCGTATTCTTTCCTCTCTCCTCCTTTTCCTAAGTTTTTCAACTTTCCCCCACACTTTTCTACTCTTCTCCTATCCCTTTTTTTTTCTTCTGATTCCACCCCCCCCCTTTTTTTTCCCTGTTCCTGTTATCATTTTTTCATACATGTTTCCCCACTTTTTTGTTGACAACTTTTTACTTATGTCCTTTTCTTCTCCCACCTTTGCTATTGTTTCACACCTAATTAGTCACTACGATGTTTTGGCTGCCTCAACAGAAAACAAGAAGTCCATCCTTTGAGCATTATTCAAGCAAATAACAAATAATCTTTCCTAAATAAGGACGTTTTGAGCTTGCCCGTTCACCCAGAACTGACACAGGAGCGCAGCAACCACTGAAAAAATGAACAAACACAAAAGTTAAGAAAACAAACGACACAATAAAAAGGGACTGTAGGGATACTACAAAGTCGCTGTTTAAAAAAACCCCAAAAAAACAAAAAAAAAAAAGAAAAAAAAGGGAAAGAATAAGGTACTGTAGCCAAGCAAACAAAGAAAGAAAGCCCTCCTAAAATGTTTGGAAAAATGGAAGATTGGAGGTTGCAGATGAAGTATCAAACAATATGTGTGGCCTTGTGGAGAACTCTGGAATCAATATCCTCTCCGGGGACGAGATGGGATAATGTTTTCTTTTATTCTGTTACGGGATGGAAAACTTGTTGACTTAGAATAACAACGTAACTAGTTTGTTTTTGTGACTTGTGTCTCGGGAGACAAATGTTACTATTAAAAGGCGAACAAACCGTAATTACTTCGCACGCAATTGCTGCCCTGTGTCTGAATGGTCCAACCTCTCTGACTTCATGGTTCAGTGAAGCAAAATGTGAATAGAAACCAAAGCAAGCGATCACCACGTTTCCGAGCTGCACTGTCGGCCATTTTGTCGTGGCGCATCCTCTACTTCGTTGCTTGCATGACTGGAAGTTCTTTGGGGGTAAGCTGAGAACGGCAATTTTAGTAATGTAAAGTGGGGAGATGGGGTTGGGGGAGGAGGGGTGGAGGGGGGGGGGGGGGCTGTTGGAGGGGAGAAGAATTCAACAAAGAAGTGAGAAATATTTTTTGAAGAAGGTTAAAGATGAACAACGTAGGGCTCAGACTCACCGGATCGTTCTGTTAGGGCATAGCCTCTCAGAAAGGAGCTCCTAGATAAGATGGTATACGAGAATTTTAGTCATGGGGAGAAATATGTTGTAAGCAAGGATTGTGCCTTCTTATTAACATTCTGTAAATATTTTGACAATTGTTTTATTTAAGCGCATTCTTTGTGTCGGTATGACTGACTGTCTGTCTTTTGTTCAAATCCACAGTTGTTGTTTTTCCTGACATTCTCCACATCAGGCATATGACTCATGACCTCACTGGGCAGATTAAGAGCGAATCACGTTTGTGGCTGACAGTCGCATGAGCTGCATTTTCATGCGACAAAACGGCGAAGCTAAGCCATGTAAGATGTAATTGGTAAAAGTAGGACAAATAAGAATAACAAGTAGTTCACAAGGACAAAAAATGAAAAGGTGTACTGTGTAGGACGAAGTATGCCAGACTTGAGAGTACTGCTGGTTTCAAGCAGTCAGGGTTGTGTATGGGCGTGGTGCACGCGAGCTGCTTGTTCTTACCAGAACTTCATATCTGCTTGGGACGCAACAAGTAGCTACGCCATTTAAGAACATGGCGCTCTTTTCTTGCACACACACACACACACACACACACACACACACACACACACACACACACACACACACACACACAGAGAGAGAGAGAGAGAGAGAGGAGAGAGAGAGAGAGAGAGAGAGAGAGAGAGAGAATTAATTCGGGTTTGTTACGTTTATGCATGCACTCGCGCACAGTCCCGGGCACCTGCAGACCTAACATTAACTTCTACCAATATCTGTTTATCCCCCCCCCCCCTCTCTCCCTCTCTCTCACACACGCGTGTACACCTTACACATACTAGCATACACACACACACACACACACACACACACACACACACACACACACACACGCACGCACGCGCGCGCGCGCGCCACACACACACACACACACAACAGACAAGCGCGCACGCACACACTATCATGTCCACTCACAGCCTGAAACTCTCTCTCTCACTGACAGAAACATACACATACATATTTAGACTAGTGCACAGATACACACACGTATGCAAGCACGTACATTTACATACACAATGACATACATACATAGACACAGACAGACAGACAGACAGACAGACAGACAGACACACACACACACACACACACACACACACACACAACACACACACACACAACACACGCGCGCGCGCGCGCGCGCGCGCGCGCGCGTGCTATCCTGCACGTACACTTTCATACACATACACTGACGCACAAGCATAGATACAGACAGACAGATAGACAGACAGACAGACAGACAGACACACACACACACACACACACACACACACACACACACACACACACACACACACACACACACACTTCAGCATATCCGTGATACCCGCGGATTAATCAGACTTCTGCAACATATTGCTATAGATCAAGGAGGTTAGGCTTAGCTATTTATCTCTCTTCAGCTACGATCTCTCACAGGTACGTCTTGGGCATTCTGCAATGCCGGTTCTTTCTCTCACCGCCCTCCTCTCCTGCCCCCTTTGTCCCTCTCCCTCCCCCTTACCCCTTCCCCTAAGTACCCCTAAGAATCCTTGCGAAATAGGCATTGGGCGCATGCAACGGAACTCTTGCTAACATCTCTCACACCACGTACGCAACCATTTTGATAAACAAGTAACACCCAGACAGAATGGGGGGAAGGGGGGGGGGGGAGAGAAAAAAATAAAAGGGTGGTTCCGAGGGAGGGAAAACCTGGCCACATTTCACACAGTAAAATCAATCGTGAATTAAACAGGCAATCAGGACACCGCAGACATCAGCCACACATTTTTTTCCCCCTTTTTTTCTGATAGCGGAAAAACTAGTGGGCACAGACGGACAGAATTATTTCCCATGTACTTTTCATGATAGAATATGAAAAATACGACATGTCAAAATTAAAATGAAAATATTTTAATAAGCTTTACAATTTCATAAGAGAAATAAAATATATCACCGCATTAATAACTTCACACTGTTTATGTTCAGAAGAAAATGTGTGATCTTGCTGAACAGATTCTGGATCTGCTTTTTTGTTTTTTGTTTGGTAATCTAGATTCGCTTCACAGAGCGGCGCCACAATTTAAAGGAATTATCTCTAGGCCACATGTAATCTTGCCATTCAATTTGGTCAAAATCAGTCTGGCAGTTTTTATTTAATCCTGGCTGCCAGACAAATAAACCCGCAAACGACGGAGATGAAAATGTAACAATCGTCAGCTTTGGCGGCGGTCACAATACGGTAAAAGAAGACAAGCCGCCCCCCCCCCACCCCTATCCTCCGACATCCTGCCCATTCTTCCCGGTCCCTCCATCTCCCCTGTCCCTCCCCTCGCCTCCATCCCTTCCTGGTCCCCTGTGCCCATGTCTCCTTGACCCTGCGCCCCCCCCCCCGTTCCCCCACCCCTCCCCTCCTCTCCCACTCCCTCCCCCTACTTTTTTGCGCCCTCTGCACCTCCCCATCCCGAAGTATCCTCCGCCTTTTCCACAGACCGGCTTCCAATCAATTGGGAAAAAAAAAAAACCAACAAAAAAAAACAAAACGTGTGGGAGCCCGGGATTAAGAGGGCACGTTCAGGTCTTCAGTCTAACGCTCACCCAACTGAGCTATTCCGACTGACAACAAGTATGGCGGTTTTAATGCGCATGAGAGCGAACGACGAGGAATTTTTGCGTTCGCTTCCAGTTCCGCCAGTGATGATTCGCTTCGCCTTATAGTCACAACAAAATGCGACTAATGCGACATTCTAGCACAGTAGTGATTGGCTCTTCATTTGCTCTGTATGCTGATGAGTTATGATGCCAAATTTGGAAATCAGATGAAAAGCGTGGATTTGTATAACTAACTACAAAGACAGACTGCACCGGACACAAACACTCACACGGGCAGACAGCTGACATACATACATACATACATGCGCACGCACGCACGCACGCACGCACGCACACATACATACACACACACATACATACATACATACATACATACATACATACATACATACATACATACAACCACACATGAATATTTACATACATACTTACATATATCCATACACATACATGCATACACACATACATACATATACACATAACATACATACATACATATAAATACACACTCATTCACGCACACACACATACATACATACACACATAGATATTTACAAACATACTTACATATATCCATGCACATACATGCATACACACATACATACACATAACATACATACATACATAGAAATACACACTCATTCACGCACACACACACACACACACACACACACACACACACACACACACACACACAACACATACACACACACACACATGCATACATACATACATACATACATACGTACATACATACATATATGCAGACAGACAAACACACAGAAAGACAGACAGGCAGACAAACAGAATATGCTTTTTATGTAGGATAATGCAGTGTAATACTCATAGCACAACAACGGTCACAACGCATGTGCGGGCGGTGTGGTAGGTAGATGTGATGAACCATACAAGCTGAAGCATTCTCTTTCATATCACACAATCTCCAGTATATGGATAACGACTTCTGTTTATTAACTGTCTTTTTCTCTTCTTTTAAACTCACCTATAAAACTAGAATGAGGTCATATTAATGATGAAGCTACATAAAGAATATAATACATGAATTTACAAATTTCGTGATCACACACTTATGCATACGCATTCACTCAGCCACGTACAAAAGGGATGGCGCTTTTTAGACGTATGGTCATGCTTTTGTGTCTGTCGTCAACATGATTTACTTCTCTTTGTGTTCATACGTATAGTTTGTCATCCAGAGCGCTCGCACAACACATATCGATGATTTTTACATACCAGTGGTATGTAAAATCAGTGCACATACCTTGTGACGCTCTTGCCGACGATGATGAAGAGGAAAGAGGTCTTCCCAGTCGGTGACCTCACTTTTAATTATAAATCATCAGTTTGCTGGCTCAGTGTCAGCACACAAGAGACATTAGTATTGCCCTTCTTTCCATTTAGGCCAGTAACTTTATACTCTTCAATAGCAGTTCTTTCTTCCCCTTCTCCTTCCATATCAAGTTAATTCTGCAACTTGTGTGTGTGTGTGTGTGTGTGTGTGTGTGTGTGTGTGTGTGTGTGTGTGTGTGTGTGTGTGTGTTTGTGTTGTGTTGTGTTGTGTTGTGTGTGTGTGTGTGTGTGTGTGTGTGTGTGTGTGTGTGTGTGTGTGTTGTGTTGTGTGTGTGTGTGTGTGTGTGTGTGTGTGTGTGTGTGTGTGTGTGTGTGTGTGTGTGTGTGTGTGTGTGCGCGCGCGCGTACGCGCGCGCGCACGTGGGTGTGTATCAATATGCACTCGTGTTTGTAGGTGCATGGTACTTATTGCAATATCTATCTTCTTATTGGTTTCATTAATGTTTTCTTTAATCTTTTCTGTATTTGTAAGCACTTAGGGCTTATGTAAGATTAAGCGCCATAAATAATCATTATGATTATCGTTATCATTTCTATCACATATCTGTATTTGTTATATCAGAACTCGTGTTTAAACACTGACAAAAAGAAAGTTCAACATTACTTTAACTGACGCAGTTTTAATAAAACAACTCTCTCTCTCTCTGTATCTCTGTCTGTCTGTCTGTCTCTCTTTCTTTCTCTCTCTCTCTCTCTCTCTCTCTCTCACACACACACACACACACACACACACACACACACACACACACACACACACACACACACACACACACCAGAAGCGGAAAACAAGTGCAGGCCGACCACTCCTCAGTCATTGAAAGGAAATAGTAAAAAAGATAACAGAATATGTATTTAAAGAAATCCTCCACTAGCAGCTTATGGGGGGCCATGATGACCTTTCTTGAAAACAGAACCATTTGTATTGCCTGCTCAGAGGCCTTTCGTCCGCCGATTCGGACTCATCTGTGGAGCACGGCTGATTGTGTCGGCGGTTCTCCCTTAGCAATTAAAGGAAATATACTGCCTATAATTCTGTGATATCTCATCACTGAGGGTTCAAAACCAGTGTTCAATCGCACCCCAAAGCAGTCAATTAAGAGTAGGAAAGTAAAACGATCACAAAACACCGAAAGGAAATAAACTGCACCCAAACTCTACTCATTGTATAAAGAATAATAAGTACAGGTGGGCATGTTCGAACTAAACTCATTGTATAAAGAGTAATGAATACAGGGACACATGTTTGAACTATGCCTCGAAGATCCGTCGAAGAACACAGTGGAGGTGAGGGTGGTGCAGAACAACCTTTATTTGGATATCCTATATCTACGTTACTGTGGTAAAAGCAATGTAGATTGAATTACTTTCCTATTGTATACGCCAAGATTCGTGACGGAACAATTTCCTTCAACATTCTGGAGTTGTTTTGCGTTGACTGCCAGTGTTTTCAGCAACAAGACAACTGCGGAAACAGAAGTGGAGATTGACCAGAACGAGGATTCCAGGTCTTTGAAACAAAATCATCGATCACTTAAAAATGCCAGAATCAAATTTACACTTGTTAGATCATTTTACATGCAGTAATGATACTACATCACAAATAATTCTAAACTCGTATGTGGTATTTACCTTAGTCTCATTATTTTTTTTTCTGAAAATAAAACACACCCAATGAATTCGCAGCTGGAGAGAACTTAAAATAGGTCTAATTATTTACTGGACAGATGTTGTTACGTGCAGAGATTTCTGGTGTGGAAACCTTGGTCGCATGAGTTTTGAGGATGTTGATTATCACCCCTAGTCTTAAAATGGGGGGAGGGGGGATCAATTGAAACATGCATGATATTAATGCGTAATTTATGAAATTCTCCACCACCCTTCATTCAGATGTCCTCCCCAAACACTAATTCCTACAAACTTGACGCTTAGCTCCTATGTCTTTACTACTGGGTCGCTTCGGTAGATGAGGTATGCCTGTTTTGATCCAGCATAAGAAGGACATGACCTATTTAGCCACATGCTGATGACAAAAATTGTCAGGTTACCTAATTAGTTACATGCTGATGACAAAAATTGCCAGGTTACCTAATTAGCCACATGCTGATGACAAAAATTGCCAGGTTACCTATTTAGCCACATGCTGTTGGCAAGAATTGCCAGGTAGCTGAGCTAGAGTGAGTAAGCGCCTCCCTCCGGAGGTACATCCAACGACAGTCCTCATGAACTTTCCGATATCTACCACTTTGATCGCACCACGGGCATTGGAGTTGAAACTTAGGTCACCACGTGAGCAGGGCACGAAGGGCCACAAAAAGACTTTTGAAAAAAATATTGATAACAAATGAGAAGGATGATGGTAACAATCACGCCACGGAATTCTGTTTTCTGATCTGTCTACATGACAGAGTTGTACCTTAAGGTTCCTTTTTCAACACCTCCTGGTGTCAACCAGGCCCGGGAAATCAGACACCTGCTGTGTAGTTTAAAAAAAAATTTGAGCAACACAAGCGGAGAGGTAATTAGATGAAATAGATTAATTCGACCTTGGGGTTCCAGACTTTACATGTGAGCTAGTAGCATACTCAGATGGGGGTAGAAACAAGCTAAAGCCGAAAAATATATAGATAAAAAAAAGACCCTGATAGGAATCGCACCCGCAACCTTCAGGTCCTCTAGTTCGGAATGCTAGCCACTGCACCACGTCGCATGGTCAGTGTATTGTACATTACAAGCCAATCAGATGTTACCAAATCCAAATGACATTATCTGGTCTTTTACTGCAGCCGGGAGGCGTTTCGCTAATTGGCGTACAAAAATACAGGACTGACATTTTTCCTAATCATCATCCTAACCTACAACCTAATCAACAGTGGGCTGACGTCCCCGTGCATATGTAGTTACGTAACTGCAACCACAGTAATTTACATAACAAACACGTTTGACGTATTTGCATAACAAACACGTTTTACGATTTGTCCACCCGCTCCCCCCCCCCCCCCCTCCCCCCGCCCCCCCCCCTCTCCCCCGTAACCTCCACGCGGTCCTCTCATTTCTCGCTCTCTGTCTCTGCCTGATTCTATGTTTGGGTGTTCAGTTGCCTGCTCTCTCTCCTCTCTCTCTCTCTCTCTCTCTCTCTCTCTCTCTCTCTCTCTCTCTCTCTCTCTTCGAAATTATTTCTAGGTATTAGTCTTCAGGGGCATAAATGACGAGGTTTTTAGTTGTTCATTTTTCAATACGTCTTTGGTAACAGAAACCTAATTATGATAAAAAAACGTAAATACTTCGTTTTGATTTATATATGTATTGAAAGCCCCAACAGCCAAGATATCATTTTCTTCGACTACAAGCAACATACAGCTCTTAAGAAAAGTCGTTACACTGTTGAAAACAATGGATGTGATCGTAACGTTGCTCTTAGTGACTTGACCAATATGCTTTAGTGCTTAGGGGTGAAATTTAACTCTGTTTTATGGCTATAGACATCGAAGAACGACACGTTAAGAAGAAAATGACGCCACAATCTCTTTTTCTTTTCTTCCCTTACCTAAAACAGTGTCCATTTAATTAAAGTAAAGCAACAAAGAAGATACAACATACAACTACGGAAACGGTCTATGTATGTATGTATGTACGTATGTATGTATGTATGTATGTATGTATGTATGTATGTATGTATGTATGTATGTATGTATGCATCTATCTGTCTGTCTGTCAGTTTGTCTATCTATCTATCCATCTGTCTGTCTCTCTGTTTATCTATCTATCTATCTTTCTATCTATCTGTCTGCCTGTCTGTCTGTCTGTCCGTCCCTTCTTCCAGGAGAGTGGGGTTTTCTTTTTGCTATGTATGAGTAGCGGTATTTCTTCAGTAAGTGGCTCTGTCCTTAATCTGAATAAACAATCTCTGTCCCTGTATGTCTGCCGGTCTGTCTGTGTCCCAGTCTGTCTGTTTGTCGGTCTATCTGTCTGTCTGTCTGTCTCTCTCGTTATATGTGACAGAACCCCTTCACTAGCTTTTTGATTGGAAAACACTAACCTGAATGGTGCGTGTGTGTGTGTGTGTGTGTGTGTGTGTGTGTGTGTGTGTGTGTGTGTGTGTGTGTGTGTGTGTAGAGAGAGAGAGAGAGAGAGAGAGAGAGAGAGAGAGAGAGAGAGAGAGAGAGAGAGAGAGAAATCAAGGATGCCATTTAGTGGTCAACATTCAGTGATTTCACAGCTTTGAAATCCATCTTTGCGCATCCATTTTCAGGTTTAGTTTTTAGACTTATTACAGACCAGCTGGTGAGATAGGGTCTTCTCTGTGATATTACATCGTACTAAAAATCATGCCAGAAAAAGGGGAAAAAAAACAAAACAAAACAAAAAACAAAGCAACCAAAGAAGAAGAAAAACAACTACGACACTCCGAACCCACACATCACATATACATCATTATCTTCAGCAGTTCATATTGACGACTTAAACCATTTTCATTTAAGAATATTAGGCTATGCTAAGGACGCAGGTATTCTACTTAACTTGTTACCACCCTCGGTGTATGGGAAATTGGGCATGAACCACTCTTTCGATGCCAGAAAAGACTCATAGAAAGGGCCACACGGGCAACATGACCACACAATGGACAGCTGAATGGCCGCTTAGGAGTGGGTCCCTAGTTTCACCACCCAATGGCCAGATTACAACACGAAAGCTGTCATATTATACATTATAGAAAGAAAACACAAAAAAGTGTCCTGATTTTGCAAAACAAAGACTGGCATTTAGGTCAGAGAGGAACACAACAAAGTGGACTACAGTAAAGGGGGTTAAAAAGACATCAGTCAGACAGAGTGACATGAAAAGGAAAATCACCAGCACACAAGTTCCGGAAGGAGGGAGACAATTTGAAGATAGAGAGCCCGCGGCAGCTTTCCGGGAGCTGATGGGCTTCACTAACAAACTACGGTCTTCATCTTGTCATCTATGAACATTTCAGGTCTTCCGACTTCAACGCGGTGACAGCCCTGATATGGCCCTTTGCGTTCGGCTGGGCTATAAGCAACATTACCTTACCTTACCTTACTGCCGACTTAAAGGGGTTTGTGTGACAGCTAATGAAGTTATCATTCTCATATATTTATCAGAAACTTACTTATGATAAAGAAGCGGCATCAATAGAAGCCTTTGATGTGATAATCGCGATTGACAATATTCCTAATTTCATCACGTTGTTCGCACACATCACCGGCACATGTGTAAATTAGAAGGGGTTCCTCCGTAAATAACATCTTGATTATGTAGATGTAAAACTAAACAACAGAACACATGATTGAACATAATCTATATTGCCTTCTCCGCTAACTGACTGGCATATAGACCACTGTTTAGTCCTGATTCATTGTCCATATGTTTTCTATATGATATGAAATTATGCCAGGCTATGAATGTATTCAGTGTAATAAAAAAAAGCCATGTTTTTGCACACACCTGCTATTCTGTTTTTCCATTTGATCATTTTCTTATACAGTCTTCAATGGAATTCACTTTCTTCTTTTCTTAACTATGACATCAAATAACAAAAACTACGACCATGACAGTGCAACGTAGCCGCAAAGAGTTTACTGACATCCGTCTCTCCTCCCTCCTCCCTTCCCCCCCCCGCCTCTCTCTGTTCAAGGTTTGTCTCTCGCTAATGTCTACAGATATGTATCGTGTTTTTCTATGTCTGTCTGCCTGTCTCTCTCTATGTATGTATGTATGTATGTATGTATATATATATATATATATATATACTCCCAAAACAGGAAACTAGAACAGTAACAGACGGTGTGGTCCTCTTGTCCTCCTACCATTCCTGGACACGGTGTCGTCCAGCTCTGGCAGACGCAGTGGGGCAGACAGTGAGGCAACCGTTACTTTATATTGAATATTCATCAGGCGTGACGACTTAAGTAAGGACTTTGTGGTAGCATGATCTATAATGCCAGACCTAGCAACTGTTTTGGTCCAGCCAGTGCATTCCAGCACATCCGAAGGACTCTCCGGGCCTCTGATTAAATATGCAATGCTTCCAAGACAATGACAAGGTTATAGTTATTGTACTTAACTGGTTTTCACTACAGCAAAAAATGGTTGGTCGTATGTAATGAATAATACTGGTTCTGGATTATCATGGCACTGTTGCCAAAATGATTTCCTGGTGATGCTCACAGCATGAAAGATCATGGAATAGGTATGTGCAGATTCTTCAAACTGCGGCAGAAGTCCAGCTGCACGGTACAATCAGTAAGTTTCGTTGAGTTGCGTGATAAACAGACCAGCTTAGAAACTGATTCTGCGCAATGCTTACGTCACAGATCTCCATGTCTCGAAGCCACTCAAAATCTTCTTGATTCAACCAGTTATCCAGGTTTTTCTCCGGAAGAGGAGCTTGGATCAACGGGGGAACGGATGGAGTCTTTATGGTGTTACTGCAGAGAAAAAAAAAACAACAACATTACTGCAGAACTGTTGAGTATAACCAGGACTGTTTTTGATTGGCTCCAGTTGCTCCCCTCTTCCGCCCCCGTCATTGAGAATCTGGGAAATCTTATTGATGTTTCGGTTTTGTCACAAGAGGTCTTCAGAAGATATTAGGATGAACACACAGAGTCTGACTACTTTGGAACAAAGCCCGACGACGCACAATATTTTGAACAGGAATGTGTTTACAAAATGCGTAGGTCTCACAATATTAGAAAAACCAACTTCCCCAGCGCAAGACCAACAGTGTATTTCTATGAAACAGGTTACTGTGTAAACAGCCGAATAAACACAAACTGTAGATAGATGACGCTTCGAAGCACTTTTACAATCGGATTTTGACGCAGATATCGCGAACCAGCGTTTTGCCTATTGTTCACGTGACTTCATCAATGCCTAACCTAGTGACAGTTGCTAGGCAGTTATGACTATCTTGGGCTGCAAATCAGTTGCTCGCAGGATGGACTTTTCTGTACACAAAAACAGGCAACACACACAGATATTGGATGGCATGAAAATATTCCCTGTCTTTCGACTAAGCCCGCCGACACTCTTCCGACAAGCGTCTGCTGATGGTTGTTTATTTACATCGTCAGACTGAATGGAACTGGAAAGCTTTTCACATGAAAAGGACACTGCACTAAGTCGGATGTGAGGCACGTAACTCTATGAAAGAGGTCAAAAGTAACATGTTAAACCTGAGTGCTTCTCTCTCTCTCTCTCTCTCTCTCTCTCTCTCTCTCTCTCTTGTTCGGGAATAGAGGAAAACACTTCACACAAACGACTCGTGCACCATTCTGATAGTGAACAAGCTTTTATCTCCGGCACGGCCTCTGTGGTGGAGTGGGCTAAACACAGTATCGCGTGGCTGTCACTTGGCTTTTCAGTGGTATTGAACCATGTTCACAGAGTAAAGCCGGCGACACACTATGCTGGAAAGTGCAATGTGGTTGATGTCAGTGAGCGGTCTGTTGTTTACCAAAAGCGCACGTGCGTCGCGCGCTCTCCTCCAGCGGCACGCGATCGTCGCACGACCTGCTGGAGCTTGTGTTGGATGGCATTAAGATTCAATCCTACTTCAATGCTTGTTGTGAGGCAAACTAATCCTAAAAGGTTGTTGTATTTGATTGTTTCCGATTTATCACATGTTACTTGTATCAGTAATATACAAAAGTAATTGATAATGAACAAAAAAGGGTATGTTTGGTGACATTTATTGAACAGTACTTTCTACTGCTTCTATTATGCACTGTACGTCTACAAAACTACTGTTATCATCACAAAGAAGTTGACTGATGATTAAAAGAAGAAATAAAACGAAAAAACAAACGGGAAAATGTTTAGTTTGTATTACAACTGTTTACATCATCAATAATTTTTAGTAGTAGACTACTACTACTACCATTACAACTGCAACATATTTTTTTTTCTGCTTTTGATTGTTTCCCATTTACATGCTGCTCTATCATTCATGTACAAAGGAAAGGGATAATGAATTGAAAAGGGTATGTTTGGTGACATTTAGTTATGCACTTATGTGTATGAAATTACTTTTTACCACCACAAAGAAACCAACGTACAATCAAAACAATAAATGAAACACACACACACACACAACACACACACACACACACACACACACACACACACACACACACACATGTTTACTAAGTATTGGAACTGTTTGAAACAACAGCAATAATTTCTCTTTTAATACTATTTGCAAAACCAACTACAAGAACTACTATTACATTTTCCTTCAACTTGTTCTTCTGCTACTACTACTTCTACTACTTCGTTCTCAGCTTTCAGACCATTCCGTCGTTTTGACCTTCACTGTTTATCAGTCGATGATGAACCCAAGATATACCCGTGGAAACACCGCAAAGTGTACGACCATCTGGCCGAAATGCGCGAACTCAGCCAGTGTCCTTCGCCCACTTGTACTGAACTTGGCACGCAGACAGCTTGGATTTCTTTTAACTCTGGTTTGAGCATCTTCTTCTTGTAATTCTTTGAGAAGAGAATGGTATGCACCAAACATCTCCCACCTTGCGATTCATGGTCTCACCCACCATCTTCGATTTTTTAAACATTCTTCAATTGTACGCAAGTGATCCAAATGATTAAAATAGCGCAAACTAAAATTCCTTCTTCTTTAGAGCCCATGTTCAGAGAGTACTGAGCGTCGCGGCCCGTTCAGCAGCTGTGTAGACACTTGCCGGCTGGACTGGACGAAGCCAGCAGGGGATGTAGTTTAGATTTCCGTTATGGTTCGAAACCCACTGATGCTTGATTTGAACACTGTCAGTGTCGCCGCTGATATGCACGTGTTGCGGTTCTCGTGGTATAAATATATATAGTCTTAGGAAGTCCCCCCCCACCCCCACTCTCTCCCCACCCACTACTTCTTTCCTTCCTGGTGGTGGGTGTAGACGTCAAACCTAAACGCAAGCTAAAGTACTAAACACTGCCTGAAAGAACCAAGAGGCACAGAATGCTAATCTCTCTCTCTCATTGTTCTCCCTGTCTGTTCTTTGTCTGTATGTTAAACTCTTTCCACTTTTTTTGGAAAAAAAATAAAAAACATCTTTCCCAGCTGGAGGTTTCTGAAAACAAGCAACTAAAATAAACGACAAAACAACCAAGAGTGACAGGATTACAAACAAGCAGAGTGAAAATAAAAGCACAAACAGAGTGCAAATGTGACAGAAATAAACAAACAAAACGGAGTGCAAAATACAGGAAATAAAAACAAACAGAGGAATGTAAAGAAGAATTAATCACAAAACACAGTCCAAAGACAGAAATAAACACACAACGAAGTAAAAGAACAGAAATTGAAAACAACAACACAGTCCAAAGAAACAGAAATAAACACACAACACAGTACAAAGTAACAGAAATAAACACACAACACAGTCCAAAGAAACAGAAATAAACACACAACACAGTACAAAGTAACAGAAATAAACACACAACACAGTCCAAAGAAACAGAAATAAACACACAACACAGTACAAAGTAACAGAAAAAACACACAACACAGTCCAAAGAAACAGAAATAAACACACAACACAGTACAAAGTAACAGAAATAAACACTCAACACAGTCCAAAGAAACAGAAATAAACACACAACACAGTACAAAGTAACAGAAATAAACACACAACACAGTCCAAAGAAACAGAAATAAACACACAACACAGTACAAAGTAACAGAAATAAACGCAGAACAGAGTACAAAGTAACAGAAATAAACACACAACACAGTACAAAGTAACAGAAATAAACACACACACACACACACACAAAAACAGACTACAAAGTAACAGAAATAAACACAGAACAAAGAGTAAAGTAACAGAAATAAACACAGAAAGCAAAGTACAAAGTAACAGAAATAAACACAGAACAAAGAGCAAAGTAACAGAAATAAACACAGAAAGCAGAGTACAAAGTAACAGAAATAAACACAGAACAAAGAGCAAAGTAACAGAAATAAACACAGAATAAAGAGCAAACTAACAGAAATAAACATAGAAAGCAGAGTACAAAGTAACAGAAATAAACACAGAATAAAGAGCAAAGCAACAGAAATAAACACAGAAAGCAGAGTACAAAGTAACCGAAATAAACACAGAAAGCAGAGTACAAAGTAACAGAAATAAACACAGAACAAAGAGCAAAGTAACAGAAATAAACACAGAACAAAGAGCAAAGTAACAGAAATAAACACAGAACAAAGAGCAAAGTAAC
>CM065724.1:31525710-31560710 GCA_033310375.1 Conus canariensis
ATTAAGTTACAGTGCCTGTTGTAAATGTCTGTAAGTATCTTGGTTTATATATTTCGGCTAAACTGAGTTTCACATTTGCATGTAGAGATTTAGCAAGTCGTGGAAAGAACGCTTTGTAATGTGTCATGCAGAAACTGTATATGCTTAAAAAGAACTCCTTGGAAATACCGAAAAAAAAAATTGTGTGCAAAAATGCAGCTTATTGTTCAGTACGGGTCAGAAATATGGGGTCTGGAGAAAGCCGCTGAATATTGCGAAAAAGGTTCATGTGTGTGTAGATAGATGTACAGCAAAGGATTCAGCTTATGGTGAAACCAAGAGATATTCGATTATTGTCAATACTGTTCTTTGATGTGTAAAGTGTTGGTTAAAACTAAGCAGCGTAAAAAAAGAAAACTGTCATACAAAGCTTCTCTGACACTGCTGCATCTGGATGCTAAAGGTAAGCATACTTGACTAACCAATGTCAAGTCATGCTTCTATAAATTTGATTACGGTTATGTTTGGATTAATCATGGAGTGGGAAATGTTCAAATGTATATTCGTAGCTTCAGACAAAGACTAGATGATTGCAGCTGGCAGAACTGGCAATACTACATCCAAACCAGTGCAAGATTTGAAATGTATTCATAGTTGAATGGGAGATCTCATTCAATTAACCTAACCCTTGAAGTAAGTCGGCCTTTGAAACAGATCACATTCAAGTTCCGATTTGGAGTGTCAGAAATAAGAGTTCATTACTTAAGATACAAGGTTCACACAGACCATGATTTGATACGTCCACTGTGCAGAAAGCCAAAGGAAGACGAAGCACATTTTGTTTTAGTATGTCCAGCTATTCAGAATATAAGAGAAAAGTGTATTTCTGAAAAATAATACAAGCAGCCCTGTTTCATCGCCTTTGAATGCTGATGGCTTTAATCAATGAAAATATTGAAAAAATTAGTCTTTTGCTTTATCATGCCTTTAAGATTAGAGATGTATTGCATTCTCAGAGGGGCCGGAATAGCTCAGTTGGTAGAGCGCCGGACTCGTGATCTTGGGGTTGCGGGTTCGAATTTCGGTACAGGGGGATTTTTCCCTCGGAGTTAAGGTTGGTTCTGACTCCATTCCCCATACAGTCCTTCGAATGAGACTATAAACCGAGGTTCCGTGTGTGAACGCACGCACAACATTTTGCACACACGTAAAACCCCATCACCAACTATCGGAAGAGAAGGCCAGTTTGGCTGTTGGTGTGGATGACACGTTACACATAGCATGCACCTTCCCCGAAGATGGAGTATGGCTGCCTTAATGGCAGGATGAAAAACGGTCATACGCACAAACCTCCACTGACAGTCTATACAGGCAGTGTCCGCAGGAGTATCAGCCTGTGTACGCAGAAAGAAATAAATAAATTGTGTTCTCAGCACAATCTAATTTTTGATGGATGCTTATGGTACTAATTGTGCATTTTCTCCTCCTTATTGGAGCTATGGCATATATATATATATATATATATATATATATATATATATATATATATGAACAATATAAAAAAGTCCTTTAAAAATCTGAAGGTGCTCAACCCCTTGGAGAGCAACATCTGTTAAAAAATATTTTAAAAATGAAGTGGTAAAATCTACAAGCTTGTTTCTAGCTTTGCTATCTTCAGGATGTCTTTTGGAGCACGCCAACGGTCTTTTATGGCGTGCGGGACTTGATTTCAACTCTGTGTGTGCAGGCGGATCTCATTTGCTGCACGTGCGGCCTGTGGTTCTTATTGGGGCCTGTTCAGGTGGAATGTGCTAGCAAAGATTTCCACTTGTGCCTGCAATTGTTTACAATTTCTACTTTTGTGTTCAGAGTTGCTAAGTGTGGTTTGCATAATATTAACCATTTTTCTGTGGAGCATAGATTGCATCTTTTTGAAATATTGTTGTATGGTGCTGCTCTTTTTATGATTTTCCATGATATGTTGTAGTCTATTTTTTTATCTTTGAGTCTCCAGATGTATTTGCTCAGCTCTGTTTGATTTTTGTATTTTTCATTTTTGAATGACTGTTTGTGGTTTGCGTATCTGGTTTTGAAAGTGTTTTCAGTAATCCCTACATATGTTTCTTCTTCATTTTCTGATGTTACCGTAGCTTGGTATACAATGTTGCTGTGAAGACATTTATTGCTCAGGGGGCACTGTTCTTTTTTAGTGCAGTTGCAAGATGTCCTTTCGGCACCCTTCTCTTTTATGTTGCTTTTCATTTTGTTAGATGAATCAATCATGTTTTTGAGGTTGGGCATACATGAGTATGACAGTTTAATGGTGTTTTTGTTGAATATTTTGGACAGTTTGTGTTCTTTTGGGAATAATGTTGCCAAGATTTTAAAGAATTCTTTTCCTACATTTGTTTTTACTTGTCCATCGTATGGTGGGTTGTACCATATGATCTTTCTTTTCCTATTTTTCTTAATTCTGTTCGTGTTGTTGTCTGGACTGTATTGTAGTTTGTAATTGTAACCACTTTTTTGTAATGCTTCTTGATATTCTGCTGCTGCATCATTGAATGCGTTTTCATTGCATGACAGGTTGGATAGTCTCTTGTTTATACCATTGGGTATTGTTTTTAGTATAGATGGTGGGTGGTTGCTTTTGATGTTTACGTAGACTGGTATGTCATTGGGTTTTTTGTATGGTTTGTACACATGGTCATTGAGGTCTAATGTTATGTCTAGGTAATTCACTACTTTTTTGTTTGCTTCTATTGTGATTTTTAAGTTGTGGTTTTTAAAGATTTTACATAATTCTTTTTTCTTGTTTTCAATGGTTCTTGGATTATTGTTTAATGCAGCGAGGCCGTCATCTCTGTATAAACCGGCCTGTTTTCCAAGTTGTTTTTGGATGTTGGATAGCATGAATAGTCCAACTAGTTCACATGTTTCGGCACCATCATACGATCCCATGGTTACATCAAATGTGGAGTTTTTGCTCGTTTTTTTAATCCAAGTTTCATTTCTGCTATGGAGTAAGGTTTTTTTGGTGTGGAAAATAATCTCCATTTCTGACTCTGTTATATTTGTGTATTTGTTGGCAAATTTCAAAGCTTTGTTGAGTAGTTCTTCATCTATGGATGGATAGAAGTCTACTATGTCAAATGTAATGAACATTGTATTTCTCTGTTTGTTGAGTTTCTTAAACCATTGTATGACTTCATAGCTGTTTTTCCAAAGGTTGTATTCGGTGTTTGATTTTATATCTTCTATAGCCTTTTCCAAAATTCTCTTGCTTATTTTGCCCAGTTCGGATTTAGATGGGTTTATTAGTCTACATGTTGGGTTGTTTTGGAAGTTAGGCTTGTGGTCTTTAAGTGTTATGAAGGCCTCCTTTGTTGCTGTTGCCTCTACCCTATCACTTAACTCCATGCGATGTGCAAGCTCTTTTTCTTTTTTGCGGATGTTGCTATGTGTAGTTTTATCAGCTTTCTTGTAGTTTTTCTGGATGTTTTTGTTTAAGAGTTGAGAGTATTCGTTTGGTTCCATTTTGTAAAAATTGCTCGTTTTGTCAGCCTTTACGAATATCTTTTTATCATTTTGGATTTGTTTTATATCATTTGCTAGTGATGTTTGAAAGTTGTTATTTGATTTTTTGAATTTAATATTGGCTATCAGTCCCTTCATTTTGTCTTCAAAAGGTTTCATTTCATCTATTGTCGGAGGTGATCGCCATGATTTGAATCCATATGTATTTTTGTCTTCATTCTTTGCATTTGGGTTTAGGAAGAAGAACGCCTTCCATCTCATGTTGCGCACAAATTTCTCGGTTTGTTCTATCAGTTTTTTAATGTAAGTTTGTGGGTTTGAAAATGGTATGTTTTTAGTAGATTGCCTAAAGTTGATTTTCTCCATTTCAGATTTTGTCAGACCACAGTGCTCAACGTGAGGAGCGATTATTATGAACAATATAAAAAAGTCCTTTAAAAATCTGAAGGTGCTCAACCCCTTGGGGAGCAACATCTGTTAAAAAAATATTTTAAAAATGAAGTGGTAAAATCTACAAGTTTGTTTCTAGCTTTGCTATCTTCAGGATGTTTTTTGGAGCACGCCAACGGTCTTTTATGGCGTGCGGGACTTGATTTCAACTCTGTGTGTGCAGGCGGATCTCATTTGCTGCACGTGCGGCCTGTGGTTCTTATTGGGGCCTGTTCAGGTGGAATGTGCTAGCAAAGATTTCCACTTGTGCCTGCAATTGTTTACAATTTCTACTTTTGTGTTCAGAGTTGCTAAGTGTGGTTTGCATAATATTAACCATTTTTCTGTGGAGCATAGATTGCATCTTTTTGAAATATTGTTGTATGGTGCTGCTCTTTTTTATGATTTTCCATGATATGTTGTAGTCTATTTTTTTTATCTTTGAGTCTCCAGATGTATTTGCTCAGCTCTGTTTGATTTTTGTATTTTTCATTTTTGAATGACTGTTTGTGGTTTGCGTATCTGGTTTTGAAAGTGTTTTCAGTAATCCCTACATATGTTTCTTCTTCATTTTCTGATGTTACCGTAGCTTGGTATACAATGTTGCTGTGAAGACATTTATTGCTCAGGGGGCACTGTTCTTTTTTAGTGCAGTTGCAAGATGTCCTTTCGGCACCCTTCTCTTTTATGTTGCTTTTCATTTTGTTAGATGAATCAATCATGTTTTTGAGGTTGGGCATACATGAGTATGACAGTTTAATGGTGTTTTTGTTGAATATTTTGGACAGTTTGTGTTCTTTTGGGAATAATGTTGCCAAGATTTTAAAGAATTCTTTTCCTACATTTGTTTTTACTTGTCCATCGTATGGTGGGTTGTACCATATGATCTTTCTTTTCCTATTTTTCTTAATTCTGTTCGTGTTGTTGTCTGGACTGTATTGTAGTTTGTAATTGTAACCACTTTTTTGTAATGCTTCTTGATATTCTGCTGCTGCATCATTGAATGCGTTTTCATTGCATGACAGGTTGGATAGTCTCTTGTTTATACCATTGGGTATTGTTTTTAGTATAGATGGTGGGTGGTTGCTTTTGATGTTTACGTAGACTGGTATGTCATTGGGTTTTTTGTATGGTTTGTACACATGGTCATTGAGGTCTAATGTTATGTCTAGGTAATTCACTACTTTTTTGTTTGCTTCTATTGTGATTTTTAAGTTGTGGTTTTTAAAGATTTTACATAATTCTTTTTCTTGTTTTCAATGGTTCTTGGATTATTGTTTAATGCAGCGAGGCCGTCATCTCTGTATAAACCGGCCTGTTTTCCAAGTTGTTTTTGGATGTTGGATAGCATGAATAGTCCGACTAGTTCACATGTTTCGGCACCATCATACGATCCCATGGTTACATCAAATGTGGAGTTTTTGCTCGTTTTTTTAATCCAAGTTTCATTTCTGCTATGGAGTAAAGTTTTTTTGGTGTGGAAAATAATCTC
Source organism: Conus canariensis (assembly GCA_033310375.1). Classification (NCBI taxonomy): domain Eukaryota; kingdom Metazoa; phylum Mollusca; class Gastropoda; order Neogastropoda; family Conidae; genus Conus; species Conus canariensis. The sequence continues at coordinate 31,531,148 of CM065724.1, forward strand.
CATTTCTGACTCTGTTATATTTGTGTATTTGTTGGCAAATTTCAAAGCTTTGTTGAGTAGTTCTTCATCTATGGATGGATAGAAGTCTACTATGTCAAATGTAATGAACATTGTATTTCTCTGTTTGTTGAGTTTCTTAAACCATTGTATGACTTCATAGCTATTCATGCTATCCAACATCCAAAAACAACTTGGAAAACAGGCCGGTTTATACAGAGATGACGGCCTCGCTGCATTAAACAATAATCCAAGAACCATTGAAAACAAGAAAAAAGAATTATGTAAAATCTTTAAAAACCACAACTTAAAAATCACAATAGAAGCAAACAAAAAAGTAGTGAATTACCTAGACATAACATTAGACCTCAATGACCATGTGTACAAACCATACAAAAAACCCAATGACATACCTGTCTACGTAAACATCAAAAGCAACCACCCACCATCTATACTAAAAACAATACCCAATGGTATAAACAAGAGACTATCCAACCTGTCATGCAATGAAAACGCATTCAATGATGCAGCAGCAGAATATCAAGAAGCATTACAAAAAAGTGGTTACAATTACAAACTACAATACAGTCCAGACAACAACACGAACAGAATTAAGAAAAATAGGAAAAGAAAGATCATATGGTACAACCCACCATACGATGGACAAGTAAAAACAAATGTAGGAAAAGAATTCTTTAAAATCTTGGCAACATCATTCCCAAAAGAACACAAACTGTCCAAAATATTCAACAAAAACACCATTAAACTGTCATACTCATGTATGCCCAACCTCAAAAACATGATTGATTCATCTAACAAAATGAAAAGCAACATAAAAGAGAAGGGTGCCGAAAGGACATCTTGCAACTGCACTAAAAAAGAACAGTGCCCCCTGAGCAATAAATGTCTTCACAGCAACATTGTATATCAAGCTACGGTAACATCAGAAAATGAAGAAGAAACATATGTAGGGATTACTGAAAACACTTTCAAAACCAGATACGCAAACCACAAACAGTCATTCAAAAATGAAAAATACAAAAATCAAACAGAGCTGAGCAAATACATCTGGAGACTCAAAGATAAAAAAATAGACTACAACATATCATGGAAAATCATAAAAAGAGCAGCACCATACAACAATATTTCAAAAAGATGCAATCTATGCTCCACAGAAAAATGGTTAATATTATGCAAACCACACTTAGCAACTCTGAACACAAAAGTAGAAATTGTAAACAATTGCAGGCACAAGTGGAAATCTTTGCTAGCACATTCCACCTGAACAGGCCCCAATAAGAACCACAGGCCGCACGTGCAGCAAATGAGATCCGCCTGCACACACAGAGTTGAAATCAAGTCCCGCACGCCATAAAAGACCGTTGGCGTGCTCCAAAAGACATCCTGAAGATAGCAAAGCTAGAAACAAGCTTGTAGATTTTACCACTTCATTTTTAAAATATTTTTTTAACAGATGTTGCTCCCCAAGGGGTTGAGCACCTTCAGATTTTTAAAGGACTTTTTTTATATTGTTCATAATAATCGCTCCTCACGTTGAGCACTGTGGTCTGACAAAATCTGAAATGGAGAAAATCAACTTTAGGCAATCTACTAAAAACATACCATTTTCAAACCCACAAACTTACATTAAAAAACTGATAGAACAAACCAAGAAATTTGTGCGCAACATGAGATGGAAGGCGTTCTTCTTCCTAAACCCAAATGCAAAGAATGAAGACAAAAATACATATGGATTCAAATCATGGCGATCACCTCCGACAATAGATGAAATGAAACCTTTTGAAGACAAAATGAAGGGACTGATAGCCAATATTAAATTCAAAAAATCAAATAACAACTTTCAAACATCACTAGCAAATGATATAAAACAAATCCAAAATGATAAAAAGATATCCGTAAAGGCTGACAAAACGAGCAATTTTTACAAAATGGAACCAAACGAATACTCTCAACTCTTAAACAAAAACACCCAGAAAAACTACAAGAAAGCTGATAAAACTACACATAGCAACATCCGCAAAAAAGAAAAAGAGCTTGCACATCGCATGGAGTTAAGTGATAGGGTAGAGGCAACAGCAACAAAGGAGGCCTTCATAACACTTAAAGACCACAAGCCTAACTTCCAAAACAACCCAACATGTAGACTAATAAACCCATCTAAATCCGAACTGGGCAAAATAAGCAAGAGAATTTTGGAAAAGGCTATAGAAGATATAAAATCAAACACCGAATACAACCTTTGGAAAAACAGCTATGAAGTCATACAATGGTTTAAGAAACTCAACAAACAGAGAAATACAATGTTCATTACATTTGACATAGTAGACTTCTATCCATCCATAGATGAAGAACTACTCAACAAAGCTTTGAAATTTGCCAACAAATACACAAATATAACAGAGTCAGAAATGGAGATTATTTTCCACACCAAAAAAACTTTACTCCATAGCAGAAATGAAACTTGGATTAAAAAAACGAGCAAAAACTCCACATTTGATGTAACCATGGGATCGTATGATGGTGCCGAAACATGTGAACTAGTTGGACTATTCATGCTATCCAACATCCAAAAACAACTTGGAAAACAGGCCGGTTTATACAGAGATGACGGCCTCGCTGCATTAAACAATAATCCAAGAACCATTGAAAACAAGAAAAAAGAATTATGTAAAATCTTTAAAAACCACAACTTAAAAATCACAATAGAAGCAAACAAAAAAGTAGTGAATTACCTAGACATAACATTAGACCTCAATGACCATGTGTACAAACCATACAAAAAACCCAATGACATACCAGTCTACGTAAACATCAAAAGCAACCACCCACCATCTATACTAAAAACAATACCCAATGGTATAAACAAGAGACTATCCAACCTGTCATGCAATGAAAACGCATTCAATGATGCAGCAGCAGAATATCAAGAAGCATTACAAAAAAGTGGTTACAATTACAAACTACAATACAGTCCAGACAACAACACGAACAGAATTAAGAAAAATAGGAAAAGAAAGATCATATGGTACAACCCACCATACGATGGACAAGTAAAAACAAATGTAGGAAAAGAATTCTTTAAAATCTTGGCAACATCATTCCCAAAAGAACACAAACTGTCCAAAATATTCAACAAAAACACCATTAAACTGTCATACTCATGTATGCCCAACCTCAAAAACATGATTGATTCATCTAACAAAATGAAAAGCAACATAAAAGAGAAGGGTGCCGAAAGGACATCTTGCAACTGCACTAAAAAAGAACAGTGCCCCCTGAGCAATAAATGTCTTCACAGCAACATTGTATACCAAGCTACGGTAACATCAGAAAATGAAGAAGAAACATATGTAGGGATTACTGAAAACACTTTCAAAACCAGATACGCAAACCACAAACAGTCATTCAAAAATGAAAAATACAAAAATCAAACAGAGCTGAGCAAATACATCTGGAGACTCAAAGATAAAAAATAGACTACAACATATCATGGAAAATCATAAAAAGAGCAGCACCATACAACAATATTTCAAAAAGATGCAATCTATGCTCCACAGAAAAATGGTTAATATTATGCAAACCACACTTAGCAACTCTGAATACAAAAGTAGAAATTGTAAACAATTGCAGGCACAAGTGGAAATCTTTGCTAGCACATTCCACCTGAACAGGCCCCAATAAGAACCACAGGCCGCACGTGCAGCAAATGAGATCCGCCTGCACACACAGAGTTGAAATCAAGTCCCGCACGCCATAAAAGACCGTTGGCGTGCTCCAAAAGACATCCTGAAGATAGCAAAGCTAGAAACAAGCTTGTAGATTTTACCACTTCATTTTTAAAATATTTTTTAACAAATATATATATATATATATATTTACTTCCATTTTCATTTGATCTCTCTCTCTCTCTCTCTCTCTCTCTCTCTCTCTCTCTCTCTCTTTCTCCTACTTCTTCTTCTTATGTGTCATTATCCTTCCTCCCCTTTCTGCCCTCGCCCCTCTTTTCTCTCTTCCCTCTTCATGTCTTTTCTTTCCCCTTCCAGTGTTTGTAAGACAGTGTGGTCTTGTCATTTTCGGTTTCTGTACTGCGATCAATCCATAAGCTAAAGTTTCGCTCAATAAAAGCCCGAGGCGACTGTCGTTCAATAAAAGCCCGAGGCGACTGTCGTTCAATAAAAGCCCGAGGCGACTGTCGCTCAATAAAAGCCCGAGACAACTGTCGCTCAATAACAGCCCGAGGCGACTGTCGCTCAATAAAAGCCCGAGACAACTGTCGCTCAATAACAGCCCGAGGCGACTGTCGCTCAATAACAGCCTGAGGCGACTGTCGCTCAATAACAGCCTGAGGCGACTGTCGCTCAATAAAAGCCCGAGACAACTGTCGCTCAATAAAAGCCCGAGGCGACTGTCGCTCAATAAAAGCTCGAGGCGACTGTCGCTCAATAAAAGCCCGAGACAACTGTCGCTCAATAACAGCCCGAGGCGACTGTCGCTCAATAAAAGCCCGAGACAACTGTCGCTCAATAAAAGCCCGAGGCGACTGTCGCTCAATAACAGCCTGAGGTGACTGTCACTCAATAAAAGCCCGAGGCGACTGTCGCTGAAGCAACGTTGACAAACAACCAGTAAGACAAAAGAAAAGACAGTTCTACCTTTTAATCAACAACTACACTTTTTACACTATTGACATGCAAAGCAATTCTACTTTGTTTTACAGAGCTAATTGGACATATTTGGAAAACAACAACAACGCACACCTCCGGGCGGAGCCAGGTACAAAACTTTACTATGGATATCGTAACAGACTATTCTTGGATCTATTGAAATACACAGTCCCTCCCTCTGATTGACCAAACAATAATATTCTGAAGAAAAATAAAGAACTTTGTTTTCCTTGCCACACACACACACACACACACACACACACACACACACACACACACACAAACAAACACACACACAATCGTTTCTATAAACAACGTTTTTTTGTCCTCACAAACCTATAACCATTCTTTTCCAATTTCCAGTCTCTGCAACCTCTCATAGCACTTTCAAAGCAAACCACAAACTGTACCTGCGCCCCTCTCACCCCCCAAAAAACAAACAAACAAACAAAACAAAACAAACAAACAAACAACAAAAAAACACCCCCAAAATTTGTAACCCTATTTTATCTGGGTAAAAGTACCCGACGGTGTCCTCTTTATGGGGCAGTCACGGCCTGCAATTTACAGTTTAACAAAACACCTCCTGTGTCTGTGAAAATAAAACACACAAAAAAACTATGAGGCATGTGCTCTTGCGAAGCCTTGTTGTCTCTACGGCGCTGTCGACTGGTCTTCTCTCTCTCTCTCTCTCTCTCTCTCTCTCTCTCTCCCCTAGCTACCCGTCCTACAGGAAACAAATCTCCCTGAGCTCTCTGTTTACCGCTCAGCATGCATGCATGCATACTGCCCGCTTTTCTTGAGCAGGTGAGCGCAAGCACAAGGTTCTAAAATCTTACCTTATTTTTCCGATAGCCTGCACAAGCGATCCCTGTTTTCCGTCGACACATTCCCCAAACAAATAAACACAGAAACCATCTGAAACTTGGGCACAATTCCTGACAACGATGGTCAGAGTCAAAGTAATGAGTTGCCTCGTATTCTCTCTCTCTCTCTGCGAGAAAGAAAGAAAGAAAGAATGAAAGAAAGAAAGAAAGAAAAAAAAAGAAAGAAAAAGAAGACTGAAACGAGAAAAACAAACAAACAAACAAAAAAAAAACAATGACAAAGAATAAGAAATCAAGCTCAGTTCGTACGTTATGTCTGTGGACCTGACAATTATCTTTTGTTTTTCTTTATTTAAAAGTAAGACAATGATAAGACAAGGAAGAGCAGGAAGAAGAAGAAGAAGAAGAAGAAGAAGAAGAAGAAGAAGAAGTAGAAGGCGATAAGGAAGCACCTGTAAACCTCTGTAAGCGACAGTGTTAGATGGCTTCAAATCGGGTTTTTTTTTCACAACTCCTGCCTACACACTGCTCTCCTTCCGGTGATCCCTCTCTTCCCGCACCCCCTGCCCCCCCTCCCCCTCCTCCACAGATCCCCCTCTCCCCGCACCCCCCTCCAACCATCCCCCTTCTCCCTTTCCTGTCTCCTCCTTTCAGTCAATGCCGGCATCACTGATGTGGTCAACAAATGAACGCTCCGGTCAGTGACCAGGTTCCAGACAGTGACCGCTTCCTATCACCACACGGGCTTCCACATGACGCTTGCTAATTAGCTGATGAACTGTCTCAGCTTTTCAGAGACCGAAAGAAACCAGTTACCTAAGTAACGCAGTGACGTGGATACAAAGACAGTGTTAGTTATCCAGCCTGCTGGACCATTTTGACATTAAAAACGTGACTACTTACGTCACAGAGTTTGCCAGGTGCCGGCCGAAACAAGCATGAGACTAAACACAGGGATGGCTATAGAAGTCAGAAAGTAAACAAGTAATCAGACAAAAATCTGTGGAATTCAATGAGTGAGAGACTGAATGCATCACAAAGTCACTGAACAACCAACCAACCAGGAAAGTAACTGACTGAACAATGATTCTACCACTACTACCACTAATACTGATGATAATGAAGCTAATACTAATTATAATGAAAATACAACTAATATTTCACAACGCGGCCGTTACACAAAAATATTGTTGGGAGTGTAGAGATCTTCACTCAAAACCATCTGAGAATGTTTGAAGTGTACTGGGGGGTGTTCATACTTGAGCAGTGTGCCTGACAATAGGTAGAGATTCCCTTGTCTTGGTCAACATTGTTACTGTGCGGTAAATTTATTGAATTTGCTAACACATCGACACACAGATTCTGAGGTGATAGCCAAGAAAGGCAAGCAACTAATGAAGAAGAAGAAGAAGAAGAAGAAGAAGAAGAAGAAGAAGAAGAAGAGAGAGAGAGAGAGAGAGAGAGAGAGAGAGAGAGAGAGAGAGAGAGAGAGAGATCAGAATCCCCGGATGACACAGCTTGTGACTGGATTTATGTTAAGCAAACTCACCTGGTGATGGAATAACATGCTTTCGGGTTCCTGACTTGGACGGAGAGAAAGGGAAATACCGGACCCTCTCGATGTCCTTTACTGTATTTAACCTGTGACGAATGTTCGTGGTCAAATGTATCAAAGAATTACATTAACATGTAGCAATGAAAAAATGTATTATGGAATATCAGTAATGGTAATGATAATCATACGTTAATAAAAGACATGTATGGTAATTCATCTATGAATATCACTATGCGCTTACAAAGATCTAAGCGCACTCCCCCCCTCCCCACCCTCCCCCACTCGCCACATCACTTTTATTTGGCAAGAAAAAATAAGGCTAAGGGTCGGTAAAAGGTGTGGCCCTAAGAGATGGCTTCTCATTTCGTTTTAATTTAAGTTTATTAATCAGTGCATTTCTTGATTTTTTAACCATGATTGTTGCAACTTTTTATTTTGTCGCATTTTACTTTGTTTCAATTTTTTTAAATCTGTCTATCTATCTATCTATCTATCTATCTATCTATCTATCTATCTATCTATCTATCTATCAATTAATTAATTAATTAATTAATTTGTTCATCTATTCATTCATTTATCTCTTTCTTTCTTTCTTTCTCCTCTCCTCCTCGTCATCCGCATTGTTTTAAGATATTTTCCCCTCCTTCTCAACGTCGTCCCCTTTCTCTTCAGTTCCATTTCACAGTTTCAGTGGAACCAAGAACACTGCTCCCTTGAGATCGATCAGAGCTAGGTGATTCTTTTGCCTTCTGTAATTCAGCGCAGTTTGTCCTCGCTGAAGAAGGGCAATTGGTTGAAATACACTGCGTTCTGTTTTGTATCTTTTGCGTTCTGTTTTGTATCTTTTGCGTTCCTTTTGTATTTTTTGCGTTCTGTTTTGCATCTTTTACGTTCTGTTTTGTATCTTTAGCGTTCCGTTTAGCATTTTTTGCGTTCTGTTTAGCATCTTTTGCGTTCTGTTTTGTATCTTTTGCGTTCTGTTTTATATCTTTTGTGTTTTGTTTTGTATCTTTTGCGTTAAGTTTAATATCTTTTGCGTTGTGTTTTGTATCTTTTGCGTTCTGTGTTGTTTCTTTTGCGTTCTGTATTGTTTCTTTTGCGTTCTGTTTTGTATTTGTTTGTACCGTTCCTTGGCGGTCCAGTAACTTTACTTTTGTTCTTTTCAGTTTCTAGTTAAATAACTTTTTTTAACAGGAGGCAATTAAGAGAATGAATGAGAAGTACAGCACAGCGGATTAAGAAGATATGAAAAATTTATCTGACGTTATTATTTTACACTTTCTGCTACTGATTTAAAAGATATTCCAGGTAACCGGCGAGAAGTAAGCTACGATAAACCAGCCTTGAAAGAACAAAAGCAGAGACTAGGGTTTGGGTTCCAACCTCTGAAAGAAACTATCGAACTGAACTAATCCCGTAGAATTCTGAATAATACACACGACGGACGGAGGGAATGACCGGTGGAATGAGAGTGTCTCATCCATTGTAAATCAAAATTATGGACACGGCTGGGTGGACGAGCCAAGCCGTTGTCTAGCTAGACAGATGTCGGAACACATTCAGAGGCAAGACATTTTTTAAAAATCTGTAATGAAAATCATTTCTGTCTTTGTCATCATTCAACTAGTAATCACTGTATGTCACCCAGATTACAATACACACAGAATCATAAGAAAGTCAATAAATAAACCACCAAACAAACATGAAATCAAGTGAGTGACAAAGTTGGAGAGAAGTCAACAAAGAATCGCAAAAATATTATACCAGTCATCGTGTTCGAGAGATGGAGAACTGAAAGGACCACTCCCTGCCAGCTGTATCCCAGTAGAATCTACATACCACGGACTATGTAAGCTGTAACCTTGTAATCAACAGCCACACCGTTGAGGGAGAGGATGAGAGGCAGTAATGCAATAGCAGAAAGAGGGAAACTAAAGTGTAATAGTTACGGTCTGAGGGACGACATGGAAAAATCTGCTACCGTCTAATTTGCAAGACGGTCAGTTGGGACCATGTGCATTGCTCAAAGAGGAAAGAAATATGACACACACACACACACACACACACACACACACACACACACACACACACACACACACACACACACACACACACAGATGTATCCCCCTCCTCCTTTTTTCCGGAAGAAAACAAAGAAGATTCATTTTGATATAACAATACAATGAAATGCATTGCAATGGAATGCGATGCAATGCAATGCAATATACTATGATATAATGCAATGCAATAACAGAAAGACTAAAAGCTAAAACAAACAATTTTGCCCTCTTCATCTTTAGGATCTGTATTATAAAATTTGTTGATACTTAAAACCGTCAGTGTATTCCGAAAATTACGAAATAGTGTCAAATACAAATGAAAAAAAAACAAAACAAAAAACGGTTTTTAACACGTTTATCGAACTCATGTTCAAATGCATTGACTCAATGAGTACTGACAGTTTTGAGGTCCTCCGAAATTCCAAACTTGGCAAGGCCAGTCTTTTTTCTTTCTTTCTTTCCTTTTTTTTTTTTTTTTAAATAGTTTAAGTCACCTACTCCAATGTCATTTTCGCAAATTTACGTGGTACCCGTGTAATTAAGTTCATGTGTTTTCCTACGCAGCAAAGACACCTCTCTACGCACTGTACTCCAGAATACATCGAACAAAAGATTTACACGCAGGCAACTAATCTTTGTAGCTTTTTCAGATGGTGGTTTAATGACGTAAAGTCTAAATCCGTAAGTCGTCAGTTGCTGCCTTCTTCCTCTCCTCCCCCTTCGCCCTTACCTCCCCAGACAGTCTGCTCATGTGGCTGTTGGGTCGGAAAGACGTAGGGGATCAGCAGGGGGTTATGGTCAAGGATTGGACAGCAAAGTCAGGGAGGGGTCCGGCGACACACAGCGGGGGTCCAGCAAGATCTGGCACAGCCTGGCGCGGGGGAGGGGGGGGGGGGTCAACGGTCTACAATAAAGCCCAGTGTGGGAGTTACATACGCCACAGTGCAGCACAGCTCAGCTGGAACACAAGAAATCTGATTTTCGAAGAATCTGCCTATTAGGATGACGCAATGACCCAGTTAAAGGCTTATGTGAATGGATGATTATGCAAATGTAGCGAGGTGTCTGAGCGCAGAATCTCTCATGGGATAGTATGCCTACTTGCTTCACACGTGAAAATAATTTGTTTCTAAAATGGACAAACATAATCACGATCAACTTCCAAAGTGGATCACAACTTCGCTACACGACAATATTGCGACTGTCATTGCCAACCAGTGAATGCATATGTTCAGAGCGGCATCTTGTTGCTCGTAGCAGGCAGTTGCCAGAAAAACCTACCGTTCATCAGGAATTGCTCACAAAGCATTATCAGCTATAGCAGTATGATGTTGTGTACCACTTTTGCCCGAATGCTAAATCTGCACTTGAATTGAGATTCGTTTTCAACAGCAACGATTTCGTTTCTAACTTTGCCTTCACGTCAGCAGCCTGTCAGAATCTAAAATGAAAGATATGTGCTCAAGAAGAAAAATTGTTATCCTAGAATTGGGACTTTTCAGATTGTCTGTATAAAGTTTATGCATTGTAAAACATACCTTTCCTCATGCAGCAAAGAACTTAATGTTCTGTCAGCATCCACTGTCTGCATTTGAGAAAGCTGTAAACTTGAGTCATTTATGTCGTCACATGACCCGAGGACAGCCCAGCACAGCCTTTCTTGTGCGTTGCGACTAACGATTTTCATTAACTTGAAAAATTACATTAATGAAGTGCGGATGCTTTATCCAGGCGTTTTGCTAACTGGGTAGTTTCTTCCTGTTCAGTCAAGTTATGGATGTCATGAGCAAAGCGTAGGCTGATGATGGTCCACACTCACTGTTTCATGATGGTGTTTTTGTGCACCAGTCATGAATCTTTCAAGAAAGACGTTGACGTGGGTGGGTAAGAGTAGACAGCCCTGTCTGACGCCAACATTTATGTGAAATTGTTTGCCTAAGCTATGATAGTGAAAGACTGTGCTGGACAAATCATCCGTAGCATGTGCCATGAAAATCAGTGCACAAAAGACCAAACTGATGACAACAACATTAAAACCATAAAAACAAACGAAGAAAATTGTTAAATTTGAGACAGCATGCAGCATCAAGTACCTGGAAGCAATTGTGACAGAAGAAGGGTTCCAACCGGAAGTCCAAATGCCCATGCATCGATAACGATCTCAAAACTCAAGACCATCTAGAACAATAACGACATATCTCTTTAAGTTCCCGTGGGAGAATGATGCGCATTCCAGTGATATTCATCTTTCTCTGTGCTTGTAAAAACATGGACCATGACAGCAGATCTACAAACAAGAATGCAGGTGTTTGAAATGAAATACTGCATCAAAATCCTACGCATCTCCTACAAAGACCATACCACCGATGAAGAAGTGCACAAAAGAATCGAGGCGGCCATAGGCCTCTTTGAAGACATGCTGACTAGAGTTTCTAAATGAAACTGATAAGTATGGTCACATTCTCACTCATCCGGCCGCGCAAAATCCAGCTTGCACTGTAGCAGGAAACAGAAAGAGGGACAGACAGAAAGAGGTGGGAGGACAACATTCATGAATAGACACGTCTGACCTTTGGCGATTTCCAGAGAGCGGCAGAGGACGTACGAGGAAGGATTGCCACTTCAAGTGGTGCCCCAACGACCTTAGAATTATGGGACATGTATTGACTACGATGATCATGCTCAACCAACCAGATACGTTCCCATATCATTAGCTTGCGGCTTTTCTTTATTTGCTCTGTAATATGAGGTGTATTTCATTTTACTTCATGAAACTTTTTTTTTCGTCACGTACCTACACTCAATCACAACCAAAAAAAAAAGAAAGAAAAAAAAAAAAAGAAAGAGAGAAAAAAAAGAAAAAAAAGGAAAAGAAAAAAGTACCTTGCCTGAGAAATCGCGAGAATTGCTGAAAAGAAAACTGATGACTGATGATGACTGAATGACATGGGAAACGGCTGAATGTAGTGCCAGCAGGCGGCCCTTAAGTTGGCTCCAATAATAATAATAATAATATAGTAATAATAATAATAACAACAACAATAAAGATAATGATAATGATAATAACAATAATAATGGCCATGATGATGGTGATGACGACGACAATGATAATGGTCATGATGATAATCGTGATGATGCTGATGCTTCTGCTGCTCCTCCCCCTACAACTACTACTACTCCTCCTACTACTACTACTGCTGCTGCTGCTGCTCTACTACTACTACTACTACTCACTACTACTCACCACCACTACTACTGCTGCTGGTGCTGGTGCTGGTGCTACTACTAACATATGTCAAGATGAAAAGGCGGAACACGACGTTGGAATAAAAAATCAAACATGAAATGTGCACAAAGAAAAATAGAAAACCTACACAACAAAAACAGAAAAAAAGTAACGAGGATGGCACCAATGAAAAAAAAAAGATGAAGTAATATAAGAAAAAAAAGGAAGAATTAACAAACTTCTAACGCCACTTCCACATTAATGTTTCATTTCTTCCGAGTACCATTTCACCAAACATCGAAACTGAGTTTTCTCATCCAGTTTAAAATTTCAGCTTCCTGTTTGACGATGATCAGACATTACAGCAACATGTTTTGAAAGGATGTGAAGCAGCATACATTGAAGTCAGACGCATCAGTTTCATTCGCCAGTATCTCACAGTGCAGGCAGCAGAAACGCTTGTAAGTTCACCCATCCTGTGCAGACCGGACTATTGGAATTCCCTATTGACCAACCATGCATTAACAGTCAATCACAGAACCACTCCAGCAGGTCCAGAATGACGATGATGATGATGATGGTGATGCTGCTGCTGCGGCTAGTACTACTACTACTACTACTTCTACTACTACTACTACTACTACTACTACTACTACTACTACTACTACTACTACTACTAACACGTATCCAGATGAAAAGGAGGAAACGGGCGAAAAAAGTCAAACATGAAAATGTACACAAAGGAAAAAACAAAAACCTACAAAACAACGGAACCTGGTCACCAACCTAGTTGGGCCCCACAAACCACTTCTGGCAACCGTCAAACGACGGAAGATGGCATGGTTTGGCCACGTCATTCGTCTCAACACCCTCTCCAAAACCATCCTTCAAGGTACCGTTGAAGGAGGGCGCAGACGAGGACGGCAGAGAAAGAGTTGGTCCGAAAATATAAAGGACTGGACCAAAATGACCATGCCAGATCTCCTCACGACAGCTACAAACAGAAGAGCCTGGAGCGAAACGGCGGCTGCCTCATCACGTCCCCCCAACGACACCAGCGGTCAGGGGAATGACTGACTGACTGACAAAACAACACAGAAAGAAAGAAACGAGGATGCCACTAATAAAATAAAATAAAATGAAATAAGATAAAATATAATAATAGTAAAATGAAATAAAATTCAATAGAACAAAAGAAGACCACATGATATAAGGAACAAAAGAAATGATCAACTGACTTCTAACGCTCCAATAGGTCCAGAATGCTGCGGTTAGGGTCATTCACAGGTCTCGTAAGACCATGCATATTAACCCAGTTCTCAAAGGACTTCACTGGCTTCCGATAGAACAGCGAATTCAGTACAAAACATACTGTCTGTGCTTTCAGACGTTCCTGGAATGGAAAGGATCCTCTGTATTTGTCTGAGCAATTTAAAAATCTACACTCCATTCAGAACCCTTCGCTCTTCGGCTGTCAATATCTATCTATCTATATATATATAAATAGAATATTTTGCAACCCCCTAAGTTCAAAAGAAAACAACATGGTAGGGACACACTTTGTGCCTTAGCCGACCAATTCTCCGCCATTGACCTCTTCCCGCGTGCAAATCGAATTTGAAAACCCACCTTTTCAGGCAAGCTTTTAGGTAACTCCCAATGGATTTTCTATTACTGCCTTTTGCACATGTTACTGTGAGGGTGAACGCTTGTGTTAGTTTTAGAGAGGGGTGTATGTATGTGTGTGTGTGTATGTGCGCGCGCGCGCGCGTGTGTGTGAATGAGTTTGAGTGTGCGTGCGTGCGTCGGTGCGTGCGTGCGTGAGTGAGTGCGTGCGCGCGCGCGCGCGTGTGGGTGTGTTGTGCTCATATACATGATTGATACATGTGAAGAGTCCGTGCATTTCACCATGCTTTTACGTGTGGTATGTTAGAAATACGTTGCACAGTTACATATTATTGCAAACTGTATGATCTGTCATGTAATTTGTTTGTACTACTTATCGTCACTTTTACATTCTGTATGCATTATAAAGCGCGTACGACTTAAAGGAATATTACAAAGGACAACAGTTAAGTGTATCACTGAAGGAGAAAAAAAAATCAGTAGTTTTTCGCAGTCTACAGAAGCGACATTACGGAAAACAGGGCTACATTTAATGACCAGTGCGATAAAATGATATAGCTAATAAGACACAAATGGCTGAAACAAAATTACAGTATCTGCAGACGGGAGCGTTGGAAAGAGAGGTCGGTAAGAGGAGAAAATGGAACGGGAGAAAATGGAACGTTGCAGAGACAGGAGGGAAGTAGTTGAGGAGAGAGAGAGAGAGAGAGAGAGAGAGAGAGAGAGAGAGAGAGAGAGAGAGAGAGAGAGAGAGAGAGAGAGACAGACAGACAGAGAGAGAGAGAGAGGAGAGGAGAGAGAGAGAGAGAGAGAGGGGGGGTGGGGTGGGGTGGGGGAGTGCGAAGGTGGAGGGAGTCAGAGAGGGAGGGAGAGACAGAATAGGAGTGTTAGGGGAGGGGGTGTGGAGTACAAAGTCTCCACATACCGATCCATCACTGCCGCCAACTTCTTAAACAGCCACAAACGGAAACCCGTCTACTTGATTCGCTGCCCATGGCTTGAACTTCAGAAACACGGTGAGAAAGGCGAAGGTCTTTGTCAAAGCTGGTTGTGTGTTGAGTTGATTGACTGCTCGACTTTCATCTCTGCTACCTTCCGGCCTCCAACATCAGCCACCCACATCTTGCGCAGCCTCTTTCCTACGCTACCCCCTACAGACACACGTTTGACGCCTGTGCCTTGTCTCTCTGTCAACAGCGGTGCGGTCTTTCAAGACGTCGAAGCGGAGGTCTTTGACACGACAATGACGACCTGGACAGAGATTGCTTCCGGTATCTTGGGTATGTTGAACGGCAAAGAAGCTGGTTTCAACAAAGAAACATTAAGGATAAATTCGGTGATCTCTGTCTGTCTGTCTGTCTACTTATGTATGTATGTATGTATGTATGTATTATGTATGTATGTATGTATATGTATGTATGTATGTATGTATATATGTATGTATGTATGCATGCATGCATGCATGTATGTGTGTATGTATCTACCTATGTATATATATCTAGTCATCTGTGTATGTATGTATGTATGTATGTATGTATGTATGTATGTATACATCTGTCTGCCCATGCTTCTCTCTCTGTATGTATATATATATATATATATATATATATATATATATATATATATATACACATATATGTGTATGTATGTATGTATATATGTATGTGTCTGCCCATGCTTCTTTCTATATCTAACTATCTATCTATCTATCTATCTATCTATCTATCTATCTATCTATCTATCTATCTCCTCAAGTGGCAGTTGCTTTGGTTTGCGTCGAAAGATCATCAAGATCATCAGGCCTGCTACTCGTTCTTGGAAAATCACTTCCACATGCACAAAGACGAAACAGGGTAGACCCCCTCGCGTGACAATTTTTAAATGAAGCACCTGACCAGACGCGGAAGGAAGTTGAAGAATTTGGACGGAACTATTAGAGTGAAATTAGGATTCGAATCAAAGGTGGATACTTGAGACAGCCCGTAACCTAAAGGTATCAAGGGATAACCACAAATCTGTAGGGTTTGTAACAACTGAAAAGAATGCGTAAGGTAAGATGACACAAGTATTATGAACTCCAAAAAGAGAAAGTTAAAATCGCTGGCCATTACAAAAGTCTGAAAGAGTCTCGGGCAGATGCGGTTCGTGCAGAGGAGAGACGTACGATGAAGATGAGCCCTATGCCTTCTGTTTTAAGACAATAGAGCAAACGTGAGAAACCAGTCTTGGTTTATACATTCATTACGTGAAGTATAGGAGAAAGAATCTCTCTCTCTCTCTCTCTCTCTCTCTCTCTCTCTCTGTTGTAAGCACTACATGAAAGAAAGGGAGAGAAGCCTGAAGACACAGCTTAGTCAGCTGCAAAGGTTACATTCAAAGTGATAACGGTATTTGGAAATCTTCCAGTTGATAGGTTCACTGTGTAACATTGTCAGCTTCCCTGAGAGCTCCTAGCCGTATATTACTGCTGTTTAAGATGTTTTTATGGTGTGTTGTTTCTTGTGATTTTCATTTTTAATGAAAGGCTGGGCACAGATTACGTAGAAAAAAAAAGAAGCAAATTCCTAACTTGCATCTTGTTGACAATATCCGGCAGAAGAATGCTATCGTCACTGTAATCACATTTTCAGACATACACCTGTATGATGGGGATAATGAATGACGTAGCTCTTATGCGGAAGAACAAGTCATCCCCAAGGTGTGACAAGGTGCTGCTTTAACTGAAGTAGAAGCAGCTTTGAAGTCTCTTAAACCAGAAAAAAGCGTCCGGTATTGTTAGAATCAGACGAGGGATGAAAACCTGAAATGCTCTCCAGAGTTGCGCAAATGACAGCAACGCTAGCCAGACTAAGACCCATCTGGAATGACAGAAACAGCACAAACAGATCCATGATCAGACTGATGCGCTCCCTGGTCACTGCCATATTTCTCTGTACCTGTGAGAAGTGCACTTTTACTGGCTGGGGCCTAATCAGCCTACAAGGACGACGGCGTTAATGGGATTTGAACCCATAACCTGTCAGCCACCAATCCATTGCGCTAAACACTTCACTATGGCAGCCTTTATTGTCTTCTTCTCTTTCCTGTCCCCTTTTTCAAATGATAAATAGAATCCCTGTATTTCATCTAGTTGTAGGCCTGAACTCAAGAAACGTAGAAGAAAGGTCTGTCCTGTGGGTAGTGTGTCGAGTTGGTTGACCGCACGGTTTTTACCCTTCTCTCCCGTCCTCGCTCACACATCCTCCCCTTCCTCTGCATTCCCTCCAGCCATCCCCACCCCTTCCCCATAGACGTGCTCGTCGCCTGTGTCTGCACTCAAACTCTGAGTTCATTGAGATTTTGTTTACGTTTTAAAATTTGTTTACAGAAAGAAACTCGGCAGGTCATTGACACAGTAGTGACGTGTGTAGCAATGATCGTTTCCTATGATCAGTATGCATCGAGGAATGAACTGACAGCGCAACAAGAAATCGAATATCCACTACTCACATGCCTCTATTTGTCTCAGTCTCTGTTTGTCTGTCTGTCTCTCTGTCTCTCCCTGTCTCTCTCTGTCTCTCTCTTTCTGTCTGTTTCTCTCTGTCTGCTTCTGTCTCTCTCTGTCTCTCTGTAACAGATGCAGTCTTTCTTGATATGAAGAAGGCTTTTGATCTTGTCGAACACAAAAGACTACTTCAAAAATTAACTTTATGTCTTCGAGACTAGAACGCTGTATCATTCTTTGAATCCTGTCTGACCAACAGAACAAAATTTGTCTTTAGGAATAGCAACTTCTCATCTACAAAGATGACAAAATTTGGAGTGCCCCAAGGCTCTTTCCAGGGCCGCTTCTATTCTGTTTGTTTATAAATGATCTCCCATTATCAACTTCATATCGGAGCGTCTTGTGTGGCCTTTTTGCTGACGACTCTTCCCTTCATTCCAGCGCAGTGGACTTATCGGCAGTCCAAAACACCCTACAAAAAGGTTTAGACGATGTCTGGGAGTGGTGTAGTTATAATTCCATGATAGTTCATCCTAAGAAGACAAAAAGCATGGCAATCACTTCTAGATAGAAACATTAAGCGGAAACTCTAAGTCTCAGTCTGACTTTAGATGGCAACGTCATAGAACAAGTGCATAAGTACCGAGTCATGGGAGTGATGGTGGATGAGGAACGAAAGTGGCAGTCCCACATTGACTGCGTCGTTAACAAGCTGGCTCGCAGTCTCTTCATGCTTAAACAACTGAAGCCTGTCTCTCACATCAACCTATGCATCTGTAGTCTGGGACTGTGCCTCAAACTTTTACCATAGAAAACTAGATTCCATGTACAGAAGAGCTGCAAGGATAATTCTGCCAGATTCATCCTTAACAACCCCCAAAAAGCGGGCTAAATTAAACATACTGCCGCTGCAAACACAACTAGATTTCAACAAAGCTGTACTTATGTATAAAGCACACAATTATCTGGCCCCACAATACCTCAGAGATTTACTTACTAGGACCTCATGTCGATATGGGTCTAACAATTATATTCTACCACGTACTCGGATTGACATGTTCAACACTAGTTTTGCATTTTCAGATTTAGCCGTTTGGAACTCTCTTCCCCCAAACCTGACATTGTGCCGTTCACTGCACACCTTCAAAAAAGACCTTCGAAAATATTTCATAGACACTTTGACGTAGATTACATAGTCTCATAGAAGTGTTTTGCATCAATCACTTACACCAACAATTACAGATGTGTACGTTGTTACCGTACTAGTTATGTCAATGAATGATACCACTAACTGTCCTTCCTCGGTGAGGAAAATTGCTTCTCTTAGAATACTGTATTTTGTTTCAGGCCAGTGCCATCGCCATCATCATCCTCGTCTGGTCGCAAGCACCACCAACAATCACAAACACACAGAAACATTGGCATATTGTACTGTTTATCTAACCACCATTTTATCTTCCATTCCCAACCGCTGCCCCACATTACACACCCACCGCTATCCTCCCCTGTCTCACGTTCCCACCTCCGACCCCATTTTGTTCTTGTTGTCTGCATCTTATGATTGCGTATATATGCATGCTTTTGTCAAACCTCTACATACAAATGCGAGTGTGTGTGTGTGAATCATGCACTCTATAATCCTGTGTGCCTGTTTTTTTTTTCTTTTTCATTTCTCTTCATTTTCTTGTCTTTAAATCTTATGGCATAATTTAGCTCAGCAAGGACAGATTTGAAGAACAGGCTCTGCCTAAAATCTCAATCCTTGATCGAATAAAAGTTTTCTGAGTTCTGAGTTCTGTCTTTCTCTCTTATTTCCTTTTCTCTCCCCACCTCTCTCTCCCTCTCTCTCTCCACACACACACACACACACGCACGCACGCACGCACGCACGCACGCGCGCACATACACACGCCTCTACAAACATACATGTATATGTCTATCTGTCTATCTATATCTGTCTATCTATCTATCTATCTATCTATCTATCTATCTATCTATCTCAATGACGGAAGCGTCCAGCTGAGTACTGGGTAAACATCCGCGCATACAGAAACCCTGGTTACTGCAGAACTTGTTGTTCTGTGAAAAGAAAGGAATAAACAGAAAAAGATGCAGTCTGAGAAACACATGGAACTCACAGGACCAAAATGGCAGTGCTGATAAGCAGGGAGACCTAAAAATAGAAATGGCAATGCTGACAAACAGAGAGAACTAAAAATAGAAATGGCAGTGCTGATATGTAGGGAGAACGAAAATTAAAAATGGCAGTGCTGACAAGCAGGAAGAACTGAAAATAAAACTGGCGGTGATGAAAAGCAGGGAGATGTAAAAATAGAAATGGCAGTGCTGACAGGCAGGGAGAACTAAAAATAGAAATGACAGTGCTGACACTCAGAGGGAACTAAAGAAAAAAATGGCGGTGCAAGTGGAGCCAAAAATACAGATAAGTCAAAGAGAAAATCAAGAACATTGAATCGAACAGCAGTGTACTAGCATCGAAGAAAATACAGAAAAAAGTCCAGAAAAGCATAGGAGACCATCATAGACCAGACCCAAATACCAGACAAGGCATGGCCAATATATCAATCAGCACAAACATCACAGCAACGTCAAACATGATAATTGTAAACTATTTATACATAAAATGAAATCAAATAATTACTTTCTTCGTCAAAAGGAACGGCAATCGTGGCCTGTAACAAATATTTGTGCATTCATGCATGTTGTCGCAAAATGTATTGATCCCAAATATGACAAAATCCATGTTGAGAAACAACAGCAACAGTGTACCATAAATTGCTCACAAATCAGCTATTTTGACTCATTTCGGGGCTATTGAATGGACGGAATCAAATGGACTGATTACAGAAATTGGATTATATGTGATATTGAAAAGAAAACATTTGTTGACCCTCTGCTGTTGAACTTTGGCGATTAATCCTCAACCAGTTTTGAGACCGACCAAAATATTCGCTAAATTCAGTCCTGTTTCTCTCTCTCTCTCTCTCCTCTCTCTCTCTCTCTCTCTCTCTCTCTCTCTCTCTCCTCTCTCTCTCTCTCTCTCTCTCTCTCTCTCTCTCTCTCTCTTCTCTCCACACACACACATACGGAAATCAAAATCAGTTAATTCGTGTTTTTCGACAAAGGTTGGTTGATTGTAGGTGGCGAATGTGCGACGATGACATCCAAACCAATGAACGTTATGATTTGTGCAGAAGTGTTCTAGTTTTAATTGTATTCAGCCACATTTAAGATTTGATTTGGACATGTATTTGAGACGATCAATTGCTAAATTTAGAGCTGGTGTATCTGAAATAAGGACTATTACTTAAGATATAGACAACGTAGAAAATTGACTTGGTATGTCCATTGTGTATGCAAGGTGAGGAAAATGAAATAAATTTTTTGTTCATTTATCCAGCTTTAGAAGGTATTCGACAAAATTTCATCGCACAGAAATGTTATAGGCGCCCGTGTATATTTGGTTTGCAGTTACTACTTAGCTCTAACAGTTACACGGTTATTAGGAATTTAGGCATGTTTTTGTTTAAGGCGTGTAAGATCAGAGAAATAGTGACGTCTTAGTTGCTATTGTTTTTTTTTTTTCTTTCCTGATGAATTATATTTTTTGTTTTGAAAGCTTTTGATGTGAATGACTGTGCTCATTCCCTTTCAAATGGGTCAATGGCCTTACTGAATAAAAATCTGAAGTCTGAACTCTCTCTCTCTCTCTCTCTCTCTCTCTCTCTCTCTCTCTCTCTCTCTCTCTCTCTCTCTCTCTCTCTCTCTCGGCATGTGTTAAGGAGAAGTGGCGTTGATGGAAAAATGTATAAAGCACTTCGGGGAGTTTATGACTCAGTCATTGCATGTGTAAGAGATAAGCATTCATACTCTGATTTTTTTGATTGTCCGAGAGGAGTAAAACAAGGATGTGTACTCAGCCCAATTATGTTCTCCCTTTTTGTCAATGAATTAGCCGTAGAATTAATCAGGGAAGGGAAGCACGGAATCCAGATGGTACCAGGAACTTCAGAATTATTCTTATTGCTTTTTGCAGACGACGTTATTTTGCTCTCAGATACTGTTATAGGTCTACAGAATCAGCTGAACAATCTGAAAAAAGAGGCTGACAGATTACGTCTAGAAGTAAATCTAGATAAGACTAATATTATGGTTTTCCGTAAAGGTGGTTATCTTGGAATAAGAGAAAAATGGACATATGGAAACGAAGATATAAGAGTAACAAACACATACAAATACTTAGGCTTGATATTTACAACAAAGTTAAGTATGAATGCTGCCCTTCTAGACATGAGTAGAAAAGGTAAATTGGGCGTTATTGAAATTCTAAAATCACTAAAGAAACTACATACAATTGATCCTTCCCTATTCTGGAAGCTTTTTGATACTCAGATTGAGCCCATATTGACTTACGCAGCAGAAGTATGGGGGTTAGAAGATACAGGGTTAATAGAAAAAGTACATACTTTTGCCATTAAACGATTCCTGGGTATACCACTACACTCTTCAAATAAAATGAGTTATGGAGAAACAGGAAGATATCCTTTGCTCGTTCGAACTGCTGTAAAATGTGTTAAATACTGGCTGCGGCTGGTAAAACTACCAACTAATAGAATATGTAGGCAAGCCTATGATATGTTGTTATTACAATTAGAAGCAGGCAAATACAATTGGGCATCAAAAGTTAGGAACACTCTAACAGAAAATGGTTTTGGTGTAGTATGGTTGTGTCAAGGTGTTGGCTCAGAGGAGGGGTTTATATCAGAATTTAAGGAAAGAATTGTTTCATGTTACAAACAAAATTGGCACTCAGAAATTGAAGATAATGATAAATATGAGTGGTACCGTTCTTTTAAAATTACGTTTGAAGCTGAGAGGTATCTAACTTTGATAACGAATAAAAAGATGAGGGAAGATCTGGTAAAGTTTAGATTAAGAGTGCATGGTCTAGGCGCTGCAAAACACTGGTTTATGACCAGCGAACGAAGTGTTGACTGCCCAATGTGCGGTCACAATAAGGAAGATGAAGTGCACTTTCTTTTTCATTGTTGCTTCTTGTCAGATATTCGCCGAAAATATTCTTTTTTCAATATGACTCATGTCGAGCCTACAGTAAGTGGTTTAATTAATCTTTTGGCAACAGATAATGATGCAACTATCATTGGTCTTGCTAAGTATTTAACTGATGCTATCAAGACGAGAAAAAAGAAGCTAGAACTTAATGACAACAGTATTGTAATCTAATGTTCCTTGTTTTGTCTTAGTATGTTCTTTTGTAATTAGTGGATGGCCATGTAGTCTCAGTGTGTGTGTGTATGTGTGTGTGTGTGTGTGTGTGTGTGTGTGTGTGTGTGTGTGTGTGTGCGTGTGCGCGCTTGCGCTTGCGCTTGCGCTTGCGCACATGAGCTTGCGTGCGTTTGGAACAGCAAGGTCGGGAATGGAGAAGGGAAAGGTGGGGTGTGGAAGGGGAGGGGGTGGGGGGGGTGGGGGGAGGGCGATCGGGCGGTCGGGGATCTGTCGGATTAGAGGGTGAGGTTGGGAGGAGGGATGGAAGAATGTGAGCTTGCGTTTACTGTTTATGTTTGTTCGTGCAAGGTGAGAGAAGGGATTGGGAACTGGGTTTTGGAACTAAAGGGACGGGAACGGTAGCGTAGGAAAGGACGTTCTGTACGGAAGTCTTTTAATCAGATTTGATCGTGTACGTGTGAGTAGTTTGATATAAATATCTGTACCATCCTGACAATGTGAGCGATCCTTTAATCCTTTACGTTATGATGTTTTTGTTTATTTCATCATTTAGTTTCCTTTTACTTTAATGATACAATGTGTATTTTCTTTATACTTTCATGATGCAATGTGTCCAGACGTATGTATACCCCCCTTGCCTTAATGGCCCCTATAGCTGAAGGCAATAAATCATCAAAGCGTCAAAGCGTCTCTCTCTCTCTTTGTATCTGTTTGTCTATTTGTCTGTCGCTGTCTCTCTGCCTGTCTCTCTGCCTCTGTCTCTATCTTGGCTGTGTGTCTGTCTGTCTCTTTATCTCTCTCTATCCCTGAGACACACTCGCTAACAACAACAACAGCAACAACAACAACAACAACAACAACAACAACAACAACAACAACAACAACACACACACACACACACACACACACACACACACACACACACACACACACACACACACACACACACACACCGGTTTCTATGAACACTGTATAGCTTATTCTCAGCCGGTCAAAGCAAACATCTGCCACCAGCAACATTTCTGTTGTTGCTCTTTTCAACTTTTGGACATAAGCTACCACAAAGACGTAAACTGGATAGAATCTGTGTGTGTGTGTGTGTGTGTGTGTGTGTTGTGTGTGTGTGTGTGTGTGTGTGTGTGTGTGTGTGTGTGCGTGCGTGCGTGCGTGTGTGTGTGTGTGTGTGTGTGTGTGCGTGCGTGCGTGCGCGTGCGTGCGTGTGTGCGTGCGTGCGTGTGCATGTGCGTGTGCACGTGCATGTGCGTATGTATGTATATGTATGGGGTGTGTGTGTGTGTGTGTGTGTGTGTGTGTGTGTGGTGTGTGTGTGTGTGTGTGTTTCTATGTGCGCGTGCGTGAAAGGTGTTTTTCAAGTGATTTTCATCACTATCTAACAATTAGAAAAAAAAACACGTTATGTTACAATACAACAGAGCTACTTATATCCTAATACGTGCATAGGTGAATAATGAGGAACAGGCGAGCGGAGATCATCATTTTGGATATAAGCGAATTGGTAATAGGCGAACCCCTGGTCAGGCGAATCAAGAAGAGAACTAATCAGGAACAGATGAAGCGGGAATGCGCGAGTCAGGATGACCCCAAACGAATCACTAGTTCTACAGCAAACGTAAGCCTTCAACAGGCAGCTGGAGGTGTGTCCAAATAAGGACCGCTCTATTGCCCCCTCCTGGACCCTTCATCCTCACCCTTCCACCTCCGCCGCTTCCCTCAATCTCTCCTCGCCCCCGTCCCCATCGCCTAGCACACTCCCCTTCCCATTATTAACACAGAAACAAGCGTATTGACACCACACCTTCTCGCTCCCGACACTTTAACGGCTTGTTCATTAGCCTGCTTTTGAAGACGAAGATGGGTCGGTCGTTGACACATCACTGACAAGCGTGGAAGTGGCTGGTTCCGCTGTCTTCCACGCATCCACCGACTAAAGGCTGAATTAAGAGAGAAATAAGGACAATCTGTTCAGTTTTACCTCTATCTATCTATCTATGAATAAAGATATAGATCGATAGACAAACAGACAGATGACAGAGAGTTAGATGGATAAATGATTAGTCAGGCAGACAGGCCGACAGATAGATAAATAAACAGGTAGACAGACACATACACAGATAGATAGCTAGAGATAGACAAACAAACAGATAGACAGAGAGTTAGATGGATAAATGATAAGACAGACAGACAGGCAGACAGACAGACCAACCGATAGATAGATAAACAGATAGGTAGAGAGATAGATAAATAGATAATTAGACAGATAGATTAATAGACAGACATATAGATAGATAGATAGATAGACAGACAGATAGATAGATAGATAGATAGATAGATAGATAGATAGATAGGTAGATAGATAGATAGATAGGTAGATAGATAGACAGACAGACAGACAGACAGACAGATAAATAAATATGAGATAGATGGAGATGGGTGTTAGAGCCTTCAGTTTTATGAAAGTGAGGTGGACATGCGACTATCTCCCTGCTATCCATGCATGCCTTCCCCTGACACATTTGCCTTTAAAGGGAAAGAAGAAGGAGAAAGAACCCCCCCCCCCCCCTGTCCCCTGTGAAGTCTCTGTAAGTCAGCTGATCCTGCAAAAAAAAAAAAAAAAAAAAGATCAGCAAGTGACAGCTGTTTCGCTGTATGAGGAACTCATCAGGTCTGCTACTGGTTCCCGGGAAAAAAAAAAAAAAAACCTTCCAGGAAAGCGAAAGAGAAACTATCCTCATGTGACGTGTCTCTAAAAAAATCGATACACGTCCAGTAAAGGGGAAAATATGAAATAATGCGCTAAGATTAGTATCATTATGGAAAATAGACTCTGAAAGACTGTGTTTGGGAATTAGCACAAACGAATAAAAAACAATTAGGATTAAAAAAAAAGTAAAGTTTCAAAATAAAAATCAGACACCATTTTGAAGGCTTAAAAGGGTCATTGAACGATGCAGGACATACTTGAGAACAATTGAGGCTAGAAATGCACTCTAATGCCTTCAGTTTCCAGAGAGAAAAGTGGAGTAGACATTTTGAAACACACGACCTCGTTTAAACTAAGTACTTTCAATGTAGGACAAAGAATGACTCTGTCCTTTGTCTCTGTCTGTCTGTCTGTCTGTCTATCTGTCTGTCTGTCTGTCTCTTTCTGTCTGCCTGTCTGTCTGTCTGTCTCTTTCATCTATAGCCACCACAGGGAGGAAAGGAAGGGTAGCCAGAGAACATGGGTCGGTAAGTTGGGGTACTGTTGAGGTCATTATCCAACTGTCGTTTTATTTGGAAAATATTCGGTTGTATGTTTACCATGTAACATCATCAGCCTTCTTAATAGCTCCTAATTCGTAGGAAAAAAACTTACATAATATTATAGACTAAACGCCATATACAAAAAAAAACAACAAAACAAACAAACAAACAAACAACAACAACAACACCCCCCCCCAAAAAAAAAAAAAAAAAAAAAAAAAAGAGAAAAAAACCCCAACAAAGAGACATTTTGCTCATTCCTGCAGACCAGAACATGAAAGTCAGAGAGAATGCTACAGCTGATCCGCTCGACCCATGCAGACCTCACACATATATGCAAGATGACAGTGATCACGTCTTACGGTTGTCTGTCATGTGAGTGGAGATGCGTTGTGCTGCTGTTATGCCCTGATAAGTCAGGACCAGCACATCCGACTTCGGCTTGTTTTGATATCAGTGTGAACGCTCTCCTAGACGGGTTGCTTTTCTGGGCTGATAAGACCCGGCTATTTGCTCATATAACTGGAGATGGTTTGTTCAGTGGGGTATCCTTCCCTGGGGCTAAGAGCTTATAGCGCGGCTCTTGATCGCATGATGGTCCTGTCACTGGACGTAAGGGGCATTTCAGTGGACGTATGGGGCATTTCAGTGGACGTATGGGGTATTTCACTGGACGTATGGGGCATTTCACTGGACGTATGGGGCATTTCAGTGGACGTATGGGGCATTTCACTGGACGTATGGGGTATTTCAGTGGAGACCACAGTGCCCCTCTGCTGTCCCGCCCCACCCCGCTAAGAACATCGCCATTTCCACCGGGACTGCTTATCCGACCAAGCAAGCCTGACTTTTCTCGCAGCTAACCCTCATACCTGGAGCATTCCCCTATCTGCCACCCGGGGATCCGCCTAGTTGGGGTGATCGCTCCTGCTTCAGGATCAAGTCTTACAGCCCTGCAGTGCCAGTTAGAACAGCCCAGCCTCCTGCAGGCAAACACGTTTCATTCGGACATTACATCCAAAAGATGAACATGGTATAGCTTAAACAAAGACCATCACAGCAAAACTGATCTGAACTTGTTGAAAACAAAGCGCTTTTAATGCAGTGAAGTCTCATAAAAAAAACCCAACGAAACAAAACAAAAACAGAACCCAGAATCCAGCCAGTCACCATCATTAAATTCTCACGTCACCCCGCGACACACATACTGATGTGCATGAGCCTGTTACGGCCAAAACGTCCCATAATGATGATAGTGTTCATGAGATTTGAACGCATGGCCTTTCAGTCATCAGTCCGTTGCGCGAAACGCTGTGCTAGGGTGGTTAATGTCGTTCCTTTCGTGTTGCTGATTTTCAAAAGCCAAATAGAAACCCTTCATCTCATCTGCAATCATAGCATGGAACCTCGAAAAAAAATTATTAAAAAATGTACCTGTCCAGTATTTCTCCAGTGGGCATGTGTTTGAAGTTGATCGACCGCTCTGATTCGACCCTCTTTTCAGCACCCTTCTCCCCCCCACCCCCCTCCGCCCTCAGCCTTTCCCCTTCCCCTTCCCTCCTTTTGCGCAAAGTCTCAATACACAGACTCGACTCTCTCACTTGCCTGAAAGACGAACTCACCTCCCACTTCATCAACAACAACTGTTTTTCTTTCTTTAAAAAAAAAAATACTTTCGTAATGTTCAGGTCATTGGCACGGGATTGACGTGTGTTGTAATGATTGACCCTGATCATTAGTAAGCATCGAGCAACAGAAGACTGGATTCTGATCATTAGTAAGCATCGAGCAACAGAAGACTGGATTCTGATCATTAGTAAGCATCGAGCAACAGAAGACTGGATTCTGATCATTAGTAAGCATCGAGCAACAGAAGACTGGATTTAAAGAAAACAGGATGAACCTCGCATCTCTCTGAACGTCTGTCTGTCTGTGTCTCTGTCTATCTGTCTGTCTCTTTGTATCTGTCTGTCTGTCTGTCTCTGTCTGCCTATCGGTCTGTCTGTCTGTCCATCTCTCTCTCTCTCTTATTATCTATCTGCAACAAAGGACTGCATTTAAAGAAAACAAGGTGGCCCTCAATGACAGATCTATCTATCCGGTAGATAGATAGATCTACCTCTGTCTCTCTCTCTCTCTCTCGCTCTCTCTCTCTCTCTCTCTCTCTCTCTCTCTCCTCTCTCTCTCTCTCTCTCTCTCTCTGTCACGCATCGATCAATCTATCTTCTGTTTATCTAGTTATCTGCAACAAAAGAACGGATTTAAAGAACAAATGAGAACATCAGTGACTCCTTTATATCTATATTTTTATCTACCTCACAAATTATCTATCTGTCTATTTATCTATCCATCTATCTGTCTGTCTATCTATCAATCTATCTATCTATCTATCTACACATCTATCTATCTGTCTATCTGTGTGTCTGTTTGTGTGTCTGTCTGTGTGTCTGTCTGTCTATTTATCTGTGCCTCTATATGTATATGTCTATCTGTCTGTCCGTCTATTTATCTCTCTATGTATATATCCATCTGCATCAAACGTCTGGATTTAGAGAAAAGGAGGTGAACCCCAATGACTCATCGCTCTCACTCTGTCTGTCTGTGTCTCTGTCTGTGTATTAGTCTGTATAAACAGACCAATGACAGAGACGTCCTGCCAGATACTGGGTAAACAACAGCAAGAGAAATAACCCCGAGTCACCACGGAACACCTTGACCTGTGTGACGAAAACAGATCTTAAGACAAAAACGCACTGTGGGACAAACACAGAGAACTGAACAACAAAAATCCTAGCACAGATGGAGCGAAAGAATACAGGCAAATCAACAAGAAGACAAAAAGAAAAAAAAGAGAATTAAAGAATTGTAAAGAACGCCAGACAAGACTGTATGAAGCAGCAATATTCTGACGTCGACGAAAGCTGAGAGAAGAACAAGACTGGAAGGCACTGGAGACGGTCAAAGACCTGACAAAATAGCAGACAAGGTCTGGGTAGTATCTTCCCCATTAATCAACATTAAGAGTGCAGCCAAGGATAAGTTTGAAATAGTTATATATGTATCTTCGAATGAGACTATAAACCGAGGTTCCGTGTGTGAACGCACGCATAACATCTTGCACACACGTAAAATCCCATCACCAACTTTCGGAAGAGAAGGCCAGTTTGGCCGTTGGTATGGATGACACGTTACACATAGCATTCACCCTGCGTGAGAAATGGAAAGAATGAAGGAAGTAAGGAAATTGAGTGAACGATGTTGGACGACATTGACTGGATGACACGGGAAACGACTGAATGAAGCGCCAGCTGGCAGCTCTTCAGTCGGCACTACCCAGGTAGGCAGCCCGTTGTGTAAACGAGTGTCGATTGTAAAGCGCTTAGAGCTTGGTCTCTAGCCGAGAATAGGCGCTATATAAGTATTCATTATTATTATTATCTCTCTTTCTCTCATTCTATCTCCCTCCCTCTCTCTCTCTCTCTCCACACACACACACACACATACACACACACACACACACACACACACACACACACACACACACACACACACACACACACACACGCATATA
>CM065724.1:31563210-31565710 GCA_033310375.1 Conus canariensis
AAAGAGAGAGAGAGAGAGAGGCAGAGAGAGAGACAGAGAGACAGAGACAAACACAGAGAGACAAAGAGACAGAGAGAGAACAAGGAAACTCATGTCGCCTGAGGCTTTATTTCGCAAAGCATTAGATTACGGATGGATTACAGCACAGAAACCGACAGTCACAAGAACGCACTAAGTAACAAACACTGAGAGAAGACAGAAAAGAAATACAGAAAGAACAGGGGGAAGAAGGGTGAGACGGGCAAGGAGAGAACCGGCAATGGCACAGAAGAAGAAGAAAAGAAGAAGAAGAAGAAGAAGAAGCAGCAGAAGAAGCAGAAGAAGAAGAAGAAGAAGAATAAGAATGAATGAATGAATGAATGAATCTTTAATGGGTTGAGAATTAGGCTCATTGAAGGCCTTTTTACAATTCTGCCCAACAACAACTACAATTTAAAAAAGTAAGGTAACATCGAATTACAAAATAACATCAATATAACTATTTCATGCTTAAAATCTCTCTCTCTCTCTCTCTCTCTCTCTCTCTCTCCTCTCGTCCTCCCCCCCCCCTCTCTCTCTCTCTCTCACACACACACACACACACACACACACACACACACACACACACACACACACACATCTCAATCAACTGCATCGTTTATCAGCAGTACACTTTTTTTTTGTCTCCGGTAAGTATGTATAGTCAGGCTAATGTCTACGCATAGGTCAGTCATGAGTATCAAAAAGAAGTAACTTTACTTCATTTTTGAAAGCTGATAATTGGGAAATATTCCTGTATTTTGCTGGAAGTGTGTTCCATTCTTTACAGCCACAGAAGGAGAAACTTGTTTTGAATAAATCTAAATTAGCTTTAGGAATAATGAATCTGAGCGAATCATGATGGTGATGTAAATGTACTATTGATTTTAAATAATCTGGGCATGCGTCATGAACAATTTTGTGCATAAGAATCAGAGTGTTGAATGTTATACATGAGTGAAGAGGCAGTATTCTATTGTACCTAAATACATCACGCATAGAAGGATCAGATTGTTTCTGACAGCTGATCATCTTAATGGCTCGTTTTTGTAATGAACAAAGTGGTTTTAAAGTAGATGGCGCACATTTACCCCAGGTAATAGAGCAGTAGTCTAATCGAGCCTGAACAAAAGCAAAATAATACATTTTTCATGAATGTTCGTTGAGAAAGTGTTTCATCTGTGACAGCTGGAACACACAACACGAGACTTGTTTGATTAGGTTATGGATCTGATCGTGCCAGGAAAGATTTTCATCGATGACGATGCCTAATAATTTGTGCTTTGTAACTTGTTTTATTGTTTTATCTTTGTACATTATTTTTAATTTTGCTTCTTTTATGACTTGTCTTTTTTGAAGTGCACATATTAACATAGACTCGGTTTTATGAGGATGAACAAGCATGTCATTTGAATCACACCAGCCTTCCACTGATTTCATGCTTGCATTTAAATGATAATTAATTTCATCGATGCTATGACTAGAGTATTGTAAAGATGTATCATAAGCGAACAAATCACACACTGCATTTTGAATTGATACAGGGAGATCATTTATGTAGAGGGAGAACAACAGGGGACCTAAGATTGACCCCTGTGGCACGCCTCTATGCAACAGCCTTTTAGAAGAAATAACACCTCGTGAAAAAACAGATTGCGTACGGTTCGACAAATAAGATCTAAAAAATGATTCCGTATTGTTGTCGACGCCGTAAACATTAAGCTTTTTTAGCAGTATATTGTGATTAATTAAATCAAAAGCCTTTGTTAAATCAATAAAAAGTACACCAACTGCTTTCCTGTTGTTGATATCTTTTAGCCACAAATTTGTGATCCGACACAAAGCCGTTTCACATGAATGTAGTTTCATGTGAAACGGCTTTGTGTCGGATCACAAATTTGAAGAAGAAAAAGAAGAAGAAGAAGAAGAAGAAGAAGAAGAAGAAGAGAGAGAGAGAGAGGAGAGAGAGAGAGAGAGAGAGAGAGAGAGAGAGCGAAAGCGCGCGCCCGAGCACACAGACAGACACACAGACAGACACACAGACATGGACACAGACACAGACACAAAGACACACTACCCGACACACAGACACACAGGCGTGCGCGCGCGCGCGCGCGCGCGCGCGCGCGCCCGCACACACACACACACACACACACACACACACACACACGCACGCACACACACACTCACACACAGACACAGACACACACACACACACACACACACACACACACACACGCACGGATACACACAAACACACGTACACACACACACACACACACACACACACACACATACACACACGCGCGCGCACGAACACACACACACACACACACGCACGGACACACACACACACACACACACACACACACACACGTACACACACACACACACACACACACACACACACACACATACATACACACACGCGCGCGCGCGCGCCCGGACGCACGCTCGCATGGACACACACACACACACTCAC
>CM065724.1:31573210-31578210 GCA_033310375.1 Conus canariensis
TTACGTTGCAAGTAACAGAAAAAGTCATAAATGCAAAAAAAAAAAAAAAAAAAAAAAAAAAAAAAAAAAAAAAAAAAAAAAAAAAAAAAAAGAAAAGAAAATCCGCATGGACTGATTAATACCCCTAGCTTGTTGCGTAGGACTAAGCAGAGACGGCTGTGAAGTTTCCTGACTGCGTCAACATTCGCCATGGCCGCTCTACTATCGATTTTCGGTAGACAATTATAAGGGGGAAAAAATGCGCCGTTTTGTAACTTGCTCATTAATCGCTTCTTCCCGTGTATTTGCACGACTTGTCTTAATGGTTTTCTTCTGTTGTCTGGTTGGCAAGGAGGAGGGGAGAGGGTGGCGAGGGGAAGGGGGGTGGGGTGCAAGGGGAGAGGGAGGGGCGGGGGGGGGGGGGGGTAGAGTTCAAAGGTCTCTGACTGGTTTGGTAACGTCGGTGCCAGGCCTTGTGTAAGTGCACCGTACCATATAGCACCGGGTTGTGTTGTGTAAGACTCTAGTGCACTATTGTTTTGAAACATGTCAGTCATTACATAGTATTTAATTGTATAATGTCACAATTGTGCTGGGTTGTACCGTGTGGGTGTTGTATCGGATCGAGCCTTGCTGTGTAGTATTCTGAAGTGTTTCAAGGCTGTTTCACCGTTTTGTAACTGCCCTGTAACTGAACGATTGTGCGTTTACAGTGGTCTGCACTGAAGATTCTTCTC
This sequence comes from Conus canariensis, assembly GCA_033310375.1. Lineage (NCBI taxonomy): Eukaryota > Metazoa > Mollusca > Gastropoda > Neogastropoda > Conidae > Conus > Conus canariensis. The sequence goes on from CM065724.1 coordinate 31,573,927, forward strand.
ATTAATGAATCTATGCCTTGCTACGCAGGAAAGAACTGAAAATCCCAGACGGTCCAATTGTCTATCATAGTACCCACAATGCCGATAATTGTACTGTTGTATATTACGTTGTACCATGCTGTGCATTGCTGTCTCCTGTACAAAATTGTGTCCACAAATGGGGGAAATTTTCCAGAGATCACCATGAAGAGTGGCACAATGCTGAATATTGTTCTCAACTCAGGCCACAAAGACATGATTCTGATTGAACTTACTGTGCCGTACGAAAGCAGAATGCAGCAAGTTCACATCTCTACGACTGAGAACCTTGAGGGAATTTGGCTTCCGAGCTAAAATTCTCGTCACAGAGGTCTGAGCAAGTGGAGTTGTAGGCTCTTTAACCTATGATCTCATGAAACAGCTCGTGATTTCTGATAAGAAGAAGACTAGAACCCGAAATGCAATGTCAGAGGCAGCCGAAAAGAGTTCCAGTTGGATCTCCTCGAGGTGACACAAAAGCGAATTTCACGAGTCTTAAATTTCTCAACTTAGAACAGATGTCCCATGGCAATGTGTGTAAGATTTCCGTCTAAAAAGACAACGCCCTGAAAATCCCGCCCGTCCGGGAGCTGCTGGTTGGCATCCTGACGGCACCAATTTACACAGAGGTGGCAGCTCAGGAAAAAGTAATAATACGCTAAAACACCATCTAAGGAACTACGCTTGCAGTCAGAAATTGAGCTGTCTATAGCTTCTTCCTCTTCGTCTCCATTACCTCCGTGCTGAGTGAATGGGGTGAGATCAGACGTTCTCTTCTGCTACCGAAGACAACTCAATCCTGCAGAACAGATCTCACCCCATTCACTCATCAAGGAGGTAAGAGAGACGAAGAGGAAGAAGCTATAGACAACTCAATTTCTGATCGCAAACATGGTTCCTGAGATGATTTTAAAGTGTTTTTTCTTGTGATTTGTTTGTCCACGTTGTATGGCAGAGTTGTGATAGAAACTTTTCAAGATTTGTTTAGATTTCCTCCTGTAGTCACCTCCCTTTGCCACTGCCAGCAGAAAGACGGGAGTCATGACCCGGATGTGACCCAGCCCCTTTAGAGCGTCAGGAGTTCAGGGCGGAAACACGTCCCTCAGGTAGGAGGGCTCTTTTCTGCATTAAAGCTCTCCATAGAATTGTTTTTTCCCACTGCTTGTTTCGTCCTGTTCTACTGGATTAAATTGTTTTCAGTAGCAGAAGAGAACGTCTGGTCTCGCTCCGTTCACTCATCACGGAGATGAGGTAAGGGAGAAGAAGAGGAAGAAGCTATAGACAACTCAATTTCGAGTCAGCTGGAGTGAGCTCTTCCTCTTCTTTTCGAGGGTGCTACCGCATCCGTTCAACGACGGTCTTCATGTATCTGTGGATACCAGTGACCCCGACAGAACCAAACCAAGAGCACAGACATGGAGAGGCAATTAAAACTAGTCTCACCATGACAGCAGGGAATAAAGGGTCACAGAATTTGAGACTTATTCTTTTGAAATGCTGATCAATGAGAATGAGAATGATGAAAATGATGCTGTGGATTTCCATTCTAGTTTCAGACTGCATGGCAGGCTGTACTCTACGCTTAACCTTCTTCACGTATCCCGGCGTCAACCAGGCCCGAGAGATACAGAAACATGTAGTGTTGGTCAGGAAATTTGAGCTAGAGTCTCAGAGACGCATCCATTGAGTGGATGAAACTCGACAGTGTGCTCCTTACAATACAACATGGTGTAAAGTTGGCCGTGTGTACACTAATGTACATTTCATTTTGCTCGCCCGTCTTTCTCACCCCCAGGCGCTTAGGTTCTCTGTCGAGTCGGCGATGGAGCCTGAATATTAATAACTATGATAACAGTGTACATAAAGAGCTGAGTATTGTGCACTCCGTTTCCATGAAATCCAGCACCTTCAAACCAATCGATGCCCTTCTTCCGTCTCCATTCTCCGAGCCTACGATAATCCAGAAATTCTTTCTCCCGAGTCCCCACCCCCACCCACCTCCATCTATCAACATTAGAATCACTTACCCATCCAGCACACAAAAGGATTTGTGTTTTGTCTCTCGATATCTGGACGTCTAGTAAGAGAGGACGCGTTATCTTCCATCCATTTTTATTGGTCGCACGTGTATGACGTATGTGGTTTGTAAGATTCAGCCGAAACAACAGTGGATTTTACGTGTGTGCTAATTTTCAATGAACGTGGTAGACACAACATAATCAGACATTCAATGACGGTGTGTGTGTGTGTGTGTGTGTGTGTGTGTGTGTGTGTGTGTGTGTTGTGTGTGCGTGTGTGTGTGTGTGTGTGTGTGTGGTGTGTGTGTGTGTGTGTGTGTGTGTGTGTGAGTATCCTCCAGCTACGACTCAGGGTCCGAGGGTAGCAAACATGGACACTTAACAAAATAAATGAAAAGCATGAATTGAGCTCTTGACCGGGCCTCCTTAGACTTGCAGGTACAGTCTACAGACTTGACGGAGAGGATGTCACTCAGACGGCTATCGAGGACAGTTCTCCAGCAAACACGACTGAAGGCTTCTCCTTCCTGCTTCTGTCTTGATGCTTCCATTTCTCTTCACGTCTGCCCCTGTGCCTCTTTTGTAGCGGTTTCTTGGTTGTCCCCCTTTGCCAGTGTCCCCTGTGGATTTCAGGTCAGAGCGCGTGAGGTGGTGTCGGGCGCTGGCTTCCTGTGTCCTGTGCTGCCTAGCTTCCGCTTCAGAATCTACGTGGTGTGTCTGGCACCACCTGTCCCGCCCGTCATTGCTGACTTTGGCCACCGGGAGTTAAAATATGGATCAGGCACGCGTTCGTGAATGTCGGTATCGTCTGCGTCTTCGCTTTGGTCTTCCTCTATGACTCACAGCTGCAGGTGTGTCTGGTTCCCCCCCCCCCCCCCCCCCCCCGAAATCCGGGCCATTTTCAATGATGCGATAGGACTCCAGGAGCAGATCATATTACGTGTAAATCGAGAATGAAATTGAGGTGAGTCAACTACAAACTGGTTTCTGTCATAGTAGTGTTGTCACAAATTGATTTCCTTAAAAGGAGAGCTTTCTTGTGGTTACTTCCCTTTGTGCGCAACCAAACAGTTCCCTGATCATATGTTGAGCGACCCTTCTTTCCTTGCGAATCAAGAATCGGCGAGATTCTCGTCTTGGACCGCTGACGAAAAGATCGGCTCATTAAGAACAAAGTTGGGATTGAGAGTGCGAAGTAGACAAGTTAGCTTTGCGATTTTAAAAGTCTGTTCCATGAAAAGTGGCCTCAATGAAATCTTTGGAGAGCAACCAGTGACACTTCAAGATATTTTAAACCGCCTCATCATATCGTAAAGCCCTACACGAGTAAGACAATTGTTAGGTAAGATTTTGGGAGAGTGGGCCTGTGATGGAGAGCCGATGAATTGTATTATAGGATTTTTAGGGTCAGTTCACACCTTGGGTGCAAGAGAGGAGTCTGTTGATTTGACGACAGTAAGACACTGTAACATACCTGTGTTGGGATGGGAGCAGACAGACCAGGTCACCACACACCACTCTCTGGCTGGTCTATTTCTACATGTGACAGGACCAGTCGAATCAGGGGAAACAATTACGTCTTTAAAATCTGCACGAAGTGAAGTTTGTCTCCTTCAAATCTTTGCACAAGAATAATCTGCGGTTAGTAAAGTTCAACATGCAAACATAATCGACATGTCAGTTACTCTGCCCCACCTCCAACTCTCCTAAAATTTGCTACATTACCTTTTGCCCTGCTTTCATTCTCCCAGTAAATCATGATTTGTTAATGAACATTCACACGTGAGTCTGAAAAGGAAATTTACCTTTGGTTTTTATTTTCACAGCCGCATTTCTACTCATGATAGTAATGTACTATGCAGTCAATCATCGATTGTTGGGGTCGCATAGTATATAGAAAAGTTCTAAATGGCAGGAAAAGATAAGAAAAAAGCAAGTGGGGGTTAAAAATGTTGGGAAAAGTGACGAATAGGACAAAAAGAGCGGAAAAGGGAAGAGAAAAAGACATAGGCAAAGAAAGACAGTTACAAGGCAGATAAACTTAAGAAAAGGCAGAACAAAACTTAAGAAAAAGGAAAGAACGTAGGAAAGGTAAAAGCAAATGGAAAAGGATAGTAAAAAAAAAAAAAAGGGGGAAAATGTACTGAGGTCAGCAGAGCAGTGAAAGATGGGAGAGGGTCTAGGAGACGAGGAATGATGGTTGAAATCAAAACATAGAGAAAGAGGAAAAATACGAAACAGTACGGGA
>CM065724.1:31580710-31600710 GCA_033310375.1 Conus canariensis
ACGTAACAAAACCCTTTATCCCTAATACATATAACTGTTTTAGATGATTTGAAAAAAAGTCCCTATCGCCAGCCTGCCCATGGAAAAAAAAAGCAAGCAAAAACCTTTCATCCCGCCCTCGCTTCCTGCGCTCCTCCTCCTCCCTTTCCTTTTTCCTGCTTCCCTAACTCTCTCGACTCTCCTCCTTTACCCCTCATCTCCCCTCTCCCTGTCCAGGTAATGCTACGACATCTCCACGCTTCCCTGACTGTCGGACCTGAGTCTGGACAGCGTCCCTTCCCCTCCTTCAACTCTTCTTCTTCTTCTTCTTTTTTTTTTTTTGCTGTCCAACTTCTGCGCCACCTCAGAGGCAGTGCACCCACGCCGCTCATTCCGACACCCCGTCCACAGCCACACCCCCGGTCGGCCCCGCCGCAGCCCCGGCACCGGCAATCCACAGGGAGCAGTCAGTGTCAAGTCGTCAAGAGGCAACCCACCGGAGGAGACACTACGCTGCTGCTGAGTCACTTCCTTGGTGTTCAGTGGCGCCTGTTCTGATCTAACATACGCAGGACACCACCTACTAAACCCCCTACTGACGACAATAATTGCTTAGTCGCGGAGCCGGTGTCGTATATAATACTGTCGCTCATAAAATCGTGTCGCAGCGACATTATTTCCCGGGAAATACTGCAGCTGGTTCATGAAAAATTATCGCTGAGCGACATTTCATAAAAATTGGTAGCGCGACAGGATTTCACGAGAAATGTCCATAAAATCGTGTCGTTGCCTAAAAATAAAATCATGTCGCAGCGACAGCATTTCATGTAAAAAATTGCTGCCGCAGAAAAGTTGTCGCTCTGAGACAGCATTTTCCGTAAAAAAACGACATCGTAGACATGTTCGGTCTCTGCCCTAACTCTACCCCCACCTCCCTCTCTCATGGTTTTACGTATGAGTTGCCCCATTGTCTTTCTGTCTATGATTTTATTTGTATCTGCTTGACTGGCGGTCTATCTTTCTGTCTCTTTTTGTTTTTTCTCGCTCATTCTCTCTAAGTATCGCCCTCCCTCTATCTGTTTGACTCTCTTTAGTTTCACTCTGTCCATCAAACTGTCAGTCAGTTGATCTCTGCCTTCCCCGCCCCCACTCCCCTTCTCTCTCTCTCTCTCCTCTCTGGACGTTCAGCATCGTGCATCTATGTGGAAAGCGTGACAAGTGTCGTGTATGTGGTAGAGAGGTGACGTGTGTGTGTGTGTGTGTGTGTGTGTGTAGTGCGTGTGTGTGTGTGTGTGTGTGTGTGTGTGTGGTGTGTGTGTTTGGGACCCTGAAACAACTGCATTCATGCTCAAATATAGTTGTGATTCATTTGTCCATAATCACGCATTCTCTCTCTCCCTCCCTCTCTCTCATTCTCTCTCTCCCTCCCTCTCCCGCCCTCTCTCTCTTCATTCTCTCTCTCTCTCTCTCTCTCCCTCTCTCTCTCTCTCCCTCCCCTCTCTCTCATTTCTCTCTCTCTCTCTCTCTCTCTCCTTCCTTCCTGTCTCTCTCATATTCTCTCTCTCTCTGTCTCTCTCTGTCTCTCTGTCTCTCTGTCTCTGTCTCTGTCTCTGTCCTTCTCTCTCTCTCTCTCTCTCTCTCTCTCTTCTCTCTCTCTCTCTCTCTCCCCTAGGATATCCCCGTGTCAGCTATCACTTTACATACCCCATCCACTCTGAACATCTTCTCGTGGGACGATACTCTTTCCCCTAGATAATTGAATAGAACCCTTAAGACTTCCTCCCACAAACCCTGCAAGTTACACAATAATGTCTTTGTAGAACTGTATATGCGTGTTTGAGTTTGTTGGTGTATGCCCGCGCATGCGCGTTTACGTGTTCCACGTGTGTCGTGTGTGTGTGTGTGTGTGTGTGTGTGTGTGTGTAAGAGAGAGAGAGAGAGAGAGAGAGAGAGAGAGAGAGAGAGTACGCACACACGCATGTACATACGCATGCCTGGGCACACACGCCACACTAAACTCACCACCATGACTTTCATAAAACTCAACCTGAAGTCTCATATCAGTACAGGAGGGACACAAACCGTTGAAGGAGGTATGATAGGTCAGAGATACAGGAGGGATACAAACCGTTGAAGGAGGTATGAAGGTCAGAGATACAGGAGGGACACAAACCGTTGAAGGAGGTATGATAGGTCAGAGATACAGGAGGGATACAAACCGTTGAAGGAGGTATGATAGGTCAGAGATGGATGGGGCAGAGAGATGGTCAAAGCCGAGGGAACAAATCATACAATTATCCCCATAATATCACACGATCGGGTGACAGGGCTATGTGATGTCAATATGGATAGTCATGGGAAGACATATGGATAGTCATGGGAAGAAAACGAGAGACACGAAATCGTATAATAACCGCACTCTATATTATGGATATCCTAATTCATTACATGCTACACCCAACTCTTAAAACTCCTTTCCTTCTACCTCAAATATCTCCGAATTTCTGATTTGAATCTTATTTTAAAGAAGAAACAAAAAAGAAAAAAAAAGAAAATGATATGTAGTAGTTCCATGGCATTATAGTATACTTATTACAAGTTGCAGCTTTTGGACTGCTCATTATTAATAGGCCTAAATAGCGTACGACGAACAAAGAGAAATAATTATGACAATGATATTTGAGAAATTTGCGTTATTAGCTATTTAACCGCTTCGACCTTATTGGAGTATGTGACCTTTTTACTTCTTAACTTCGCGGCACCACAAAACGAACACGTGTCTTTGATCCTGGTCAACAGGAACATGGTTATATTTAGGCCTTAGGTGCCTTAAAACGAGCGTAATGAAAGAAACCCATTTTGAACGTTACGTTCTGCATTTTTTTCTGCGTTGTTTGTTTCATTAAACTAGTAAAAGCTTTAGAAAAGAAATGGATTATCCTTTCAACCAAATACTATGTAATTGATTTCAAGTCACGGCTTCCTTGGAGCTTTGAATGCCGTAAAAGAACTGCAGTAAAACAAAGCCAAATGATTCCTGAAGCTCTGCATTATGGCCTCTGATGACGTTTGGGTTACTTGTGACTAAAATGGGTTACTTTGACTCGTTTGTAAATTCATGATTTTAAGTGCCCTAGAAGCACTGCAATTAAAGCAACACAACTGAAAGTATCTGTTCTGCGATTTGGCTTGTATTAGCTTTGAGACTCTATTATGTTTGTGTTTCTGTTCTGACAATTAAGGATAATCATTTACTCTTTAAGTTTAGTTTATGAATGTGTTGAGACCGTAGGTGCCTTTAAATGGATTATTGAACAAGCTCACACATCTTATTATGGCCAACAGACAAACAATATTGGTTTGGGTTTATGAATAATGCATGTCGGTTAATATAGGCCCGTGGCCCAATATTTACCACTCCCTGGTCCATTTAACCCGAAATGATGTCTAAAGTGGGCTTCCTTTTCTTTAAGAATTTTATGATTTCTTATATAGAACTTTTTGAAATAAAGATAGCCATTTGATGGCTGTACTATATGAAGCTCTTATGGTAAGCTTTACAAGTAATTAACCTTGAGTGAAGTAAAATTAGTGAAGGAGGTAGGGCTGCATTTCTTAGGGGTTCTAACTTACCCAATCTTCCCCTGCTTTCGTTGTGCTGAATGTCCTAGGCCTACGATATTGATAAAAACATCACATTTCACAGCACACACACACACACACACACACACACACACACACACACACACACACACACACACACACACACACACGTTCACAAACACACACACACACACACACACACACACACACACACACACACACACACACACACGCACACACACACACACACACACACACACAAATGGAAATTTGACTTTCGTCGAAAACATTTATGATAAAAATAACTTGCGACAATTTTTTTATTCCATGGCAGGCTGCATTATTTTCTGTGATATTTTGACGCTCAACCGCGGCGACGTTTTTTCACTTTGCAGAAAAAATCGTCGCTGTGAAATATTAACGCTGCGACCATATTTCACAGGAAATGTTAACTCTAGCAGTAAGATTTCACGTGAAAATGTGTCGCAAGCGACAGCATTCACTGACTACAATATTTCACAGTGTCCTGTCGCAAAAAACTGTCGCAAAATTTCGAGCGACAGTATTTTATGGACAGCTACAATATTCTACAGGACATTTTTCGTGAAAAGTTGTCGCGCGACAATTTTTTCCAGCAAATATTGTCGCTGCAACAATATTTCACGTGAAATGCTATCGCTGCGATACAATTCCACGGCGACAGTATTATATACGACACCGGCGTGAATGAGCTCTCCCTCCGGAGGGCGCCACCACGTCCGTCCAACGACAGCCCCCATAGACTCGCCGATACCGGTGACCCGACGGAACTAAACCAAAGCCACAGACGTGGAGAGGACATCGAAATTGAGGTCACCATGAGAGCAGGGCATGAAGGGCCACAGAATTTGAGACATTTTTTTATGCTGATCGATGAGAATGAGGATGATTAAGATCATGCTACGGATTTCCATTTCGGTCTGAGACTACATGACAGGGCTGTACCCTACGCTTCCTTTCATAATATATCCCGGCATCAACCAGGCCCGAGAGATACAGGCACCTGCAGTGTTGTTCATAATATATCCCGGCGTCAACCAGGCCCGAGAGATACAGGCACCTGCAGTGTTGGTCAGGAAATTTGAGCAACACTCTCAGAAACGCATCCATTAAGTGGATAAAACTCGACTGTGTGGTCCCAGTCTTCCCAACTGAGTCCGCAACAAACTCAACTCTGGGTAGGAGCCGTTCGGGGCAGAAAAACCCACATGACTCTGATGGGATTCGAACCCACGACCTCCCAGCCGGGAGTCCGCGACGCTAACCACTTCGCCACGGCGGCTGGTCCTTCAACTCTTCTTTCACTCCCACACGACTGCTGCAGCCCTCTCTGCCTTCCTGCCTTCCCTCGTCTCTCTCACCAAACGTCACAGACCTGTCTCCTCTTTGTCTCCGATGACGTGGAACTTGCACAACTTCCTGATCTATCAATATGTCTGTGGAAAACTTCCTCCCTCCCTGTCCTTCCTTCCTCCTCTCTCCCCCCCCCACCCCGCCCCGCCCCGCCATCTGCCTCTCGACTTCCCCCTGCCCCCTCTCTCTCTCCCTCCCTTTTATTCTCTGCTTACTTCCCTTCTCTTTTTCTTTTTCTTCGGTCCTTTTTCCAGGTGACACAGATCATTCGCGAACTTCCGATCAGCGGCTTGTCCTTGAAGTGGTTGACAGCCACTTTTTTCTGTCACCATCCATCCTCCATTCTTCACTCCCTCTCTGCTTCTGTCCTCCTGCTTTCCAGCACTCGGAGACACTCGTGAAAGTTTGATAAAAGCTGAATATTATCGGCAACCTTCGACATTCAAACTTAGCTTGCTAATGTCTTCACATAGGTCTCACGATGTACAAAATTTCTCATTGTATCTGTATAACGTATTTAAGCTAAGAGAACTGGTAACACCTTAGAAATATGTCTTTCATTTGTTTTTGTTTTTCTTTCCGTGTTTGATTATTGGCATTTGTTAACGAATTCTACTCTTTGTATTCTTAGTTTTTCATTACGAGCGCTTATGTATTGTTCACACACCTCTTCATAAGGGGCCATGGCCTATTATGAATAAAATGTTCCCAGTGGAGGAAGTAGTTCCCCCTGCTTTCATTTATTTCTCGCTGTCCGCAGTCTTCCTTTCTCTGATTCCAGCCACCTGATAGGCAGCCTGTCTCTGAAAACTCTTCTTTACCCCTTCATTCCTTCTTTGTAACCCCTCCCCCCCCCCTCCCCCCCTATATCTCTACTTCTTTATTTCTCCCTTCTGTTTTTCTGTTTGTCCTCCCCCCCCCCCTTCCCTATCTACTTTTTTCCCAACCAGTATTTTTTCCAACTCTTGTCTCTTCACTCCTCTCTTGCATCTTACTTCCCTCCCTCCCCCATTTTTTAAAATTCCTTTATCTTCCTTTCCTCTTGTTGTCTAGTTGCTGACCACTACACCCACTCTTTTTCTATTCTTTCTACCTTCCTTCCTTTCTTTTCCCCCTCTCCCTCTATCTGTGCTTTCATTCCGTCCTTTTTTTGTCCACTCTTCCCTCCTTTTCTACTTTTTTCTCTGTTAAAAAAAACAACTCCCCTTTGGTTACTTCTCTCTTGCCATCTTCTTCCCTCCCTCACTGAAATTTTCTTTCTCTTTTTTTTTTTTTTGTTTTCTGTTGCCTCCTCCGCCTTTCTTCCCACCCGTACCCCTACGCCATTCCTTTCCTCCCTCCCCCCCCCCCCCCCCAAGCGACGCAGACCATCCCCAAGATCTGACCGTCCTTGGAAGGGTTCTTCCCCCACGCTCCTCCCCTGCACACTCCCCATCACCTCCTCCTTACCCCCCCTCTCCTTCCCCATCCTCTCTCAATTTTCCACCCCCCCCCCCTGGTTTCCATCCTCTCATCCCTGCAAAGTCTTCAACTCCACCCCACCTCTCGGTTCTCTTCTCCCCCACCAGGTGATGCGGAACGTGCCCAACCTGCTGATCGTCAGCCTGTCCCTGGGCGACCTGCTGCTCATCCTCATCTCAGTGCCCCTGACTTCCACCGTCTACACCTTCTCCAGCTGGCCCTTCGGGGCTCTGGCCTGCAAGGTCAACCACTTCCTGCAGACCTGGTCCCTGGGCGTCACCGTCTTCATCCTCACCGCCCTCAGCGTGGACCGTTACTGGGCCATCAGCGACCCCCTGAGCAAGCACAAGGGCAAGGTGAGGTGAGGGGAAGGGGGCGGAGATGGAGCGAGGGGGGGAGGGGAGGGGAGCGAAGGTGGAGGGAGGCAGACGGGGAGGTAGAGACGAGACAGGAGAGTGAGGAGGGGGTGGGGGTATGGAGGACGAAAGCTCCACATACCGATCCATCACCACCACCACCAACTCCTTACACAGCTACAAACGGAATGTGTGTGTGTGTGTGTGTGTGTGTGTGTGTGTGGTGTGTGTGTGTGTGTGTGTGTGTGTGTGTGTGTGTGTGTGTGTGGCTGGTGGTGGTTGTAGTGTGTGTGTGTGTGTGTGTGTGTGTGTGTGTGTGTGTGTGTGTGTAGCTGTGGTGGATGGTCGTGGTGGTGGGTAGTTGTGTGTGTGTGTGTGTGTGTGTGTGTGTGTGTGTGTGTGTGTGTGTGTGTGTGTGTATGAAAAGAAAAAAAAGAGAAACAGTGTGCTGTTTATATATACATAGAAATATTTATAGATACAACTCTCCATCTCTCTGTATCTGTCTTGGCTACTATCTGTCTGCCTCTCTCTCTCTCTCTCTCTCTCTCTCTCTCTCTCTCTCTCTCTCTCCCTCCCTCCTCTCTCTCTAATTCTTTCTTTATCACACGAGATAGGTGGAAAGGTGGTAGCTGGACTGCAAAAGTGGTTTTGGATGGAAAAATGGAGGGAACACACACACATGCACGTGGCGCGCGCGCGCCGCGCGCACACACACACACCACACACACACAGAGGGGGGTGAGAAGGATAACTGGGCGAGTGTATTTCCGCCCGGATGTTGACTATATTGAATCCCCTCCCCACCACCTTTCTCAACCTTTGACGAATTGACCCGCTTCTGCATCATCCTTGGCGTCTTTGTAGTCCTCGAACTATGAACATCTCTTCTCTGTTATTTTACTGTTATTATTATTATCATTATCATAATAATGATAATTAGTGTTATTATTATCATTATTATCATTATTGTTATTATTGTTATATTATTATTATTATCATCATCATTATTATTATCGTTACTATCCTCAATATGACCATGCTTCCTGTTTCAGTCGCAGACCAGAACAGTGATGGTGTCCTTGTCCATCTGGGTCCTGGCCTTTGTGCTGGCTCTGCCAGACGCCATCCTCAGCACGGAAAGCACGCGCCTGCACCACCCTCCCTACCACATCCGCATCTGTAGCAGCTTCCCGGACAGGCTGGTCAGCGAGGACCAGCTGGTGCCCAAGGTCTACTTCGCGCTGCGCTTCGTCGTCTTCTTCGCCGTGCCCGTGGTGGTCATCGCCTGGTCCTACCTGATGATGGCCAAGACTCTGGTGCGCAGCGGCAAGAAGATGCCCTGCGAGGGCAAGATCGGCAGTCTGAACCAGCAGCGGCAGACGGCGGCCCGGAAGAAGGTGGCGCGCATCGTCCTCAGCTTCGTCATCATCTTCGTCCTGTGTTGGCTGCCGCGGCACGTCTACCTCCTGTGGTTCTTCTTCGACGACTCTTACTACAACGAGTTCTGGCACTACTTCAAGATCCTGGGCTTCTGCCTGACCTACCTCAACTCCTGCGTCAACCCGTTCGCCCTCTACTTCCTCAGCTCGCAGTTCCGCAAGTACTACAAGCACTACCTGCTGGGCTGCTTCAAGAAGATGATGTACTCGCGCATGGAGCAGTCCTCCGCCATGCACAACTTGAACAGCACCCAGTGGAAGGCCTCGCCCACCGACACCTCCGTTCTCAACACTCAGTCCGCCTTCTGACTACGGCGCCTCCTCGCTGGCGCCTTGGTGCAGCTGTCCTCGAAGAAGCACAGCCCTGACGGGAGGTGCAGCGACTACCGGGCAGCGAGTCCACGGCGGGGAAAGGCGATCCGGACCCAAGCCGCGGTCAAGCTCTGCACGGACGTTAAAGACGCAGCGGAGATCGAGCTGGAGCAGTACGCGTGGCGACGCTCCCCGTCTCCTCTGTTCACTTCCCATGACTTGGTCTCAGACCTCAGCCGACCCTCCAGCTCTCCTCGTTCCGTCACGGTATGTCACTTCTCGCCCCGGTCGGCCGGGAACGACCCTTCTCACTCCCCGATTCCCGTGAAGACATGTCTATGCACGTGTTGCTCGTCGCCAGGCACGTGCGCCCTTCCCGCGTCCTCCCTGGCCAAACGGGAGCAGCGGGGTCACTATCATAGGCGCGCGTGTACCATCCGACAGAACTCGGCCATCACCATTGGGGAAGATGTCACCCTGCGGAGAATGAGTTTCAAATCGGCCTCCAAGAAAACGGTGGAGAGAAGCATGTCTTCGCCTTCCTGACTCTGGGGAAACAGGTCTTCACTGCTGGACGTTTAGCAGGGTGCTGGAATTTGGACTTCTTTATTTCTTTTTTTTTTTTTTAATAATTTTATTTGCAGTACAAGATGTGTGTGTGTGTGTGTGTGTGTGTGTTTGTGTGTGTGTGTGTGTGTGTGTGTGAGAGAGAGAGAGAGAGAGAGAGAGAGAGAGAGAGAGAGAGAGAAGAGAGAGTGACAGAGAGAGACAGAGACAGACAGAGAGAGAGATAGAGACAGACAGAGAGAAGCAGTTCAGTATCATCGGTTTCTTCACAACCACAGTGAATGACACGAAGGACTTCGGTGGGAAGAAAAGAACCGATTCGGTTTACCAGGCATTGAACATTTTCCTTGGATTACTTTGGTCTGTCATGTCCGTTGCTTCTTTGGACGGCCTTGCTCAATGGACTGCTTGAGTCTGACATTTTGAATTTGACTTTGCCTTGCTTGACTGCGTTTTTAACTTATAATCCTGTACGTGTGTCGTGCTGATCCTTCTTGCCTGGGTTTTGGTTGTGTTTATTCAACCGTGTCATTCTTTTTTTTTTTTAGGCAGCTCCCTTGATTCTGCCTGGTACAGCCAACTGCACTGCACTGCATTTTGGTTTGTTTCATCGATTCACCGCATCTGTCTCTCTTTCCACTGGCCTGACTTCATCTTGCTCTCTTGGATGTTTCCGCATCTTTCTTCTTTTTTTCTTATACATAATTTCACTCCAGCCCACTCAGTAGCTGACGTGTTTGCTTACTTTTTTTTTTTTTTTGTAAGCGTGTCGCTTACTTTTTTGTCGCTGCCTTGTAAAATTAATTGTAACCTTTTGGTTTTTCCTGCTGATGCTGACTTGCTTTCTTTACGATGCTCCTGTCTGATTTCTGAGTGTTGAGGCTATTTGGTGGCGAGTCACTGGCGATGTGTTTCTTATGGAATATCTATCAATCTGTCTATCTGCTTCTGACACTCCGCCTTGATAACATTTTCTTTTTCAGCTGTCCGTCCGTCTTTCTTTCTTAAACAGTGCTATGATAAATCACAGACTTCAGTGATGGATAGACATGTATTATATTGTTGTGTTTTTTCCAAAAGTTTATTTAACTGTAGACCACATGTTCACTTGTCCTTCCTCTGGTTAAGAAGCAACTTTCTCTAAATCGAAAGTTTTATGAATCCTTTAGTGATTTTGTAAAAGCAGTCAATCGAGTCCATATGAAAAAACTTGTTTGGCCCATCCTTCTGAAAAAAGGCGCCTGAGGCGAACTCTTTAACAGTGGGAAACGCATGTATGATTCAGTGAAAGTATACTTGTCCGAGATTGAGCATCATTAACAGACTACGGTACTGTTTGTATAGTGTAAAGCAAGGGGATGTGTGCAGTCCTATCCTGTTCACGTTATTCATCCAAACGTACTTACTCAAAATTTAATCATAATAGTTCCTCACTAACTCTTTTTTCAGTTGATTTGTCCTTCTGTTCGCAAATGACGATCCTTTTCATCAGAGACGGCAATCGGTGTCCCAAGATCAGTTGAATGTCCTACGTCAGTCTTCAGCGAAATTGCAACTTCGTGTTAATATTGATAGCGGTAGAACATAAACGGTTTTCGAAACGGTGGATTTGGGGCGTTTAGGAAAATTTGGTATAATGGAACCACACACATGCTAACTTGTAAATTATTATCAATATTTGGGATTGTATTTTACATACCGGGTTAAGCTTTTCAGTGAACAAAGGTAAACCAGGCCAGTCTTATGAACTGAATGTAATTGATAGATTTGAAATGGGGTTCTTTGATATGTTTAAGAAATTTAATACAAAAGTTCAACCCATGCTTCTCTATGGTGCTGAAATGTGGTATTTGTCTAGTTAGTAGGAACAAATAGTAAAAAAAATCAGGTGTTCACCTTGAAAACATGTTTATGTGTTGGGCAAAACAAAATCTCCAAATGATATGATATATGGAGACCCCAGAAGATGTCCTTAGTATGTTAATTTTCTTTACGAGTAATTAGATACCGGCTAAAAATACTGAGTGATTGATAATCGTCAAATGTCAAAGCATATAAAATGATAGTTTGTTTGATGAACAAGGGGAAAAAACTGGGTAACATATGCTCAGGTAACTTGATTTAAGTATAGACTTGGCTGTGTATGGGAAAACAGCGGAGTGCCAGAAGAAAAATCATTTATAGGTTGTTTTAAACAGGGATTCACAGACTCTCGATGGCAGAAACGATGCGTTCATACTGAATCTAGTGAACGATTTAATATGAACAGAAGGTTCAAGACATAGTTTGAGCAAACTACATATCTCGCAGCTGGTATGAGGTAGTTTTTCGTTTTTTTAATAAATGCACTTTATCCGTTTCAGTATTAGTGACATTGCTATTCACTCAGTGAGATGCAAACTGTCAACACAAAATGATTTATTGTGTCCATTTTATAGAATCTCGAAAAACGAAATCCACTTTTGCTCCTGCTGCCCTGGTCTCATTGATTTACGTGAAAAACTATATTCTGAAAAAGTTTTGTAAAAACGCAAACATGTTTACATTGATTGTTTTGTTGTTGCTGACGACACTTGAAAAGGAATAGAAAATCGAAATTTAGATAGTTCTGTATGTCAGACAGTAAGGACAAATTTGATCACATGGTGTAAAAAAAATTCTGCTGATATTGTCTATGCTTATCTTTTACTGTTTTTGAGGATTATACAGTATTTTTGTGCTTCAGGAGACATTAACATGCAATCTGTTAAAAATATCTTATTTGTCTGTTTAATTTTCCATATCAAGTTAGGTAAAATATGTCCCAGCTGCTTTGTGACATTTTAGGCCAACTACATAAAATTTTTGCGTCTCTCTCGCTCTCTCTCTCTCTCTCTTGTATGACACTTCCTCTGTCTCCCCCCCCCCCACTCCCCCTACTCGTTCTCCTAGCAGGTCCACGTTTCCTTATCGGTTTTGTACTAATATATTCTTTTTGGCTGTAATTCTGAATTACATTTTGAATTCACTTTGGCCGAGACGTTTGCCTGCCTTCAAATTTGGTTTGCGTAGTTTGCAAACCGACTGGCATCTAGGTTTTGTTCTAAATAAATCTTGTTTGTAGAATTGTCTGTTGCTAAAATCAGCTTTTTGAAGTGGTGTTTCTCGTTGTTGTCTTTTTTCCCCTAAATATTTTTATGTTATCTTTTTGTCTTTTGTTTTGTTCAGTTTATTGTTTGATATTCTGAAGGTTAGAATTCTTGACTGAAAAATTCGGACTGGAAAATTTGGAGACAGACCAAAACACGAAGAGTTGAAAAGCACACGAGCCCTAAAAGCACAAATGATAAATGTACAAAAAGCGCAAACATTTTTTTCCCAGTACAACATGCCGGTTTCACGTGAATCACCATACTCTACATTTGTAAAACTTTCGACGTGGACATATTTGCTGTTTGAAAGCCCCTCCTGTACGCGATCTTCTTTCCGTCAAATTATTGACTCTGACTGATTGAAATCATGGGATTTTACGTGTGTGCAAGATGTGATGCGTGCGTTCAAACAAGGAACCTCGGTTTATAGTCTGATTCGAAGGACTGTATAGGAAATGGAGTCAGAACCAACGTTAACTCCGAGGGAAAAAATCCCCCTGTACCGAAACGGCCCGGCGGATATTCGAACCCGCAACCCCAGGATCACCAAGATTGCGAGTCCGGCGCTCTACCACTGAGCTGTTCCGGCCCCCTGATTGTCTTGTTGTTGTTTGTTTTCCGTGGAAACTCTCTTACACTCTTTTTGGTCACAGTTTATGACATAACAACGGTGATTGAAATTAATCATGGTGTTTGTAAAATAAAAAAAAAACACGTGGCTGACATCATACAGAAATGTAGCAAATAGAAATGTCTGGTGGTTTCTTTTTAATGTGTGTGACAACTGGAAATACACAATATTTATTGTAATGTGTTATTTGCAGAAATTGATGATAAGCTATGTGCAGTACATGAAAATGGAAATATACGATGGTTTTTTGATAAGATTTGTGACAAACGCAAATGTACGATTTTCTGTAACGTTTGTGGCAAATGAAAATTTGTTGTAATCTATGAATTGTGCCTGACAAAACGGAACTATATGGCGGTCTTTGTAATGTCCATAACAAATGGAAATATATTACGACCTTGTAAAATATATGATAGCCTTTGTAATGTCTATGACAAATGGTAATAGAGTTGAGGTTTTGTGTATGAAAAATTGCAATACATGATGGTCTCTGTAATGTCCATGAGAAATGAAAATATATGACAGAATTTGTCTGTGAAAAATTGAAATATATGATGGTCTTTGTGATGTGTGTGAACGATGGAAATATACAATGGTCTGAAAGTGAGCGCCTGGTCTTCATTTTTGTGTGTGGACCCATGAGTTTTGTAATGAGCAGGTTCTGTCGCGAACACTTCAAAACGCTGGTAATGCTTAGAACACTGTTTCCGTATCTTTTGGCTTTTATGATTGATGAAGACATTCTGTTTAGTTGTGTGTGTGTGTGTGTGTGTGTGTGTGTGTGTGTGTGTGTGTTGTATGAGAGAGAGAAGGAGAGAGAGAGAGAGGGAGGGAGAGAGAGAGAGAGAGAGAAGAAGGGGAGGAGGGGGAGGAGGAGGAGGAGGTGGGGGAAGAGGAAGTGGTTTTGTGCATGAACCGATACACACACACACACACACACACACACACACACACACACACACGCGCGCGCGCGCGCGCGGCGCACACACACACATATTGAAGATATATGTCTGTCTGTCTGTCTATCTATCTATCTATCTATCTGTCTATCTGTCTGTCTGTCTGTCTGTCTATCTCTCTCTCTTCTATCTATCTATCTATCTATCTGTCTGTCTGCCTATCTATCTATCTGTACACACACACATACATACCTGTATCTGTCTCCTTTCAGTGTATTCCTGGAATAGATAGTTTATATAGATACACGCGCGAGCGCATGCACGCACGTATATACACACACAAATACATACGCGCGCGCACACACGCACGCACGCATGCACACGCGTGGCATACACACACATAGACATTGGCACACACACACATGCATATATGTCCATATTACATCTATAGATACCCAACACATAAAAACATTTTTGCCTACAAGCAATCCACATGTACTCAATACAACACAGCACAGCACAGCACAGCACAGCACAGCACAGCACAGCACAGCACAGCACACACAACACAACACAACACAACACACACACACACACACACACACACACACACACACACACACACGCACAAGCGCGCGCGCGCGCGCCCGCACACACACACACACACACACACACACACACACACCAAAAACCAGCAAGCGCGCACGAAGCAAGCACACACACACACACACACACACACACACACACACACACACACACACGCACACACACACACACACACACACAAAACACACACGCGCGCGCGCGCGCGAGCGAGCGCAGACCGAACACTTCTCCTTGACGTTTTGTGTTTTGGAGCATTTTCTGCATTGCTACAGGTCAACCGAGCATCTGATTAAAGATCAAATCAAAGCCTTCATGGAAACATGTGCTGGGTACGCTGATTCTGTCCCAGCTCGAAAGAAGAGAATGAACCGTTAACGAATCTTCTTCTTAGTTAGAGTTCCATATTGTACATCAAAGGCATTCACTACTTCCTGTTGATCTGATTGGCTGTCGGTCTGCCTCTTGTTCACATGCTGGCATCTGTTCGCCACACTTCGCTGCTGATAGAGTCAAACTGTCCAGTTTGAAGCACACACACACACACACACACACACACACACACAACGGTGGTTCGCGCATGGATAAGGGCTACGTGCAGGAAGTGGGCCGCCCTCGCTGCGCAGTAGACGACAACAAGCCAGCACACACGATAACATGAGAGGGCAGATTAGCTCACTGCACTATTTTTTTGTAGCTTGTTGCGTGACCGTAGAGCCAGAAAGTTGTGGGTGACCTGCGTGAAGGAACGGAACACCGAAAAAGATAGGAAAAGAAGAGATATTCATCCACTCCCAACTTTGACCAACGATTCTTTCCCATTTGTCCTTTTTTCGTTGTTGATGTAGTCTTTCCACTAATGGTCTTAAGGGAAGGCAAACAGGACATTGAGGAGTCAATTCAACATCTAGATCCCGCTTTTTTATATGTGGCTTTTGTTTTAAGGCAAATCCAAAGGTTCTGCAAAAAATGTAGGTCTGCATGCTTCTTTGGGTGACCTCACGAAAGTTTTGGACACAGTAAACCCTTATGGATTATGAAATATCCCGCTCAGGAAAGAATGCCTTACAAGGTTGTGCTTTCTGATCCACGCAGTCTAGTCGCGTGTATCATGTCTCTTTCATTTGTTGAAAGTCAGAATGAGTGGTTTGATTTACATGAGTTTGTAGGTGACCAAAAGACCGTTGGATGAAAAAAGATAAGCCATCACTTTCAGATTGGAGCTAAAACTTTGGCATGCAACGTGCTAGCCATCTTCCTGTATGCATGTAAACTGTTGACTCTGACAACAGAATTGCATAGAAAGATCCGAGCAGTGGAGATCTGATGCACTAGGACTGTTCTGTACTAAAAGATGATACTGAAAACAACAGCAATACCATGACAATATTGTTGGTATGTTGAGCATACAAATCAAAGGCTTGTGTAGTATGTAAGATCAGCTCTATACTCTCTGCCGGCACTTGAATCATGCTTTTACATAGTGAAATCGCGATATCTTTTTAGTTGCCTCTGAATTTGTTGATTCTTTTAATCAAACGTGGTCTAGCTTTTAATTAATTGAATATCAAGTATCATATTCATATTCATTAAGTAATCCTTTTCTTAATTTCATCCAAAACATTGCATTTAATTGAAATGTCCGTCACGATCTGACTTGCGTCACATGACTCCATGCCAGGAGTTTTTCCCCTTGCTAATCCCTGAACGCCCGGGGTTTGTATAGGATTGGAAAAAAAATCTTACAATTATAGATGAGAAGACAGACACTTGAAATTTGGTGAGTGGATACAATGCATATTAGTCTATATGTGAACAAAAAATAAGTAACTTACTAACCATCTTGGTGGTGAAAATTGTCTAAAACATTTTCCCTATTTTCAGCACTTTTGCACCCTTCAGATATGGATGTAGTAAGTGTTCCTTAGCAGCTCAGAAATGTTCTACATCACATTCTAGCACAGCTGGAGTCACTGAAGACACAGAAGATGTAATATGGAATTACAAGCAGGTGATGGAGAATGTGAAAATACAAAAAAATGTGTCTCTGCAGGATGAAAAACCAAAAAAAAAAATTCACTGTGCACAACACACTGGTGACAAGCGACATTGCATCCTGGGTACAGCTTCACACACAGTGGCAAACCATGGACTGCAAGATGCTTGTTGTAGAGAATAGACCCCTGAATAAGAGTCAAGGCTAGCAGATAAAAAAAAACCAGTCCTTCTACCATTTCATGGTCTTCCTATTCAGGGGCATGTAGGCCATGAGCTGATCACTCATGTCTTCTCCTGCCATGTAGTCCTGTACTGCTGCTGGTTTCTGTCTCTCAGAGTGGTGCGGTGTTGTGAGGCTCATCATGGTGGATGGCAGCATCACTGTCGCCAGCACGTAGACAGATTTTTTGTCCTGCCACCTCAGCACAGCAACATGACCTGCAGCCATACACACAAAAAATGATCATATGAGCTTTTCTTTTCTTTTTCTTATGTATCTGTGTATCCCATTGCTTGTAATAAACATTCATGTGTATGGATGCATAGTTTGGTGCTTTTACAAGTTATAAAGTAGAACCAACCTGGATTTTTTTTAATATAATACCAGCACCATAATACATTAATTACCTACATTACTTTATAGTTAACGGTTTATTCTATAAATGCACAAATTATGGATTTTTGCACAATAAATATCAGTAAGAATATGCCTGGAAACAAAAACATACCCATAAACAGAGTTACAAAACATGAACATGTGTAGCTGTTCTCTCTCAAACACACACACACACACACACACACACACACACACACACACACACACACACACACAGAGTAATGCACAAATACTCAGTACATATAATCACTCACTCCCTTTGTTTATCCCTCCCTTCCCCCCCCCTCCTCCCTGCCCTGCCCCCCACCCCTCCCCTCTCTCTCCCTAGTCTACTGATACATGAATGGATCGCTGCAAAAAATACACTCACTTAGTGTGTAAAACACACATGACACATTTACAAATAGCACAATTTATGTAGTAATAATTTCTCTTTACCCACCTCTGTGGAATGCATGGACAACTCAAAGAACTGAAAAGATGAGTGTTGACTGGCCAGTCGTTCAATAAACCTGGTGTGCCTGTGAATGGATGATCGAGAGTAAACAAATTTAGTTTATCAGTCCAATCATCAGTGAAAACAGCTCCCAAATCGTCGACTTCTTCTCCCATGTCAGCGTCAGTATCCGAATCAAACACTTGTTGTTGAGGCCCATGTGCTCGCACAGTTTCGTCTGCTTCCTCGCCACTATCAGCGCCCATTTCAGTGTCGGAATCCACATCTGTCTCCCCACTGTAGGGGTCGAAATCCTCATCAGAAGAATCGCTGATATCTTCTTCGACATCTGACCCATCAGTCCGGATCATTTCCAGTGCGTCTTCAACGCTAACTAACAATTCATCAGCCCTGCTGTGTCGAACGCTTCGTTGCGACGCCATCTTTTCAATCACGCAGCAGAGCTGACCGACGGTACCCTTTGTTCTCGTCGGCTAGCGAGCGAGCCACGCTACACACACAGCGCAAATGAATGAAAAGTTGGTAGGGGATAACTAAGGAATCATCTCCCTTCTTGAGTTTCGTAACCGATACGTCACGCGGACAGCGCGAATTTTCAAAATCCAAATCCACATATGCGGACATTGGTAGCGAACGCTTCGTCGTACGATGTCCGCATATGCGGACATTGGTAGCGAGTGAGTTTTAAGAGGGGACAGGACACTCACCTTTCCTTGCCTTCCTACCATTCGCCGTTGTCGGAGTCCTGTTCACTTGCACAGGTCACTAACCACTTCCGGGCACCACAGTCATTGCGCGCAAAGGGAAACTTGTTCAGCTGGTCGGGCTGCCCTCTCGGATAACTACCTACGCCAGCCTGTTGTTGCTCTCTATTCGGCAACGTACCTGAACGCTGCCTTTGCTTGCGAACCCACCGTGTGTGTGCTTTATACTTGACAGTTTGACACTATCAGCGGCGAAGCGTGGCGAACAGTCCGTGAACAAGAAAGTAGACAGAGAGCCAGTCACATTCACAGGAATGCCTTCGATCTGCACGATGGAACTCTTGAGTAGCGAAGGACGAAAACACGTATCCACTTCCCTCTTGGTCTGTACTTGTGTTTATTAGAAAAGAAAAGACAGCTTCTGCTAAGAAGATACTTACTAACTTATGTAGACAAGATGGGGAAGATGTGAACGTGTGGTGTTGTGTCCTACATTCAACTAATTCTCGTCTCAGTGTCCATTGTCGTTGACGTCGTTGTCTGTGAAGTCTGATGGAAGTTTTCTTTTTTTTTCCCTTCTTCCCTCTGTGTGTTATCTGCTCTTCTTTTAATATCTTCTTGGAATACTGTATTCTTGTTGAAACTTGGAAAGACGTTTAGTGACTCAGTTCAAGTCTACTTCTGCACTCTTGTCTTCAGTCAGCCTTAAATTGTCTGGTCATCTGAATTCTATGACAAGCAAACAACGTTGCTGCCCTTGGCACTGTAATATGATGACATCAGTTGATGAGACAAAAATGATTAATTATACTTTCTTAAATCACTATTTTCCCCCATGAACTGTTAAATAAAAGAAAAGAAACAACAACAACAACACACACACATGCTTTCTCAAATCACTATTTTTCCTCTGAAATGTTAAATAAAAGAAAAGAAACAACAACAACAACAACAACAACACCACGCACGCACGCACGCACGCACGCACGCACGCACGCACGCACGCACGCACGCACGCACGCACGCACGCACGCACGTACGCGCGCGCGCGCGTTGTTATGAGTGTGATTGTGAAATCCAAACTTTTCTTATCATCGAACAGAGATCGCATCTTAAATCACTGTGACCGAACTATGATCAATTCTTTGCCGTCTCTGCTCATGTAACATAAGCAGAGAACTTCGTTGGAAATCAGAAATGACTGTGTTATGAATTTTGAGGGCAGTTCGAATGACTACTTCATTATTCCACCATCAACATTCATACACTGCCCAAATCAAGCCTAGAAAGAGTCGCAAAGTGATTTTAATATTTTCATCACTTTACCTTCATAAATAACATTATGGGTTCACGTGCGTGTGGGTGATCGGCGAGACATTTTCTTTTGTTTATTTGATTGTATTTCGTGACTTGTCTCCCGTCTGTCAACGTACCTCAGTTGTAGTGTAAACGGTTGGTCTTGTTGTTCTGTGAAAAGGAAAAACCTTTTGCGTGGCTTGGTATAACAGAGTGTAAACATTAATTTCATCTCTCCTGCCTTAAGCACTGGCAACTTCTGACAGAAAAAGTTAGAAAGACTACGTTGATAAACTATAAGATACGAGGAATTGTTTTCAAGAGCAAAGGAGCATCCTTTTTACTTAGACTTTGATTCCGCGTTTGACCTTCAGAAGAAAATTGAGTGTCTAAAAGACACTGGACCCCAAAATTGACATGGAAAATACGAAACATGTACCGAAAAACAATTGTTTCAGGCTGGTAGCCGTCCAACGTTGAACCCTATTATAATTACCAGGATGTGATATATTTTCCTTCTCTATGAAATTGTCCAAATATGTTGATTATTTAT